>CM067508.1:25266651-25806878 GCA_034509495.1 Acestrorhynchus altus
ATTTTAAATCTGGGCAGAAAAGCCTTACTAGAGTCAATACATGAATCACAAATCACATTGATTTGTGTAAATTGAGTAAATATTGACACAGCATGATTCAATACATTTACACTGCAGTCAAGTCACTAACTACAACAGACATGTCTGTACACAATGACTAACCGAAACTGTCTGATTCTATAGCAGTGAGAACCAAAAGAACACAACGACCTGTAAAACACGTTTAGACAACCCGGAGCTAATACAACACATAGAATTAACAATGAAAACATGCAGAAATGTTTACATGAAAACTCCTGACAGTCATTTCCTGGGGCAACGATACACGTAAACATGTCCATATCTAGAGGAACATACCACAGAATGCTCTGGGTCTATTTCTGCTATGGGCAGCACCGGGGAGTTCTACATAGACCCTGTCATTATACTGTATAGACTGTTCGTTCCATATTTTGCAATCTATCCCTTATTCAAAGCAGAGAACACCTGTATTCTTCTAGCAGCTGCATTGCCCACATACACAAAAGAGATGAGGATTCAAATGACTGAGCCAATCAAATGACAGATAATTATAATGTTAACTTATCTAATACAGAAAAAAGAAACACAAATACAGGCAGAAATTGTTGTTAAGTGCCTCCTACCTCCTTCCTGGTCAAGCACACTTAAGCGTCTCTGCTCCCCTAAAATAAAGTACAAAGTTTTGTTTTTTTGCTGTTGTTAAGACGCCTCTTCCCTCTTGCCTTTCTCGCACACATCAGCTTGGTGCTTTCATTGCTATTATGGATAATGTCCTTCAACCAAACCAATCATGTTGCTTGTAAAGCCAAGAGGGTAGCATTGTGATCACATTTTTGTGCATTTTTGAACCAAACTACAAACCATACCATACTTTTAGATGACTTGGCCCTAATTACTTGATCGTGGTCAATTCCAGTAAATATAAGTTGATGTTTTGAGTATTGCTGACAATGGCTCTCATGTGGCTTCGGGTCCTAAAAGTATGAAAGGTGAACCGTCAAACCCACGCGTACCCTCACTTTTATTGAACTGTATTAAAACATATCTAATATAAAAGGACAGTGGAATAACAAAGGCGGTTTGTTGTTTAAGGGCAACAGCATGCTATAGAAAGTTAAGCATTAACTGATTCTTTGTCATGGTTCTTCATGAAACCATTACACGTACTGAAGAAACCCACTTTTTCAGGATGTACTGACCTGGATGCTGGGTTTAGTGTGTGTATGTCTGTGTTTAAAAAAGGCTTCCCTCAGTCATGTGCACTCACCATAAATCATCATTCAGTTAGCTTAAACACTGGAGTTAATACTACATCAACACCAAATGAACCATGAGAAGGACATCTGTGGCCTATAATGGCTGTTCTTCCACATTAGGCCAAAGAGCTGCAGCTCAGCATGTGTGAGACACCTTGCTTATTCAACAATGTCAACACACTCCAACATATGTGTACCATTTGTTACAGACAATGGCCTGAAAGTCAAACGGAGGGGACGGAAGTGCTGTATTTGTAGGACCATGTGTATAATTAACGCATGATAGATGCCCAAGGGGCTTTAAGACAAAAAGTTTAATTTGCAAAAAACTCACATTTGGAGTGAGTCAAGTGTTTATGAGTATGTGTGTAGCTGTGTGTAGCTGTGTGTAGCTGTGTGTTGCTGTGTGTTGATGTGTGTTACTGTGTGTAGCTGCTTGAATGCTTAATCTCTCTTGAATCTACGTGTGAACGTTCCGACATCTGAACAGACTTTCTTTACACACTGTGAGTAATTTACAGCCATGCTGGTGGTCTCTGCATCAAATAAACCAACCAGTGGGATGCTCTTTGGAAGCTGTGTGCCGCTGAGTGGGGCACTGAGAATAGAGAGAGTTATGATGTTTTGTTTGGAGCTCAAGAGAATGTAAATTCTAGCTGTTATAAATGCCTGTTAGATTTGATTAGTAAATCAAGATGCTGCTGCTGGGATTTAAACAGACCCATCGATTTTAAAGCTAATGCTCTGCAATGCTTGTGTTAATATTTATGTATCTAGACCTTTTGATGTTTGATTATTTTTTTTATGATCAGAGTTAAATCAAATTAAATAGGCACATAAAAACAAATGTCTCTCTAATCTGAAAAAAAAAATAGAACATTTATGATCTTAATTTCATTCAAGAAGGAAATGTGGCTTTATTTGTATATGAATGTAAAGCATTTCAAGCCTTTTTCATTTTACTTTTGGTCAGAATCTCAAATATCTCAAATAAAATATTTCATTTTGAGTTTAAATGCATTACTAAATAGACAATATCAACATTAAAACAACCAAGGCTTGGAATAAATAACTTTAAACGTAATGAAGATAAAGTGATGGTTTATCTTTTTAAATCATATTATATAAAAAATACTGTCTGTATTATTGCTACTTAGTCAATTATTAATGTTTTTCTGAATAAATAAATGTTGACAGCCAAAATAAATATCACTTAAATAAACATAGTAAATATCAATGTTCAAATTATGAAATATAATATAATTTATTTGAATTTAAGGTGCACGCTCAAAAATAAAGGTGATTCAAATGCTTCTTTAAGGGATGTTATAGAGCAATCATATTTGGTTCCATTAAGAACCATGTTTCTAATATAAATGTCTCAATAGGAAATTACCTTTTGTGCAGTTCCAAGAAAGGGTCTTTATATGATGTGACAGAGGAACCATGTTTGATTCCATACAGATGAAGTGTAGGTTTAAAGACCCTCCATATAATGAAATCTTATTATAAGGTTCTCATAAATAGGTAAAAATATTTCTCATTGTATAATTCCATTGTAAGTACAGGCAAACCACTTTGATTGTTTCTGGTCATAAAATGCTTCTTTATGTGTAGGTAAAGTTGTTCCTGTGTTGACCTTTGAAGTCTTTGTACTTTGAACTTTGTGCAAGTTCACAGAAGCCAGAGGTCTTTGATGTAAAAGATCAAAACCTGCCTTTCATGTTTGTTTAATGCTTCCTTTACGTGTTGGAGCTGCTGTGGCAAAACACACATCAAGAACATGATTTCTTCTTGATACGGACATAAATGCTAATTAAAGCTAACGAATTGCACTCACACACACAAATGTTCAAGGTAAGAACGATTCCTCGTAGAGCCCTGCTTTAATCACCACTGCATGTTTTAGACAGGGATCACCGTAAAACTATAAAATGTATTAGATTAACAAATTACTGTAATGATGTTTAAAAAAGTGGTCTTGTTTTAAAGCTTACATGGTTCTTAGCACTTTCAGTGGTTATGGAAACTTTGCAAATCTTTAAATCTGAAAAATACTCCTCCAAGCCACACATTAGCCACGAGTAATTATTCAACAATTCAGTAATTCAAAATGCACGGCAGCCTGCAGGAATTCATAGATATGTGTCGAAAAGACCATTTCAGGATTCGTACAATGTCTACTAAATATAGGTGGTTCATTGTGCATTACTGGCTCAACCCAGACACACAGATATGAAACGATTTGAATAAAGAATATTATAAAGCAACCAGCATATTTTGTATTATCTTACTCTCACAAACCTAACTTATCTATCTTACTCAAACCTAAACCTCAACCTTAATGTTTAAAAAATGTTTAAACCTAAACCTTAAACAACCTGTTGTTGTTGTTGTTGTTGTTGATGATGATAATAACAATAATAATAATAAAAATAAAATAAGAGTAATACTTGGTAATAATTCTATTGAGACATAATTACTCAAAACCATTACTAACATTACAAACGACCCATTATTCTAACCCTAAAACGTAACCCTAACCCTTCTTACCATTTTTCCTGTTACATCCTTTTTTAGAAGCTCCACGGTGGAAAACAGTGGCATGTTGAGAAAACCATATTCTCTATTCTTCTTCGAGTTCATGGCAGGCTGGCTTGAATGTTTTTGGCAAAACAGGTCACCAGAGGAGGAAGCGCCTTGTGAAACATACTATATATGAAGATCATATGATTGCATGTTTAATTATCATATTTTATGAAATCTTGTTGATAATTCTTAAGTTATTCTGATGGTAAAGGAGAAAAGGCAACCACCACTGGTTCAACAGATGTTCGGGTAAAGAATCATTCATGAAAACGTTCATTGTGGCTGTACTCCACTATGACACCTTTATACACCTTTATATAAGCATACACTCCTTAGTACATCTGTGCCTCTATGGATGGTTCAGTATGGGTCAAATGTCTAGACAGGCCGTTTTCAGTAGACCATCTACCTTGATTGAAACATGGTGGTGTGAATAAACTGAGTCCTGCTGTGCAGACTAGAAAAAAAAAGCAAACTCTTTAAACCCACAAGTGTCTGAAACCTGTGCAGGATTTATATGTACTGTAATTCAATTGTGGACATGAAACACAACATACGGTTTGCGGTTATCAAACGTTCAATGTCTTGTCTATATTGAGTTTTAGTATAGCTGCCAAGAGAGCTTAGAAGAGTTTCGTAACCCCACATTGTAACTCAGCAAGTCTGAGAACATTAAGAGCAGGTCTTCCACATGGAGACAATACCGTGCAGTGCTGACCGTTCTGGAAGTCAGCCTTTGCTGATTTGTTTATTTTCCATTGGGGAACAACAAGTTCAATACCTTTACAAGCAGAGCAATATTATTCAGCCATCAAACTGATCCTGAACCTACAACGTTGGAGATAAAATCATGCAAGTAGTCTCACGAGTCTCCAATATACAATATACAGTATGTTCAAAAGTTTTCAGACACCTGCTCATTTCAGGTGTATTAGTAGGGAATTGGTTCCCCTTGTGCTACAATGGAGTTTAGGAGTAAAGCCTAACTTTCCTTCCACCTATTAGATCAGTTACACTACAGAGATTGGAGATTTACAGCTGAAGGTCAAAGGTCAGGCAGGCAAGTATAAATGAAAAGGCCACAATCAGTTGTTCCTATTCCATAGCAAAGTCCAGAGCAAATGGATGCATTTAAATAAAGAAACAGCTGAGAGTGAAAGCAATGTTTCAGAAAAAAACTGCAAGAACAAACCAAGCAGCAAAATTCTAGTCTAGGATCAAGCCACAGGCATGTCTTATTAGTGGGCAGAGCCAGGGTGGAGCTGGACAGCAAAGTGTATGCACTGTTTTTCAGTGGGGGGGAAACAAGACAACCAGTGGTTATTTCACAATTAGTCCAGCATTTCATTGACAGTGTTTCAAATATCACCTTTTGCCATTTTAATAAGTTAGAAACAGCAAAAATAATTTTAGCAGCAGAAGAAATCAGCTTTCCGCTCCATTTATTTTCATATTCTGGATGTTTATATGGAGGCACATTATATGTTTGCTTACTGTCATTCACAGAACTTTCCCTCAGTATTTTTTAATGAATATACAGTAAAATACAAAGTGCAAAGTGTCCCCAATTCTTACCACAGTTAGAAATTAATCAGATCTATTCAGGCCTACTGAATTCTACTGAAATCCCTGATCTATATTGTGTTATCTTAGTCCTATATTAAAGATTATTACATCACTCAGACCAACATACACTGATCAACCATAACATTGGCACCACTGTCAGGCAAAGTGAAAAACACTGATCATCTACATGTTCATCTGTCAAGGATTAGGTAACAATTTAACAGTCAGATTTTGAAAGTGATGTGTTGAAGCAGGAAAAATGGGCAAAACTAAGAGTCTGAGCCACTTTGACAAAAGCTAAATTGTGGTGGCTAAATAACTGGGTCAGAACATCTTCAGAACAGCTGGAGTGGGTCCACTGTTATCAAGTCCACACATTTGCCAGGAGCACATAATGACTTATAATGAATAATAGTTCTCTCAAAGTTAAACCATTAGTGTTGTGTTGTTTAGACATATTAACTGGAATCATTTTGCAGTTTGAGTGTAGACATTATCAATGTATCTGGTTTTACTTTTTTCAGGCCTGTGTATCAATAAAATTCATATTTTCTCTACTTGCTATATTTGTAACACTCTATTGTAAAATGAAGCTCTAACTACATTTTCTACAAATTTGAAATATTAACATTGCTATTTATCACATTTATTTCCAGAAATTAGACCTACACAAAAAACAACAAAAAAATCCCCCCAAAACAGTGTTTTTAGACCTCAAATAATGCAAATCCAGTTAATATTTATGTCTAAAAAAAAAAAAAAAACCCAGAAAAAAATACCTTTTAGAGAATACAGAAGTCACTATTTGGTGAAATTGTGACATTGACTGTCAATCACAGCTTTCCTGTCTTGGCTTGCTCCCCTTCTAGTTACCATTTCTTTTTTTGTTTTAGTTAAATTCATGTGTCTTCATGTACATAATGATGAAACAATTGGCTAATTTTCATTGTAAGAACCTATATTTTTAAATATGGCTTTAAAAATAAAGACTTTTTTGTATCCCTGACTTCACTAGTGGTCTTTGTGTCATTTCCTTGTGCCTTTTGCGAACTTCTCAGAACAAACGCTTTTTGCTCAGAATACTGGAGACATTTATCTCAGCTGTTCATCCAAGCAGTTCACACAACGCCAAGGAGCAAACACAGCTCTAAAGATCTAAAGCAGCTCTGCACTTCTTCAGAGTCACTGATGTTTTGAGAGCTAAATGCTTTGCACATGCTCAGATCCCAACAGAACATCAACCCCAGGGGTCTCGAGACTTGGCCGTGCCAGCTGGAAAAATGTTAAGCTGAATACTGATGAAAGAAAGCTCGAGTTCACATCCAAGTGGTAAATTTGCCAAGCTTTACTCAAATATAGTGGACATGACTGAGCACCTATCTCTAGATACTTCAGCTGGATTAAGGATGTCAACAGGATGGGTGGCTAGTCTCTACCCACGGCAATCATCTCTATTCTTATTCCTCAAACTCAATGGGCTCAATGGCATCAAAAACATCAGGGAAAATATTATATTTCACATGAATCTGAAGTGCTGTGGACCATTTGGCTTTGGCGATAACTGGCAGAGTTCCAAACCACAACTGTGAGTGCGTTCAATGGGAGTCCGTTTTTGTAGCATCAGAGACCTCAGAAGCATACTGTTTTCAGAACCACTGAAAGTTATTTTCAGATTAAGCCCTTTAACAGGCTGGTGCGTTGAAAAAAAGTGCTGGCCTAGCAGGCTGGGGACTCCCTAGGTCAGCTACTGCTCCGGGCCAGGGTCTCCTGGGCCAAGCCACCACTGTCAAAAGCAGGTAAGACACTCCTTTGTGATATGGGTTCTGTCGTGTTTATGAACCCACCCATTGGTGTCACATTTCTAACATTAGCGTTTTCTTCGGCGTCGAGTGTCCATACTTATTAACGACATTTTATAATCCCTTTCAACACGTTGGCTTGGTGTAGATGCCAGAGGTCTTTGTCGAAGGTGTAGGCCACTTGACAGCACTTCAGATTTGCATGATGGATGAATGCGGTGGCTGGCTGTGATGGCTCGTCTGGTCTAATGGTTCCTTTGGGACCCCAATCAGGATCCGTTGGAGCTGCGTGGATGAATAACGAGCTGCATGGCCACACTTTGGAGGTCCACTGGGTAAAACCCACAGCACCCTCTGCAAATGACACATCAGCCTCTTTCAGAAAGTATACATACATAAAGGCCACTGAACGGAAGCGAGAACCAGGTGAGTATACATTGAGGGGGACCTCTAAATTTGAAGGAGAGGCCCACAGGTAGCTAAATATACAGTGAAGGACAGAGTAAGGTGTGCTGGCTTCTAACTCATGCTCTTTGTGGTTTATCCAGAAATATATTCATCCAGTAAGTTCCAAAAGAGGGTGGACCATCTATGGCTTGAAAGCAAAAAAGAAAAAAAAAATATTCGTGCTTCAAACCTTGGCTGGATGGAGGTGCACAGAACAAGCATGGTGAGTTTTCTGATGGGTCCACTCTACTACTAGAGCTGGAGAGTATAAATCATGAACATTTGGAGTGAGCAGATTTTTGTGGTCATTTACGCAAGGAGTCTGATCTTTCGCTTCTTGGCAGAGGACCTGCTGATTACACTTAACAGATGGCTGAGAATACACAGGACCAACAAGCCAGATGATGATGCCAGCATATTCACATGCCAATATTCCTCAGAGCTGCATTTCTGAAATGGAGCATGAAAATCAACAATATTTGGTATGAAAATATGAAAAAACTCACCCAGTGCACTTGGTGACATACAGAGAGGAGCTAATTGCTATGTGTTGAAAAGAAGGTACTCTAATTTCATTATGTACCATTATGACTTGGCAGAATCCAAAGTCCAAAAAGAAATGTTATGGGAGATGGTTTTATTGGGGTCCAGCCAAATAGTTTCATAATCTATTCATTTGCAAGGATACAAAATGGAGTTTCTGTTCATAGTTCATTCATGTCTCTCCTGAAATGCAGCATTCGAGAGGTACTATATGTACCTGTGAATATATGATCTACAGACATGAAAAGTATTGGTTTTAGGAGCAAATGTATGATTATTTTATAGTGTCTTTGTCTCAAACATGACAACTTATGTTTGAGGAGGTTTACAAACAGAGTTCCTATTGAAGCTTCCAGTGGAATAATTACCACTCTGAGACACACTGCCTAACATAATTAGGGGTAGCTCATTGAAAAGTGAAAGATTTTGTGAAAATAACAACAAAATTCTTTCCAGGGCCAAAAACAGGTGCCAGAAAGATTCTTCAAGTGATGCCAGAGAAGATGAAGACGTTGGTTCCCAGAAGATGTTTTCAGTGAGCTATCTTTGTAAATAGGTATTTGCATTTGAAAGTTTAGTTGCGGTGGTTGCAGAATTCCCTTCAACAACAAGCGGCAGTGCAAAGAAATAGTCCTCTTAAAACACCTGGTCACTTTGGTCACTCCTCTTGTCTTCACGTTGTATGTTCTTCTGTGGTTGTGTTTGGGACGTTTATGCGTGTTTAACTATCTAGTCGGTTTGGTTTGTTTTATTTGATTTCTTTTATGGTTTGTTTCATGTTCCGTTTTGTCAATAAACCCACAACCCCTGCTAGTACTGCTAGGAACCCTGACAAAGCTGAAGGTTTTTCCATACCTCTCACAGCTCTCTGACATAAACATCATCAGATATCCATGGGTTCAAGTGAGTGGAGAGGGTTCTGCAAGCAGGACAGATCAAAAGGTACGATTGCTACGATGTACAGTTGCAGGATGGGCTGTATGTTGTATTATATGCAGCTGATGCTGCAACTGCACATCGTAGCGATTGACAGAACATGAAACAAACCATAAAAGAGGTAAAATAAAACAAACCAAACCGACTAGATCATAGTAAAACACGTATGAACGTCCCAAACGTTTGCACCATCTTAAAAAAGAGGGGATGGGATAACACATGAGAGAAAATTACAGAAAAATATATGGCTACAGTAAAGTTAGAGTGTTATGAGAGACGGTTATGTTAGCAATGATACGAAAACAAAGGAGGAAGGGAAACACATTTATACAGTTTACATTCAGGTACAAAATAAGTCTCAGTCATTGCAACATCATGGGATGTAGACTACAGCCATTAAAAGTACTGGTAATCAAAAATCGCTAATAGTGTTCTAAATGAGTTCTGTGATCAGAAGATCCCGCATGTTTGTACACTGTCCCTTATTAATCCACTTTGTGCTGGAAAAGCCCCCAGGAAGAGGAACAGGTGGTGACGTTCTTTGTCATCTTCCTCATCAGCTGGAAATCAGCACAAATCCTCTTTAGGACGCTCAAACTGAGCAGCTGAGTGATATTTTTTTCCCTGTGTATGAACAGCCACACACATTCTGGGCTGTGTCCCTTATGGTCTTTTCTCCAGACACCGTTCAATCTCTCTCTGAATTAATGTCAAGCTGTAAGCGCAGCTGGAGATGTGTGGCATGTGTGCACGCCACCAATCAATCTCTACACCTTGCATTACCGACTACACATGAGGCCAGAGCCTGCTGGCCCAGCTGTGATGGAGAGGGAGAGGGAGAGGGAGGGAGAGAGAGAGAGAGAGAGAGAGAGAGAGAGAGAGAGAGAGAGAGAGAGAGAGAGCGCTTCATGAAATGAGGGGTTGAAAAGAAAAAAAAAGGAAAATGAACAAATAAAAAACATTACAATCAAAACAATCGGGGCTCCAAGTGACTTAGCCATCCAATGCACCTGCATCATGGTCCAAGGATCCCAGATTTAAGTACCAGGTCATGCCATCAGCAGCTGGAGTTTGTGAAAGCAAAATTGGCCAAGCTTTCTCTGAGTGGGTTGATGAGGCACTTTCCCCACATCACATCCAGTGCAATGCTGACAGTGACAGACGTCTGTTAACTGTTGCATTGTAGCTGGGAACTTGGTGCTTTCCTCCGCGGTTAATGCAGTGATGCAAAGGCGAGGATGCATGTTCTTGTCTTCAAACTCCTACTGTCGGCAACATCATATGTGATGGGGGAGTCCTAACGGGGTTGTGTAATTGGCAAGGTTATGGTAAAGTAAGATTTTTATTATTAT
Source organism: Acestrorhynchus altus (assembly GCA_034509495.1). Lineage (NCBI taxonomy): Eukaryota > Metazoa > Chordata > Actinopteri > Characiformes > Acestrorhynchidae > Acestrorhynchus > Acestrorhynchus altus. The sequence goes on from CM067508.1 coordinate 25,277,161, forward strand.
TATTATTATTATTATTATTATTATTATTAATATCATAATATCATTAAATTAATTCATATAATAAAAGAAACAGAAATTAAACAAAGATAATGACCTAAACAAACAAACAGATAAATAAATCAAATCAAATAGTTCAAATGAAGTAAAGGCAGAGTGGAGACTAGAGGGAGGTGAAGCAGTTAAATGTCTTTAAGAACAGAGAGTGTGATGTGATTAGGTGCGACAGCACTTTCGCTGTAGGTTTTGTTTTAGCCTGGTATGTTCTCTGATTACGCTGCATTTAGGACACACTCCACTCTTGGCAGGACCACTGTTCCCTATAATTCAGTGTAGACAAGTGTTCTGGGATGACATTTGTCTGTGTTGTGTTAGTCACTCCTCATTTCACACCCAGTCTGATTATACCCTGCAAAGCCACACATGCAGCCAGATAAGGTCATGTTTCCCTGCAGGATTATCCTTTGTTTCTTTAATAAGGTGCTGTTGTACAACAAAGGGTAGAGCTTTGACATGGCTTACACACAGCCTGCTCTCTTCATCACACCTTAATTTGTGTTTATGTTCATGAAGAAATAGGACACCCCATGTGAACATGTGTCATATTTGAATATATGACCATTTGATATTCATTTGAGAAATATTGAGAGATGGAGGTAATAAAATTAAACACACAACTGAACAAATGTCGTTTGTAGTTCATAGAAAGAAAAAAGCGTGACAAAGACTTCTCAGAGAACATCATTCTGGTACCTGTTTTTTTTTAATGGCTCAGGGAGCTCTTTGGATCTGGCCACGGTGATACCACTCACTTCAACAATCAAGAGCAAACCAAACTAATGTTTGAAGATTTAAATGAGAGTCTCTTTTACCTGTTTACCTTTTTCACTGTTACCTGATTTAAATCAGTAATAAATGTGGCAGTGTTTTAACTTTTCCTCCCAAGAAAATGACATTTCTTTCAAATACATTTGCTTACCTCCATTTTTTTCATAAGACTGTATTAAACACTATCAGCTACTATCAAACCAGCACTCAGTGGTAGGTAAGCCATTAAACAGCAGCCTTAATGCGTTTATATTTATAAAATAGCCTTTAAAACAACAGAGAGCAGGCAAACTGTATTTGCTGTGGACAGTGAGGTCTGCCTTCTGATTCTCATTCCACACACACACACACACACACACACACACACACACACACACACACACACACACACACACATCCAGTTTTCATCAGAATAATCAAACTCAGCTCCCCGTTATTATAGTGTCACTTGGCACCATAAATTCTGCCAAAGTTACAGCTGTGGCTCAGTGCTTTCTGCCTTAGATCTGAGAGAGTGGAGGGAATCTTCAGTTCATCCAGAATGGCATTTAGAGACTTAATGTTCTCTTTGAAAGAACAGTCCTTCAGTTAAAACAGCAAATGGACAGTAGAAGGACAAAAGAGGGGAACATATTCCTGTGATGTTAAAAGGAAAGATTCTTTGATGATTGTAAGCTTGAATATAGAGTTCTTAGTTGGATTATGTGGAGGTCTTAGGTTTTTTAAATAATAGTTCATGGAAAGGATCTTTAATGATCTCAAATAGTTAACGATTAGTTCCAGGATTACATGTTACAGGTAAAACCATTACATTGTGTGGACATTTATTAAAGGTTGAATAATCTCTGCACATGCAGATTTATGACATTTGCTGATTAAAGAAGACAGAAGACACACAAACAAAAAACAAAACAAAAAAAACAAAACAAAACAAAAAAAGCTCTAAGAAGAGTGAACAGTTTTACAAATGAAGGTTCCTGAATGTTTTCTGGCTTAAACATTGGTTTTAAAATGGCTTGAAAATGTATTATATGGTGGTTCTTTAACCCCTTTTGAACCATGACTTTTATTACACCCTAAGGATTCCTAATCTATAAAAGCATACAAAGAGAGGGCAGACTGGCTGAGTGGTTGCTTGGGGGGGAAATCAGGAGGCACGAGTTAAGCATTTAAAGTTGGTTCTTCTATGCATCACTCAAAACAAACAAACAAACAAACAAAAAAAAAACATTTTTTGAGAACATTCCAAAAATAAAAGTTCCTTTTTGGCTTGAATATTGGTTCTTGAGGTATAGAAACTTGTGACGGATGAAACCGACAAAGACAAAACTCTTATCTCATTCACAAAAATGTGCCATTAAAGAATAACCCATTGATTCCAAAGAGAGGTTACTCAGTAGATAGTGGTTCTAGGAGGACATCTTGAACTGTTATTGAGTCTGTATGTGAAGGCTTTTTAAACTTTATTATTTAACATTCTTCACACTCGCATATCTCACTTCAAATGGTTCTTTCAAGAGCTCACCATGAGGCTCTTCTGGGAAGCATTAGTGTTTATTACGCTTTCACTCCAAACAACCCTAAAGAACATTTCATAATGAACAGACAAACAGAAATACCTCCAAATAGTGTCTCTTCACACTAACATACATTCAAGGGTAAAATCATTTATTTTGGAGATATATATGCTGTATATAGTGTATGGACAAAAGTATTGGGACATCTATCCATTCTTTGTTTCTTCTGAAATCAAGGGTATTGAAAAGAGTTTACCCTCCTTTATACTGGCCAAATAGGTTCATCTTAGTCCTATTCTATTGGCAATACTTCGCTACAGGATCTAGACAAGCTGTGTGTGCATTTGCACATCTGTTGGGTGAGAATGAAACGTGAAGTAGCTGAATGCTTTCATTAGAAGGGGATGAACATTTGCAAATATAGTATACTTGATTCTTTGGACAGTGACGTTAATACTGCACAATAGAATCTCTTTATGAATGCAAATTGGGCCCAGAATGTTTGAACTGCAGGAAATGGTGGTGTCGTTCCGTTGTTTTTAATGAGGAAAGAGTGGGGAGCAGTTTATAGTTGCTTTTATGAAAACATAAATCATCTGATAATAACAATGCTTGGGTAATACACTTTCAGTGCATTTCTGACAGTGAGACAATGTAATGGGCTTCTTGCATGAATAATACGGTGAAATGTTCGTTATGTACGGCAGGAAAATGGAACAAGATGAAGAAAAGGTACTGAGGTGAAGTTTCATTACTGAAGTTATCTGACATATTGCACAAAGGGGAAAAAGCTCTTGCTGTTTATTGCTGCTTATGGGACAGTTTCATGATGTTTTACATGATAAAACCTCTCCATAGATAAGCATTGAATTATTAAGCATATATAAATCTGCTGGAATGTGATGGAGGATTATGAAGACATTTAAAAGCATGGTTATAAACACAGTGTGTTCCTCCAAAAATATATCGTCTTGCTCTTATATCAAAACCTCTTAATACTCTCAATAAGCACATTTCAAAAGACCAAATCCATGTTATTCAGGCAAGTGCCACACTTTTTATTATTCCCGTATTCAGGCTCCTCTCAAAAGTTCAACCTTATGCCATCCAGAACAGACACTTCTCGAAAAGGAAAAGTCTATAATAGGAAGCAGTGGGTGGATGAGGCTGGTGCCCCATTGTTGAGTTAAGCATTCTGCGTCCAATCCCTCTCCTAATACCACTCCTGTCATGCTATAACAACAGCTCTTGGGTCCAGTGGGGAAGACTTCCACCAGTCACGCACCCAGATTTCCTCAAAAGAAGCCGCACGGGTGCCTGGAGCTGCTGGACCTCGACGGCCAGATCAAAGCTCCGATAGGTCCTTAGCGCATTCCTAACAATATTTGCTTGATAACAGCAGACAGATTTGCCATATAACAACATAATAAGAAAAAGACGCTCATAAGGAAATGGTAAGCTCCTCTCCTCTGCTATAGAGTCCCCCTGAATGCAAGAGGCAATACTGCAATGATGAAGTGGGTCATGAAAATAGGAGACAGATGTGCTTGATTTCCTTCAGTACTGGACACAGGGAATCCACGACTTAATGCCTAATGCCTAGATCAGAATGTGCATTTATTGACAGAGGTGCAGGAAATCAGATCACTTCTGATGGAAGCTTCAATATTGAGAAATACTGTAAGATTTAAAATTGGATTTTGATCACAGAGCTGTCTGGTAGCTCTCAGGTATATATGGGCACAAAAAGCAATGCTATGGTCCATAAGTATTTGGACAGTGACAGTTGAAATGATCTCTTTGTATCCCCACTTCAGAATATTTGAAGTGAAGCAATCAACAGTTGAACAATTGAGATTTTAATTCAAGAGATTAAACATTTTTTATATAGTTATTTTCACTTTTTTTTGAATTTGGTGGCTGTTCGTGGAAACTATCTAAGCATGGTGCGAAGAGGTGCTGAGCCAAGTGAAGGAGGCCATCAATATGCTGAAATAATGTCTACAAAACTTTAGGAGTGGTGAAATCAGCAGTTTGTTAGACTTTAAAAAGATGGATTGCACTCTTGAAATCGACCAAAAACACTGGACGTTTTTCGAAGACTAAAGCAGTTTCTGTCAGGATTCTTTCCTTGGTGAAGAAAAAATGCTCTGCAATATCTAGTCAAGCCAAGACCGCTCTCAAGAAAGTAGATGCATCATTATCAAAGTGACACTTTCATCTACGTAAACGCAGAAGGTTCACCACGAGATGAAAACAACTACTGAGCCTCAAGAACAGAAAGGTCAGATTAGACTGATAGATACGATGAAAAGCCAGATCAGTTTGGGAACAGTATTCTAGGACACACATAACCAAGAGTAACTTGAGTATGGAGACAGAAAAGAAGGGCTTGTAGGCCAAAGCATACATCTCTCAAACATGGTGGAGGCAGTGTTATAAAACAGACATGTAGGGCTGCAAATAGAACTGAATCACTGGTGTTTTTATTGATGACATGACTATGCATAGAAGTAGCAGGATGAACTCAAAATAGTACAAAGTGATACCTTGCGCTCAGATTCAAATACTGCAAAACACATAGAATGGTGCTCCACAACAAGGAGCACACTGTGAAAGCAACCTGAGATTCATGTAGCCAAAATGAGCATGCTTTTTAAGGTGCACTAGGGCCATATCTGCTATTAGGTGTCACATTAGACAGCTAACATCTAAGACCAGAATTTAATTTTCATGCCCTTCACTTCAGCCATGCCTCCATCCTCCTGTTTGTGTTCTCAGTGTGGTGTGAGAAAGTGACAGACAAGTACAGCAGAGCAGTTAGAAAAGGGGGCACTGATGTCTCTGGCATTTTTGGCCAACATTTAATTTGTGCCATCATCTCTCTGAGACTGCCACGTCTTCCCATGTCCTGCCTATGTACTCTGTTTATTGTGATTTCTGTCCTTCCTCGACTGCTAGGCTGCTAGAGCTATCCTGTTCCAACTCTGCTGAGCGTGGTTGCTGTGTGTGTTAGACAGCGTCACATCTCTAACCCTACTGAGCCTACTGTATTGTGTTCCAATCCTGCTGAGCCCAGCTCCTGTGTCTGTTAGCACTGCATGCCAAACTGTTCTGAGCCAACCTGTTAGTTAGCGTTAGCTAAACTTTGGATTGTTGCTTTCACCTGGGGGAGGTGATCATCTTAGTGATCTCTTGGAGATGGCCGATGTTTCCATCGGATGGGACAAACGTCAGCACACGCAGCCAGACTGGCTATGAAAACTGACCGTCTAGAACAAATGAATTGTTTCTGCTATTTCAACGTTTAAAATGTCCGATATATCCCACGTAACTGACTAAAGTCAAAAGCAATAGCCGAAATTCCTGCAAACAAAATGTTACTCCCCATTAAACCTTGTATCTCTGAAATAGAAATACTAACATGATGCAAAAATAACAGTCTATTCATCATCAATTGTTTATACACAGTATAGCAATCTTTTCATACAAGGCTTCACAGCTTAAATCACATCTCCAGCTTGTTTTTGGATGTTCTTGCCTGTCGTCTACAGAGCTGAAAGACACTGCAAGACATCCAGTTTTATGAAGTCCATGAAAGTCATGCAGCAGATCAGCACACATATGCCTCACACTTTTTAAGTCAACACAACCCCACAGCATGATCAGTCAGGAAAAAGAACAGAGGAGAACACGTGAGGAACATCATGCGATGCAGCCTTCAGTTGTGAAGGCGGAGGGCTTCTGTTTGTCAGCAGGGAAGAATGTGGGTATGTGTGAGTAGAGGAAGGATGCACATGTCCCAGATGTAGATGTTGAATCCTTACATCTGGGAATATTTACACAACATACTTTGCAGCAAGACAATAGCAGCAGATATCAATTTGTGCTCAGTTTATGACAGTTTAACAAATTCACGAGAAGGACTTTGACTAATAAAGATTCTAATAAAGATCTAATCAAATAAATGTTGCTGCTCTGAATACACAGATTTTTTACTGTCACTGGATTGGCACAAAATAAATGCTGGATAGGCTAGAATTGTTTTAGGTTGCTGTATTTATTTTTGATAACATCTTGATGAATGTTTCTACTGTATACACACACACTGCATAGGAGACGCTCTAAGTCCAGTTTCCATAGAAACCTCAAAACAAACTCCTGTTTTTTCTGATCTTTCAAGATTTGTACAATAGCCTGCAAAGTCTGAGCACCATTAGTCATTTTTTCGTTACAGTAAATAATGTCAAAGGAGTAAATATGATATGTTATATAATACAAATGATTTTATATACTTTACAGTTTCAAAATAACAAAAAGATCCAGAGCAGATGTTTGGACACTGTGCTAAAGTGGGCCCGAATATCATTTCTGAAGTATGGAGAAAGGAGCACATTCTATGGGTAGCGTAAGGCAACTTGCCAGAGGCAGGGCTTTTAAACGGAGAGTAGGCAAGTAGATATAATCTCTCCCTGTCATCTTTAATTACACATCAACAGTTACAGCTATTATTACATATTTATAGACGTACATACAACTATGAAAACAAACGTAAATGACAAAATACAAACATACACAGGAAACTAAGACCAATGACTCTCTCACACAGTCATTCACCAGGAAAATAGAGTAACTGGTCACCTGAAACCTTTGTTGAGCTGATGCATGTGTACTGGTAACATCACCTCTAGAACATACCAATTTGCATGGGTAAAAATCAAGGACACCATTATGAATGGTTCAACATTATGACTAAATGTAATTTGCGATGTATAAATCACAATAATACTGACAAGCGTACTCGCTTATGGTTTAGTGATCATTTAATAACATCTCTTTACAGGCTCCAGTTCCCTTCATAAGGACACACTTTCTCAGGTAAGTGAAAAGCTCAGACTTTCTCTGAGTACTGCTCTACAGGTGAGTAAAAGCAATCAATCAGGGAATACCATTAAGTAATGTGCAATAATCTCTAAACTTGATGCGGTGATACTCATGCGTGGTCAGTACTTAGTGACATCCCCAAGTATCATAGCTTGTTAACTCTCAATTGCAGCAGCTAAGAGTCTTTCACTTTGGAGTATTTTCCCCTTTTTTAATGTTATTTTTATAAGGGGTTTGTTTCTCAGAAATCTGCCTGGAAAACTAGTCAGATTTTAATGTGATGGTGTCATGAAAACAGATTAAACCAGCTTGGACTTTAAACTGGTCAAGCTGGTTGACCATCTTAAGCTGGTATGAGCTGTTTTTTCCCCCAGAAGGGTGTGGAATTCTGCTTTAGAGGTTAGAAAGCCAGCTAGTTTTCCAGGCAGATTTCTGAGAAATCAACACCATATAACGATCATTTCTTTAGAAAAACAACAAAATCTTAAGCTGAGTTGCCCATTTCATCCACATACGAAGATCTGAGGAGCAGGTACACATTTCTAAAGTCTGGCCTACTGGTTAATTTAACCAGTTCTGCCCAACAAGAGCAGGACTGCTCCTGAAAGGTTTTGAGTAGTGATTTTGTACACAAGCCTCATACATCTTTCTCTTCTGAGGTCTATCTACAGAGTTTGATGATGGTCAGATCTGGAAGCTTTCCACAAGCCTCGTTTTCTTGGTCTTCCGGGTGTCAATTTGGCCTCCACGGTTCTTGCTAGCAGCCATTTCTCAGTTTGATTATAAACTAAGAAAAACATTTTAAAATGCTTTGATTTCTTGGGTTACGACCACACAGAAGGTAAAACTGCCCTAAAATGGTTTCATGGTGCATAACGTGTTATATGACAGTATGAATGACAAAAACACTGAATCTGACCGTTTCAGCTCTGACGTGGACCACTTTCATGTGTGGTATTGAAATCCGATCTATATCTGATACACAGCAGTGTGACTCGTCCTGAACAGGCAGATTGGAATTCAATTGAATTTAATTCAAATTCAAAACTATTTCTGCAAATTCTTAAACTGGACAACAGCAGTGAGATGTTCAGCGGCTTGTGTTGCAAAAACACCACATAGAACTGTTGTGGAGGCAGCTCTACCTCTGAGAGAGTACAAATGCATTTGGATCAGAGAATAACCATTTAAATAATAAAAACAAGTAGGCAGAGCTTTAGAAAAGTGTAGTTAGTCCCCTAGTTACGAACGTTCAAGTTATGAACTTCGGCACATACAAAAAAGTTGTTCTCAAGCTCAAAAGTAGCTTGTAAGGATTGTCTTAAAGTGCATAAGGATTCTCAGGTACACTAATAAAGATAGTTCACATGTCTGCCGAGGACAGCAGGACTGAGCGCGGGTAAGCATTCTAACATGTCGGATGTGAAGCATCATGTTTGGAAAAAAAATAGGCATTATAAAAAGAATGGAGCAAGGTGAGAAGATGGCTGTCCCAGAATGGAATTGCAAACAAATGTACATACAAACAGCCTCCTGGAATGAAAACAGTAAGTTGGGGACGTACTGCATCTGATCCTCAGAGCTTCAAAAGTGGATGTATGAAAGATGTACAATTCAGTTTGTTTGGTTTTAAGATGATGTTGGTTTCTTAGAAAGCTGCCTGGAAAACAAGCCAACTGGCCTCTAAGGCAACATTCCACAACGTCTGTCCACTCTTCTCTTTACAGCCAGCATGGAGAGTACCATGTAATTTTCATGACACACCGAGAGGCACATCTTCAGTTCCGTTATGCAAATACAGAAAATGCTCATGTTCAATCGCTAAGTTTGCATTCCTGACAGTTTCCCTGCACAGCATTTTTAAACAGCTAGTTAATAAGCAAGCGACCAAAGAAAACACTGCCTTCCAGGAAGTTTTCTGAAAAAACAGAGATAAAACGAAACATGGATTTGGTGAGAACCATATTTGGATCACTAAACCTGGTGTCTGAATGTAGTCTTTTGCTTTGTGGGAATTATTTAATTGTCAGAGAACTTGGCAGGTGTTTAAAGAAACTCAGCTGCTGATTGCTTTGATTGCATGGCTTCTGCATGATGACTGAGGATTGTGAACAAGCAAGGGATTTGACTGGCCAGCCGCAGAACTGGGAACAAAAACAAGTGGGAAGACTTTCTGGAATTCTGTGGCTAAATGATGAGTCTGGATGGGGAAAAAAGCAAGACACCAGTACTTTATTATGGAAAAGTGTGACATCAGGAAAAGTTGAAACTGGCACATACTTTGTTTGAATATTACAAAAAAGGAGGAAAGTCTACAAATTGATAATTTATACAAATACAACACTATTTCAAAAAAATAAAACTTTAATTTAGTAAACTCTCAGTGCTCATTGCGAGCGCTGTTCTGCAATGACCCCACCGCTTGAAATCCCTGAGGAAAGACAAAAACATGCAACACTCATGTCTAATGGTGCTCGCTTTGTGCCGTTCTGTGTGGGTGAGGTGAAGGAAGGAAGGGTTGACATGGTATGCACAGCTACACATAGCACGTTCTGGACACATAACAGCAATTAACCCTAATATACCCACCTGGACACAACCGGGTGAGCACTGCGCTTCGTGAAGCAGAGGTGAGACACAGGGCAGCAGAACTACAGGGACAGCCATTGAGCTCTTCATGAAGAACTACAATGGTGCCATGATGGTTTATACCAGAGATAATGCAAGCCTTAAAAGTGGCTCTCAATCTGACCAGAAAAGAAAATCACTGATTTGATGAGTTAGATTAAGCTACTTTAACACCCCTAGAAGAGTTAATATTTTTCCTCCATTCAGAAGTTATCACATCATGGCCACTGTAAGTTCTGAAACAAAGAATGGATGAATTAGTCCCAAGTGCATGGTTGACATACAACACAGTGCCAGCTGGTTTATTATTCTTTTCCAAGACAACACAAAAAGGAAATAAATTAAGGAATTAAATCAGCTAAGCGTTCAACAATAGGCCCTTCATATGTGAGAAAAACAAGTTCTCAAAACAAAAACAGAATGATCGAAATATTCTTCATGAATTTACAACTGTGAGATAGTGGCAAGGTTGACTACAGTACATAAACGTTAATTACACAACATTCTCACAAATCATGTACAAATAAAAGAAGAATCCTGAATCAAAAACCAATAAAGACAAATTATGAACAGCTAGGAACAAAAAGTGAGACCATATGCTGCTTTAGGACAGTTAGGATTGTATGATTTCTGGCTCAACCTTTTATACTACATGTCTCATCTTATATATTAGGTTTACTTTACACATTAAAAAGTCCATATGAGTGCCACACACACAAAATCTACAAAACAGGTAACCAAAATGATGAAAAAACAATTCCTTACAAAACCTATGGCTGTGCATTGTTAGATGAGTGCAACAGGTTTTATATTTGGTCTGTCAAAGCTGTTCATTTAAAGTGATATTTTACTAGTCATGACTCGCTTTATTAAAGTTGTCTAGATCAGCCACGGTTCTGGTTATGCTACATTCTCCTACCTGTGGCGCATAATTCAAATGCAATGCTGCATTCCATTCCAGATGTCGGCGCTGGGAATGTCGTCACACCAGAGTTAAACCAGAGTTGAATGTTCCAGTTAAACATTCAAACAAATTCCCCAAAACGCTGAAGACTTTAAATTTCACCACAACTTGAGTTTCAGTGTTTAACTGAAAATCCAACATGTTCCATTTTTAATTTCCCAGTTGATAGTGCTTTAGATATATATAGATAGAACTTTATTGATCCCTTTGGGAGCGTTCCCTCAGGGAAATTAAGAGTATTTTGCACATTCAAGAGAAATTATGCATTATTTTCCCCATTTAAATAACATGGAAACATGTCCACAGTTAAAAGTGGACATAAGTCAGACGAAAATAGACAGAAATGCTAATAAACTATAAGACTACTGCTTTAACCACTGTTGACTCTGGATTGGAACCTGACTTGTGGGGGTTTTACAGTTAAAATCTCCTACTTGGAACTTGGAAATTCTGACAATCGTCTTCAAATGGAATGCAGCATAAGTCATTGAAAAAGACCATCACGCAAATGTAATTTGATATAAAGAGTTCAACTCTGAAGCACACATTTAGATTTTAGTTCTGTAACAGAAGGGTACCAGTTCAAAAAACTGGGTAAAAATCTGTGGAATATCTGGACCTAATACAAAATTCCACAAAAAGAATTCCAAGTGGTTTTGGAACTTCAGGAGTAGATTTTCTTTGTGTTCAGAAAACGCATGTCAAATTTAAAAAAATCGGCAGGTGCACTAATAAAAAGGAGAATTCCACAAATGGAAAGAGGAATATTATGAAACACTAATGTTCTAATGTTCATGAAATAACACAACGAGAAAGTAGACTGCAGGCTAAAAACCTGTGCTGAAATAGTAAAATATCACTTAAATAACTTAAGGCCCAGATACACAAATCAGCCATTACATTAAAACCACACAGATAAAGCGAAAAACATTGATGTTACAATGGCGAATGTGAAGAGTGGTATACTGATGTGTTTGACGTGGGAGAATGGGCAGGGATGAAGATCGAGATGAAGGCCAACCTGAATTTATTTCTTTTTCTTTTTTTTAATTTTTTTATGAACCAGCAAAGTGTGCAACGTTTAGGATTTAAAAGATGTGCAGCTAACATGCTGGTGCCAGATACCACAGGACACATTCAGAGATTTTGCAAAGTAAACCAGCATATTAGGTAGGTGGTCTTAAAGTTCTGGCTCATCGGTGTATAGTAACTGGGTCAAACTCCGATTCCAACTTAACAAATCAACAGATGTGTTGTGAACATCCCTTCTGTACCAGTTCTATACAATATGTGCAACTGATTAAACCCTTCTAAGCAAAGATATAAAAAAACGCTTTAGATCTCAGTTTCAGGCCATATTTCTTTGTTAGTAATGTAAGAAATTGTCCGTGTCCTTTGTTTGCTACAGTAAATTTTGCATTTTATGAAAATAAGGCAAAAACAAGTCTTACAAGTCATTCCCCAAATTTCCTTCAAGCTACCTGCAGCTTATTGGTCTTTCAAGATATATGCTTAGAATTTTTGGCAAAACACTTCAAACTCCTTCATTTTTAAGCTAAACACCATTCAAATAATGACAACTATTTGATCTAATCCTGTGTCTTAGCAACCTTGTATGCTGTATAACACTGACTAATGCCTAAAAAAGAGCTTACCTTCACTTTTAGAACTGTCCTTAGTGTCGTCTACAACGCAACACCTCCAATCAAAGGTTTGAGAAAAGAAATAGCTTTAAAAATCTTCAAAATGTGTGTGAAATGAGATTTGATTGATCTACACTCATCCATAACATTAATAACTTAACTCTGAGAGATGATCCGCACCCAATGTCCTCCCACTGAGCCTATATAACCCTTCACTTCCACCATACCCCTTTAATCTCTTTCTTTGCACCTTGCTGGGGAGGACTCCAGCAAAAACATCAGAGTTTGCCCGTTACAGTCCCCAGGGCATACGGTGGCCTGGTATGTAGTGGTCAGTACCAAAAGTGCTCCAAAAAAGGACAACCAATGAACTGGTGCATGGTCATGGGCACCTAAGTTTCTCTGATGTGATCCTTGAAAGCCCCAACTTAAAACTTGCTGGACTTGACATCTTGGTGTCAGACGCCACTGGTGTTGTGGAGCCCATCTCTTGAATGGTGAGAGCTACAGTGGCGGCATAAAGGCAACCTACTGAATATTAGGCGTGCAGAGTTAATGTTGTGACTGATTGGCATTTATGGTCTTCAACAATGGCACACCTTTCGGAGCTCTTTCTTCACTATGTGAATGGAATCAAATGGAAATGATTTCATATGATTGCAGAAATCTAGAATGCTTCCATAATGATTAATGAATATAATCCACTGAAGCTGAAAGGATTTGATTCAGCTTTAGAGAACTTTTGTGGTATTCCTCAGGAATTTCACCCTCTCTTAATTTCATACTTCTTCAGAGCAAACCGCCCCACAAAGACCCACATTAAGCATCAATTAACCAATTCATATCCAAAGCATAGAGACACTTCAAGTATATACCAAAAGCCCACTTCAAGTTCAGAACTTTGTACAGGGCAAAAAAACAATTCTAGGAGTTCTTGAAGTTCTAAAGTTCTCAAATAAGTTCTTAAATGTACCAAAAGTGAGTCCACTCATGGTGAAACTACTCATGGTGACAAGTTCTGGCTGCTCTGGCTGGCTATAGACAGCTTCAATAAGGAGTGCATTGGTCACACCGAGCTCCATCTCAAGAAGCTCATTAGTGTCTTTGAGTCAGGGGGCCATTGTCCTCAGGCCCTGCTTCTCCATGATGTTCCACAGCTTACGCAGGTTGGATTGGGTGATGGTGTCATCCGGCTTCAGCTGAAGGGCACGCAGGTAATTGGCTTCAGCTTCCTGGAGTTTTCCGTTTAAGTGAAGGATAGCCCCAAGATTCATCAAGGCTGCGGGGTACTAAAGGACAAAAAAAAAAAAAAAAAAAAAAAAAAAAACATCTTACAATCAACAGTGAACTGGTTCCAGTTCTTAGAAACAACATATTTTGCCTGTTGCATCAGCTGAACTTAAGTTCAATCATAGGCTGTAGTTTAAACTAAACAGACCAGAAGTTCAGACCAACACGGACACAAAGAGAACTCATCTCTCAGCCAGACTCTAATGTTACAGGTGTGTCTGGTGTGGAAATATCACAAAGCCTAGTGGCTGACTGTTCAAGTCAGCTGTGTTCAGTAATGAGAGCAGTTTTGTTGTGTTGATGTTGGCGTCATGACCAAGTATAATGGTTTATGTTGGATAACATTCATGATTGGCTGCAGAGAGTTTAAAACGTTAATCTATGTGACAGTGCTTTGAGGTACACACACTACTAGTTAAGGTGCACCTTCAGTCTCGCTGGTGCAACAGAAATTCTGCCCACTACTAGTTTTAAACTAACCACGAGTAACATGGTACGTTCAGCTGATGCACCTGGCTGCTGAGAACTAACTTCAACATTTCTGTTTTTCTCTCAACCACTGTACCAGTACTCAGCATTCTGGTACATAAATTTTGCTTGAGACACACTGTGATTCCAAAGTCTATCTATGTGGACAACCGTGATCTGTTTTTCTTGTGTCAAGGTCTGATGAATGATGTCCAGTGCGTGAAGATTTCAATGGGAACAATATGCTGAGCACAGTGATTCTTCCAGCAGAAAGAGATTTGAATAGTAGAATAAATCAAAACGTGTGACATAATCTCTGTGTGCTGGAGAGGGCTGCACAAGTCCCTATACATACATAGGAAAACATATTTGCTAAGCTGGCTGAAGCCAAAATAAAGGCTGGCCTGGCACAAGCAAAATTCCCCACTGATGATTTCAGTATGCTAAAAACATTTAATTGCAAATGTGTGATTGTGATTTAATCTGAAACTCTTTCCTGGAACCACTTCATACATCAATAAGTGTCTCAGAGGGAAAAGGGTTGTATATTCTGCCACATTCAGTAGAGTCAGACCTCAACGCTTAGTCCAACAGACAATTTTCGGCTAGCTGCCAGGCCTGTGACATGAAAATACGGAGGGAAGTGGTCATTTTGGTGGTGCATTAAGTAATAAATTACCCCGGTACGTGACCCTACACTAAGAGGTCAAACCTCAAAATGAGATCTAGAGACCAACTAACTGAAGCTGTGGCATTAGGTTCTTGCCAGCAATGTACAGTCAAAAGAGTCAGTCCATATTACAGCATGTTGATATAGTGCAATGGAGCAAGTACACCCTGTTTAACTGTTCTGGAGTGTTTAATATGACCCATCCATGCTCTGTTCACAAATACGCTTACAGCAACTAGTACCATATGAGGTACTAGGTACGACGATTAGTGTCATGTAGGACCCTTAGCAACTTAGCGATAGAAGATATCTGGAGGGATGTTGAGTACTGCTATCTGGACAGCCACACTGACAGTCTAATACTCAACCTAATGACATAATGTAGTGCTGTATTGTCAATTTACTGACAATTTCATGTAATTATTGTGTTACTCAGGTACTTTGAGCTAATAACACATTCTAAATTTAGGCATGTTCACAAAATATGCCAATTTCTCTTTAGTTTGTCATGGTTCTCTTGTGAAAGCACTGCTATGAAAGAATGCCCACATGTGTGTCCAGGAGCTGATTTTCCTCCACTGTTTAAACTATGGCAATTCTTAAGAAATACATACTACAAATAAGACTCTAATTTGAACGTCTGAGTGTGTATATGTGATTGGGAGCAGCAACAATGAAAACTAAAAGTCAGCTGGAGAAGACACCGGAGAAGTGCTTGGATCATTGCAGAGGAAGCAGTGGCTTTAACAGCAAAACACCATGAAATATCATTAACTTGCCTGTAGACGAATGGACCAGAGTTGTGCTACTGTCAGAGAAAAAGAGATGGGGTGTACAACTCTACAGCAATGTGCTGCTAGTTCAGAAAGAAGAAGAATCTGAGGGATGTGCTCAGATCATTGTTCTGCGGCAGCTTCACACAGCTCTACCGTCTCCTCTGACCTTCCAACCTACTCCACTCTCTACCATTCTCCAAACCTCCCCCCGCCAGGCATGCAGCAGCAACAGCAGCTCCAGATGTGGTGAGGCTCAGATGACCTTTGCAGAAACAGCTGCTGAAGAGACTCAACTCAGCTGGAGAGTGGAGACGAGCAGGTAACCCAAGGCTATGAGATTTGACCAGTTAAATGGGATTCCATCACCAACCAAAAAAAGATGCCTCTGCTTCTCATGGAGGTTTAAGATAAAGGAGATGAATATAAGCTGCGAGTGGACTTTTTTCTATTTGTTTTCTGTGGATGTTCTTGTTTGATTATCATCTCAAAACAACGTCATGCATTCTAAATCATAAAGATTGATGCTGACACCAAATGACAACACTTCAGAGTGTCAAGTCATGTGGGATCAATCTTGGAAAAAATGCATCTTGTTAGTGAAGGCAAACATTGAAGAACCTTGAACAAATGTCTATATTTCAAACAAATCAAATGATCTGGACATTTGGTTCTGCACTGAGGCGTCGCTCTTTCCATTGCTACAACGTTCCTGACTGATGGTGAAAAAACGTGCTCTGAATTCTGCAGAACTGACATCATTGACACCATAGTTTGCCATTGATTAAACTTAGAGATCTCTTAAGTCACACAAATCAGTTCTAAGTCAACCACCAGATGTGTGAAGGTGTATCATCTCATGTAGGGGGTTACAGCTTCGTACTCACATTAGGTCTCAGGTTAGCTGCTAGTTTGTAGTACTTCTCCGCAGCATCATTGAGGCTGGCTTGTCTAAAGAGAAAGATTGAAATTTCAACAAACATTGCAAACATTCATTAGGCATTATTATAATGTGTGGGTTGTGATCTACAACCTACTAGATAAGCTTTTCAGATATTCTGCTTCTAGAATCAAAACATCACAGACATGTGCAATAGTACAGTTTTAGGACTATAACAAGAAACTAAACCTAATCTTAAAAGAAAGAAGGGGGTTATGTTCTATAACTCCGTGATCTGGATAACCTGCTGAGAGTGTTTGGTTCTTTTGTTGTATTTGGCAAAGAAACATCACTGCACTACTTAAAAGTCTCTTGTGAGGGAAAAGTACTGTCTCAAAAATAAAGGGACTTCAGCTGATTTTTGATTGATTGCCACAGAAAAAGGTTCTTCACACCTCCAGATCACAAACATGTGCCTGTCATTATCAGCACTGTTTACTATTACAAGAAACAAAACCTCATCTGAACAGAGAGAAATGTGGGTTGTGACTGGATACTCTGTTGAGATCTTCTGCTTCTACAATAATACGAGAAAATAAAATATGTCTCTAACCATGTATTCAATGAAGCTTATTATAAAGTTATATTGTGTAATTATAGCTTTTAAAAATAAAGGATCTTCAGAAGTCTCTTTGATTGATACCACAAAACACATTTTTGGTTCCATGAAACCAAGGTTCTTCATATTTACATCTCAAACATTTGTCAGCCATCATCAGTATTACAGTTTTACAACTACTACAAAAATCAAAATCTGAACACAAAGAAATGTGTGGGTTCTGATCTACTGAAACCTACTACTGAACCTAACCTACTGAAAAAGCTGCTGAGATCTTTTGGTTACAGGATTCTACATGGTAAGGAAACGTCCTTATTTCTTAAAGACTGCACTATTTAGTCACAGGTGGAAGAGTAATCTCTTGATTAATGCCATAGAAGAGCACTTTTGGTTCCATAAAGAACCACATCTGTAATAAAGATATTCACGTGTGAAGACCCCTTTAAAGGTCTAAAGAACCTTCAGTCTACGTTCAGTAGAAAGAGTTCTTTATCAATGTCTTCCACATCAGTAGTACAGGTTTTCAACTATTAAGAGAAACGAAACCTCATCTGCACAGAGAGAATGTGTGGGTGGTGATGTACAACCTTAAACCCGGCAATACCACTAACGAATATGTGCAACAGACCAGCTGTGAAAAAATGGTGCAGTGGACCAGCAGTAAATTGGTAAGAGAAAAACAGCATTTCTGCTTGTCCCAGAAGGCCAACCTCTACAGATGCTACGATAAAAAGCACAGATGAGGCAGCACTGTTTTCCATATGCTCACCACATATAAAAAACTTCTACTCTTGGCTCTCCTTTCATCTTGCTTGTGAATATCCTCATTTTGTCTGAAATGTTCTTGCATGTATTAATTTTCCAATAAATCAGAAATAGCTGTAAGGCTTACAGATGGATGGGACTGGTGGTTGTAGCTGCTTCGAATTCAACACAAACAGTTGTTCTGACACTGTATAAAGGAAAGAAGGACAAAATCGTGGACACTGACCAAGTAATAATTCAAGAAAGAGACAGATGGCCTGTATTTGTGTTTTGGCTGCTTTGTCAATATGGTTTGATGTGCAAAAACAAAAGAACTCTTTCTAGAGTGAAGATTTCACAAAAGAATGTTTGAGATAAATGTTTTCAGGTAGGGCGTATAGACCCTCGGAATGGTTCTTTGCGGAATGGTCCACAGCGGAACCACTTTTAGTTCCATAAAGAACCAAGAATGAATCTGAAAAGAGTGAAGAACTGTTTAAAAGTCTAATGAATCTTCAGTTTTCTGTTCTTTGGGTTCTTCACACCGACACAGATCTATAGCAAAAATATTTATTTTAATTAGTGGTGAAGCAGGGTTGAAGGTCTAGGGAAGGGAAGTATACAACCAAATACAAAAATAAAAAAACAGTTGCACTGTGCACAACTGATTGCTATGGCATTGTGCTCAGAATGACACAGGTCATCTTCATTCCCACTTTTGTCTTGATGGAGATGTCCAGTGAATCTGGATGCATCGTGGTCAGTGCCGAGAACAACTGTCACATCACATGTCCGTGGCACTACAACACCAGGCCTTCTGGCGTGGAGCGTAATTTCGTATATTCAAGCTGCATGGGATGGATTATCGCAGGACACCATTAGGAACCTCTACAGCTCCATTCCAAGACATGCATTATACACCAGATACTGAGAGACACTATTTCTGTATGTGTAGCTCAATAAATATTGTCCACATCAGTCTAGATTTTTAATTATTCATTGTTCCTGGTATCCTTGATCTTCCTTCCCACTGGCATAGAAATCAGTTCAACACACTGCAAATATGAATAATTCTCAAAGGTTTCACTGCTATAGGTTCAGGTATGGGTAGGACAGCCTCTGCATTCAGACGTGAACTGCCATCCAAAACCTCAATGTTCATTTACGCTGTCTATACAACTTGTGAAAGTCATATTGTCTGAATCATGGATCTGACTCACACATATAAACCTGATAAAGTACAATATGACAAAAGTTTCAGAGCAGAACAATGCAGAGTGGCAAACCTTGCAGGGGTGACACAGGTCACCCTTCTGTGCTAACTTTGGACACTGTTGTCCTTTGTTTTTCCCTCTGGCCAGTGAGAGGGCTCAGAGCTGCGAATATAGGTCAGAATGTTTCAGCAGTTTACTTTGTGAACAGTCATGTGTACCTGAAGTAGGCTGCAGTGTCCTCGAAACGGACAGTCACAAAACAAAGAAACACTAGAAATAACCAAGCGTTTTCAAAACCGTATAATCTAGAATATGAACAGGCCTACGGTCCCGAGTCGCCATTATTATAGTGCTGTCAACTAAACAAACGACTGAAATGGGTTTCAGGGACTCGGGCTCATAAATCTGCACTGGTCTGACCTTTTCATATGATAGAGAAGTTAAAGTTCGAGTCAAAATTTTCTGGCAATTATATAAAAGCTAAACAAACCTGAAATCTATAGTGATGGCTAATGCGGGGTTAGTGTTTAACCATAACCATGTGTGTAATCCACAAAGCTATTTTACAATTCCTGCAGTCTACATGATGAGTCTAATTCCATGTAATTTTCACATTTACATGCACACAATAAAATGTGGCTTTGGTCCTTCGCCACACCATTGTTTGTGGGGACCAAAGGACCCCATTTTACCAGCAATGGGAAAGTGGTCTCTCTTGAAAGTGGGAACCATGTGAGTAAATATTTCTGAGAGACTAGGTTTATTCTCAAAACCACATAATTGGGCTAAACATTACACTGAGAACGATTAGAGGCAGAAGGACAGGAAAATGAAGACAGTGTGTGTGTGTACATATGCGGACCTCCATGAATCAGGATTAGCATGTGTAGATAAGTGGACCTCCGTGATTTGGGACCGTCATTTTCACTCGGTCATAGCCAGGGGGGCATGGGTTGGCTGCCTGACTAGCCCTAGTGGTCAAACAGAATACATCTTACCTGGTGCCAAAACACATGTAATTCCATAGACTTTCATTCAAAATTACACCCCACCCCCCCCCACACACACACACACACCCCCAGTGATGTTTATACTTTACAAATTCCTTTTTCCAGTAACCATTTGTTTTGAAGGCACTTGGAACATCAAAAAAGCTGTTTACTTTTTCCTTTCTTTCCTGGCTTTTACATCACTGCCCAAGCTCAAGCATGGAGAAACACATCTTGGCTGTTGTCATGATTACAGATCTGAAGACATCAGACAGACAATTAACTGTTAGTCATAACGCTCCAGTCTGTTTGAGAAATGCACATTAGGGGATCATTAACAAGCAGGTGGAGATTTGTGAAAGCAAAATGGGACAACTGGGCCAATCAGAAGCTTCTTAACTTGGTACATTGCCATGGCAATCAACAAAAACTAACATTTGGTAGGTCGCTGATATGAAATATGAAATTTTTGGGGCACATGTTCGGTTTGGATCCACAAAACTTTAATTTGTTAAAAGTCGCTGGTTCAAATCCCTGAACTGGCAGGATATGACTGGACATGACAGTTCATGTTCAGTACCTTGAGAAAGGCTGCTGAGGATAGGGCTGCCCACCGCTCCGCCTAGTGTGTGTGTGTGTATCACTGTGTGAGGATGGGTTAAATGCGGAGGATTAATTCCCATTTGTGGGTGAAAAAATAAATAAAAATCCCAAGAGCTAATGCTGATGACCTTCTCGGGACTTACTCTCTCTTTCTAAGAAAGTTCAACATCATTTTCTCTGGTTATCTTGATGTGTAAAGATACTGTAAAAGGTATGTTTGTGTACTCGCAGAACTGTGTTCTATTCTATTATGCAGGCCTAGTAACTGCATCACACGGCTGCCCAGCAAAAAACTATCAACAACTTTCTTCCAAATAAAAGGAAGGTACACCATCAACATTCTAGAAATAAGCCTCCACTATATTTGAATGCCAACTGGGTAAAAAAACAAAAAAAAAAAACAACAACCTTGTGAAGAATCTTTCCCTTAGCGTGCCAGCAACACAGCCTGGCCGAGGTGTCAAATATCTAGAGCTCTTTTGAAGTGAGTTAAGGAAATGGATAGTGAGGAAGCAAACTTGTCAGAAAAGAAGGGCCCCTGAGAGCAATAAGAAAAAGCTGCACATTTGAAGCCCCTTCCACAGTTCTCCACCCCTCGCTCCTCTCAGACTCACCCCCCTAACTGAGAACCTTCCATGCAGCCTTCCAAAACAAACATCTAAAGAACATGAGCTCCAAATGAGCGCGACCACATGCCAGCACACCAGCAGGAGTCAGAGCTTAAGACTGAAATTAACAGCCCAGGGTCCAGCCCTGTGTACAGTACACCATTAACTGAAAACCTACCACAGTACTTTACAGGGTGTAACTTGTGAGAAATGGATTGACTGTAGGAGTCATTTTAAATAACATGGATGTCGGTCAGAAGTTTCTTTTTCATGCTTTTGCTTAAAGAAACGCATTGTAACATATTTAGAATGTTTTTGACAAAGGCAGCGACATTACAAAACTTTATTTTAAACCAACGGAAGAAAATGATTCAAAATGCCTTGGTTGTACAAAAGTGTCTTCAGATAAAAATCGTAGATTAGATTAATTAGTAATGATTTAAAGGGATTTATTTTACGTTTTCCTGATGAAATTTTTGTTTTAAACATTTTCAAAAAGTTACAATACTTTAAGACGTGCTGCCAATTGAGAGAGTTCAGGTCAGTCTCCAAAATAGTTTAAATTGTCTGATTACCAGAATTTCTAAAATCTTAATCTAATTTAACAGGATTAAAAATTAAGACAGCTTTTTATTTGTAAATGAAGAAGTCTTGTTATTATAGCCTTTAATGTTACACCACACTACTCATATTTCCCAAGGAGGATTTATGCTCTATTAGACTGTTTAACTGAATAATGGAAATTATTAATTTGAAAAAGAAATAAATTGTATATATAAAACGCAATGTAAAAAGAATACAGGCGATGTTACAAAAGGCTAAATGATTATGCCTTTTGAAGTGTATACTCAAGAGTTTTTTTCCCCCAAGCATTGCATTTAGAAATGTCTTATGCAACGCACTTATGCAATTTTTACACAAGTTCTGACATTCCCATATGATTTGATTCTTCCATTTACAGGAACAACAGGATCCATCTTGATAAAAGCAGAGCTGTGAACAATTCTGCACGTTTTGTGAATCCATTGAACGACAGTCACGATATATAAAAACAAAGAGGGTAGAACAGAACTTCAAAATACATATAATGGTTGGCTAATACTGAGATCCCATGAGTAAACTGACATTTAAGCGAATATCACAAAAACATATTTAGTGACAGTCATTTAATAAAGCAACAGAACACAAGGAACTGCGTTATCCTGAAATTACAGCACGGGTGTGATTAAGTGTTCTATAAAGTAAGAAAATAATAAACTAAGCAGTGAACATTGCATTTAATATGTTTTAATGTTAGCATTTCCTTCTTCCTGAACTGTAGTTCACACTGGCGGTATTATAGTTCGTATACGGTTTGTAAAATCTTCTTATCAGTCAGATCCTAGAATAAAGATATAACAATGTTCTTTTCTTGAAAGCTGTCTGCGCTTATGCAGCACTGAAGAGATTATCCTCATCACACCAGCAGCGCAGCAGGGTTTCTGTTCTGTTAGAGCACTAATGAGTGTTTTGTGAGCTCTGTGAGTGCGTGTGTGATCCTGTGTGAGGTAGGTTCTGGTAGGAGAGCGGCCCGGGATGCTGAGTTTGACCTGTGAAGCAGTTTTCGGATGCCCACTGTCAACATCATGTTCTTCGGTTGCTTTAGTTCTCGTGACTGCTGGTTATGGTTTCTGATTCCTATTTTCTCCCACAGAGCTGAAAGCCAGTCTGAGCTGAGGGTCTTACCTAAGCATGTGAGCCGCACTGAAGACAACATCAAACTCCTCGCTGTCCAACCGAGCAGCCTTCTCTGCCATCTCAGCAGCTTCCAACAGCCTGGATTCCTCCAGCAAAAACTGACCTGGGAAAAAAAGAGAGACAGAGACGTTGACAGTGATTCATGTCCACTTCTCCCATGCTTTAGAATATAATGTATGGTCATAGTGGTACTGTAAACATGTGATTAGCTGACCGATAGCAGAGCTCTCTCCTGAATGTGAAACAAAGCCGTTGTCAAGGCTTCCTGCTATATATAGAGGGAGAGTTACATTCTTGTCCATTCCTTCAAAAGGACAAATGTAAAACATTTCCTTTGGCTCAGAGGTACGGGTAGTCTGGTCTGGTCTGGTTGTTCCCTAGTGACTGAATGTAATACAAGACATTACACTTTACTGGCCATCTGACAGCTGATTTGTCTGATTAAGATTTCCCGATAGGAAGGACTCTCAGATGTACTGTAGACTTGTGGGGAGTTAAGTGACTGGGCTCTGGAGAGACCACACTGGCACTGCTGCTGGGGGGGAGTGGGGGGTAGCTGATCTGGGAAGCGCCCCTCATGCTGAAAGTCAGGTTTGCACTGGAATAAATACCCTGTTGCTTTTGGTAAGCACCACACTCCCACACTGTCTCGCCAAACCAGGAATATTTTCCCCAAATAGCTTGGGATGAAACATGAACCTTGAGGAGTGCTCTCAAGCAAATGCAACAAGTCTAGTACCCTCACTGACTGTTTTTAGGGCACCTCAAGGACAAACATAGCTTACGCTAGACACCAATCAGTCAAACATTCTCTTCAGCTTTCTGAAATCTGGCAGAACATCTCACAGTCAGATTTCCAACAGAAAATGAGTCAAGCTGAATTATCATCCAAACTGGAATGCCCTTATTCAGCATGTCATTCAAGCAAAGTATATCAGTATGTTCTCCCACCACAAACGGAGCACCAGTACAGGCAGACATGTGAGCCGTGTCCTCTCCTGTACTGGATGCATTCTCCAAGAACAATGCAAGGAAATGCGTGATCATCTTCGTTTATTGGCCTTTTGTGCGCTCCGAGTGATCCCTGATGGGACACGTACTGAGCTGTACTACGCAGATGCTTTGGCAGCCAGGAGAGTGGGAAAGCATGTCAGTGGGGTTAGCCAGCACTGTTGTGATAATAGTCTGGTCTATACCCAGAAAATGCTCTGCCTGGAGCCTGACCAAGCTATGGAAAATGTGGGATTTGAAAGGAATCTGCGGAAAATGATGCACAGGTGTTGGGGAGAAAAACACACCAAGAGCCTACTGGTGATAAATTGTGTTAGCTGTTAATGTTATAGTCGATGTGAAAAAATAAATAAAAATAGAAACAACTGGAACAAGTGAGTCAGCCTGGATGCCACACAACTGAGCTTTTATTGAACTTCAACGAATAAGTTAAAATAACTGCGTGGGAACTGTGGTGAAGCTGTAAACAACATACTTCAAAATGGTTTGATGTGAAAAGCACCATTCAAGAGAACTGATCAGTGTGCAAGTGATACACATCCTACTAAATATGATAATTTTATTTTGTAAAATATGATGGAAGGACACATGCAGGGAAATTTGTTTATTTCTTGGATTTTTTTTTAATCAAAAACATTACATCCTACCCTGTATTCTGTTTCAAATCCTCCTACTGACATAAATCTCTTTCTCAAGATCACTTGGTTTACAGACAGTGGTCTTTTGTCAGTGCCTACATTCAACTTATCTTCAGTTTCTTCAGCCTTCGCCTGCTCTTCATTTACACTCAGTTAAAAATCTTTTTCTCAGTACTAACTTTCTATTTATCCACACACACACACACACACACACACACACACACACACACACACACACACACACACACACACACACACACACACACACACACACACACACACTTAAATAATTAAAAAAATGATTACCGTATTTTCCGGACTATAAGCTGCTACTTTTTTTCCACGCTTTAAACCAAGCTTTTTATTCTTATATATGTTATTTTCCAGTTTGTTTGTTTTTTTTAACTTTGCGGGTACGGCTTATATTCCTGTGCGGCTTATAGTCCGGAAAATACGGTATTATTATTGTTATTTTTATGTATATCCACTGATAATTTGGGATTGTAAATCATTTATTTAAAATAAGTCACTATCACAGCAGAAAAATCCTTCAACTTACTATTAGAATTTCCACAAAACAGTATAATGTATTTAATAATTTATTTTATATCTATGTAATGTATTTTATATACAGTATGTATGTAATATATTTCTATACATATTTTAACATCTAGTCAAGCTGACTCCAAAACGATCCCATTTGAATTGCGGTCTGAAGGTAGAATTAGTGTAAGCTGATGAAATGTTTAGGTTTCTTAGCCCATTTCCCTGATGATATCAGTGGTGTTCCATCATTTAACCCCAACTTGCAGACTCGCTGTACATGCAAGTTTTCATTACCTAAAGCTCTCACTGAGAATGATTTCAAATGGCCACTGGACATCATTTGGTTTACTCATGTTCACACAGTATACACATGAACACACAGGTGGCTTTTCCCTGTGGGGGGAAAAAACCCTCATTATTCCGCTCTCTGCCTTTTCAATGCCTGGTTTGGCTGGAATATATATAAACCAGGTACTCTGTAGATAAGGTGGAATGAGGACATTCAATTAGCAGAATTACATTTGAATAAAGAGCTAAAGACAAACAATTACCATGAATGCAGAATGCAGGATATGTCCCCCAGTGTTTCAGTTACTCTATGAAGAAACTGAGCATCAGTAAGATTCTTGGTATTTCGTGCAGAAATGCCAAACTCACTATCAGCAATATAAACTCAACATAACAGCAACACCTTCACGCTTCACAGCTTCACAGCACCACAGCTTCACGCTTCCAAAAATGCAGTTCATGTGTTTCTTCAAGTTCATCTCTGCTAATCATGACCAGTTCTGTTTTGCATTTATCTGACTTATATCAGTATGACTCTTACAAGATTATATTGGTTGCGGAAATTTGAAAAGTTAAACACTGATTTGCCTGTATTACCAGTACACAAGTAGTTCTGTGTATGTTTTCTGGAGCTTCATGGTCTCATTTTGTCCTCCACAGTTCCCCATATCTACCGTTTCTTATTACTATTCAGCACTGTAAAAAATACAGGTGGCAAGGTGGCTTGTTCTTACTGCATTACTCTGGTGGACACTGATCACTTCTGTTTTCAGAGGTTTTTCCACAGCTTAGAAGTGTACATGAGTTCAAAGGTTTGAACAGACAGAACCTTTTAAAGTGTGAAAACTGGAGTTTTCATAATGAAGAGATATCAGTTTGGTAATTCACATCTGCCCAATTGGAGCACGACAGCTCAGGGTAGCTTACCATAATGCATGTAGCAGTTTCCTTTCGCAGGATCGAGCTGAATGGCCTTCAGAAAATACTTCTCTGCTTCAGCTTTCTGACCCTGAAAAAGTGGATAAATATTTAACAGAAGATGAATATTTCAAGCAAACACTGGGAATTTGAAGAAGACTGAAAAAAGTTTCTGTGTTGATCTGCCTTTTGGCACTGGACAAATGTGTGAATAAAACTACAATCATTTTAAAAGAAGAGACATTAGACATAAACAGACAGGACAGCACAGTGCCGACTCAGCCCTCTGACTGAAGTGGTGAAGATCACGAGCAGATGTATGCACATAGCATATGTGAACATAGCAGGTACTGAGAATGGTAGAATGTAGAATGGTACAACACAATGTATATTTCCATGTTCCATTCAAAGAACATTTATTTTTAAGCATGCACACATCTGCTGAGGAATCTTCCAGCACTTCATTTCTGTCACAGACTAGAAAAAGTATTGTGGCAGTAAGCTTTGTTGGATTGTACAGCACACATACACTTCACATGAAAACCAACCCTACAGATCTAAGAGCTTTGTTATGAATGGAAGAGTGAAATGAAATATATGACTCAAAGCAAGTAAATGTTTAATGCCCCTTCGGACATGAAAGGGATGCTAGTTCCGGTCCCATCATCATTACACACATTCACACTGATAAACAGAGCTAAAGGGTTCAGCTGTAGACCAGATGTGATATATTCATATTCATAGCATATACACGGTTTACATCGCTGGATCCAGCAAAGTGCAACCCTAAATCAGTTTAATGCATTTCCATTATGTCTGAGCAGCACTGTTTACTGTTAGACATGGATGCTTGCCTTCTTACACCATGGCTAGAAGGAGGTGGACAAGTGTAAATGAATGCAGTGCATACACACCATGAGCTCTGTTTCACATTAAAGCATCACACATTTCTGTTTTCACAAGGTTGGATTAGTTATGGGTAATATATTGTCTATACAAGCATAGACGTACTGTCACTAAAAAAAATGAACTTTTATATTTTTATGTTTAAAAATAACATTATATCCAAGACTAGCAGCACTATTCCTGTAGAAATACATATTTGGAGGTTCTTTAGTGGCATTTTCAATCAAACGTTCTAGACTATATTCAGAAAAATGTATGGATAACCCTTCTAAGGAATGCAAATGTTAAGTTGCTCCCACTGCTGACAAAGCTTGTCTAGTCCCTGTAAAGAACTAGTGCCAAAAGCATAGGACTCCCTGGAGCAGATACACATGAACTTATGCACCGTGACTAACGCCAGGCAGGGCTAGAGGGTTTTAACACCCCTAGCATTAAGCTGTGGAGCAGTGGAATTGTGTTCTGTAGAATGATGGCACTTCAGCCAACAGGTTTGAGATGAGATGTGGAGTTTGTGATGAGGTGGGTTGGTGTGCACATTCATACCCTGCTTGTGTTGTTGAATGTAATCTTCACAGCGATGCTCCAAAATTCTAGTGAAAAGCCTTCCCTGGACAGTTGTTAGTTACTCCAACAAAAGCAGTATAAACTCTTTATAATGCCCTTCATTTCAGAAGAAACAATGACTGGGCAGGTGCCCCAATACATTTTGTCTATACAGTGTTGTATGCAAGTTATTTTTCAGGAACCATGGGCTCATGAAATTTTTTTTTTTTTTTACAAATATTTTAAAAATCTTTGGCAAATAACAGAAAAAAAGGATTCATGTCACTCAATTCAATGTCTTTACGCCATGTGCTCATATTCATGTTATCACACTAAAGCAATTTCCTGCCTGTCCACCACCCCCTCCCCAACACAACCCTCTCATGGTCACCAGTGACCCCCTAATCGGAGCGTGACATCAGACAGCCAACAGACATGCTGTTGTTCTGGCCTCTCCAAGGTGTTTATGAATGGAGTCTGAGCCTGATTAGATGCGGAAATGACAGAATTCAATAATGTGCTCGAGAAGCTCTCTCACACCCCTGGGGTTCGGTTCACTGACCCTTGGAGTGTGTGCGTGGAGGTCACGGGGGGTCAGTTCGGCAGGGGAAAAGGCTGATTTTCATCCCGTCACCCTACGCTGCCCGCTGACCGCCCCCATCTCCCCTATCTCTAAATACAAAGACACTGACAGGAAAACCGTTTCCTCATCACTCAGCATGGCTGGGGGGTGGAGCTGGCTTTTTGCCTGTCTAGTTTCAATAGTGAACGATCCCTTTTGACAGGTAATATCATTTACGCACTGTTGACTTAAAATGCTGCTGTTTTAGCCACCTTGCCATCTAATAAAGAGAGAAAAGTAGAAAAACATGGTCAGTCTCAGAAGAACAGAGTCTTTTAAAGTCCTTGACAAGCCAAATTCAACTGCTAAAGAATTACTTAATGCTGGGCATTATACTGGAATGTAGCCCAGAATCCACAGCCTGCACTGTGCCGGTGTTGAGTTTAAAGGGTTAATTAAAAATCAGTTCTGTGTTGTTGAGAATCGATACATTATCCCAAAATATAATATACCAATAATCAATTATATTGATATTACACCCCCAATAATATATAGACTAGATAACACCACACCTTCTCTCGTCTCTTCGGTGAGTGTCAATGGTAGGTCTTACAGCTTGTTATAATATGGAAATCATGGCTGTTGGATGGATCCTGTTATGAAGCCTAGAATATCACAGAAGTGTTCATTAAAAATAATACTATGTTTGAAAATCAATACAGTATTGCAAAATATTACATTGTAATAATCAAGTGTATTGGTATTTTCTTACACTATAAAATATAGACAGCTGCATTTGTTGTTCCTTATGAACAACATAAGGGGATTAAAAAAAAGTGTTATACTGTCCTGAGAAGACTTTCTACTAGATTTTTGGCACATTCCAGAGAACACAGTTCCAGTACTCCACTGCTAAATGCTGGGGAAGGTTTCAAAGAACCATCCAATTAAAAGTTCTAAAGAAATCAGATATGGGACTTCTGTAAGATCTGGTTTAGGACATGTACAAGAATCCATGATGCTAAATCCACAACCACTACACACGTGAATTCCCCCAAAAGTTTCCAAAACACACAAAAATTCTCAATATCTTCTTGAGGCATTCGTTTTCAAGGTCAGTGAACAAAGTGTTGGACTGTTTCTCAGGTCTCTCCCCAGTCCTGAGGTGGCTTTGTTTACACCCACAGACTTGGGTTGCCACCTCGCCTCTCTTTTTCTGCATCAAACAGCCAACAGCAAATGGATGAAGCTACAAGCTTTGAACCCTGTGCTTTCTTCTAGATCAATACAGAGCTTTGAAGCCAAGACATTAACTCCTCGCTCCACTGGGCTCGGCTCAGTCTGGTGCAAGCTGAAAAAGTTAATTTGTCCAGGGGATTGCTGAATCAGTCAGCAAAAGAAGATAAATCCACATACAGTCCATCCGGAAATTATTCACAGCTCTTCATTTTTTGCACATTTTGTTATGTTACAGCCTTATTCCAAAATGGATTGAATTATTTTTGTCCTCAAAAATCTGCACACAATACATCACAATGACAAAATGAGAAACATTTGTTTGAAATCTTTGCAAATGTATTAAAAATAAGACAAACATATAAACATGTACATACAGGGGTTGGACAATGAAACTGAAACACCTGTCGTTTTAATGTGGGAGATTTCATGGCTAAATTGGAGCAGCCTGGTGGCCAATTTTCATTAATTGCTCATTGCACCAGTAAGAGCAGTGTGAAGGTTCAATTAGCAGGTAAGAGGACAGTTTTGCTCAAACTATAGCAATGCACACAACATTATAGGTGACATACCAGAGTTCAAAAGAGGACAAATTGTTGGTGCACGTTTTGCTGGTGCATCTGTGACCAAGACAGCAAGTCTTTGTGATGTATCAAGAGCCACGGTATCCAGGGTAACGTCAGCACCACCAAGAAGGACCAACCACATCCAACAGGATTAACTGTGGACGCAAGAGGAAGCTGTCTGAAAGGTATGTTCGGGTGCTAACCCGGATTATATCCAAAAAATGTCATTCTCAAGACGAACTGACGCTGTGTTGGCTGCAAAAAGGAGGCCCTAGTACACCATCTAAAACCAGGTGTTTCAGTTTCATTGTCCAACCCCTGTAAGTATTCACAGAGCATCTTGTTTCCACTGATCATCCTTCAGTTGTTTGTACAGTTTGATTGCAGAACACTTATGGTAAATTCAGTTGATTCGACATCATTTGGAAAGGCACACACCTGTTAATATAAGGTCCCATAGTAGACAGTGATCGTGATAGAAGGGCCTTAGTAAGGAAGGTGACCAAGAACCCAATGGTCACTCTGACAGCATTCCAACATTGCTCTATAGAGAGAGGAGAACCTACCAGGACAACCATTTCTGCAGCACTCCAACAATCAGGCCTGCATGGTGTGCTGGATAGAGTGGCCAGACAGAAGCCACTCCTCAGTGAGACACATGACAGCCCATCTAGTGTACTCTCCAAAAAGACTGAACCTTTTGGACTGAAAGCCAAACATCACATCTATAGGAAACCAGGCACTGCCCACCACCTAACCAATACCATTCCAACAGTGAATCATGGTGGTGGCGGCACCATGCTGTGGGGATGTTTTCCTGCAGGAGGGACTGAGAGACTAATCAGGGTTGAGGGAAAGATGACTGCAGTGATGCACAGAGACATCCTTGATGATAACCTGCTCCAGAGCACTCTGGACTGGACAGGAATGAAGGTTTAGGCTTCGGGACAACTCTGTGAATGTTCGTGAGTGACCCAGCCAGAGCGCAGAACCCGTTAGAACATCTCTAGAGATATCGAAAAATGGCTGTGCACTGACGATCCCCATCCATTCTGATGGAGATTGAGAGGTTCTGCAAAGAAGAATGGGAGAAGCTTCCCCAAAAACAGGTGTCTCAAGCTTGTAGGATCAAATTCAAAAAGAATTGAGGCTGTAATTGCTGCCAAAGGTGCGTCAACAAAATATGGAGCAAAGGATAAGAATACTTATGTATGTTATAATTTTGTGTTTTATTTTATTTTATTTAAATCAGCAAAAATTTCAAACAACATTTTCTCACCGTCACTGTGAGGTATTGTGAGTAGAATTTTGAGGGGAAATTGAGTCCAGGCTGTAATATAAAATGTGGAGAAAGTGAAAGACTGTGAATACTTTCTGGATGCACTGTAATGGTTCAGTGCTGCTGTTTTGATCTTGCAACTGAGATGTTTTTTATATCCAGAATGACTTGCAGTCTCCCAAAGACATACAATTATTTATCAATATTTTCTGTATGTCTGTTCACTGGGAATCAAACCCATTGCCTTGACATTGCTAGTGCCATAGTCTACTAGTTGTGCTACAGGAAACAGGGTTGAAAATGAATATATGCAGTGGTTTTATGTTGGAAACGAAAACTGGACCACTGCAAAATGTAAATTTCATCGACTCTGCTTTCTTCATTGCTGACTTTCTACTGCTGCCCAGTTCAGAACAAAAAAACCATTCACAAAGTTCACTTTTCTTCTTGCTCCATTCTGGTAGATGATAAATGAAGGTGACCACGATGTTCTTTCAGTTATGGAAGGGGACAGCAGGTTTGAAGTAGAGGCCACATGAGAGGAAGCTGGGAGGGCAAGCTAAAATATATCCTCCTCATGCCAGAGCAAGAACTTCCAGAATGAAAAATTCAGAGCCTCACCCTCCGCAATGAGCACGTCTCTCATCATAACTGTCAACTCAGCTTCTCTGAGGGATGTCAGACCTTAAGCACGGCTGGCATACATGGCAGTTTCTTTTTTAGCAACTACTGAAAAAGTGAAGTTACTTTTTCTGTCCTTAAGGAACCCAAGTCCGCACCATCTGTGGAGTCTACTGAAGATATAAGAAATGTCCATCAGGGAGATTACTCTTACCGTCAAAGCCAGCAGCTTGCCGTAGGTAAGGTGTGCTGGAATATGGTCTGGTTTGGCTCGGAGCGACTCCCTATACCAGTGTGCAGCCTCCGACAGCTTGTTCAGCCTCATGTAGGCCTCTCCTGTGAGGGACAGAGACAGAGGTCAGGTCAACAGGTTAGAGGTTATGGAAGCACACATCCCCCCCTTTGTTTTATTGAGAGATCCTATGACTGGGAGAGGGAGTCATCCAAAAGTGACCTGAAACAAGAGACGATGATGGTGAAATATGATCCCGCGGCATTCCATCCACTTAACGTGAATAGCCTTTTGAGTCAAATACTTCTAGTAGAATACTTCTAAAGTTCTAGTCGAGCAGTCTGATTTCAGGCTAGACGTCACATTCCATTCTTACCAGTGCTTAATGTTAATCTGCCCCAATCTGGGTTCTCAAATGCATGATACTGAACAAGTTCCTTTTTATGCATTTAATTAGGAACCCTATACTAGTACTGGGTAGGGCCTCTCTTTTCTCTCAAAACAGCCACAGTTTGCATTGCCTTGCATACAAAACACAAAATGTTAGGAGGAACACTACTTGGTTCTTGATTCTGGTACATGTTGACATGATGGGGTCATAATTTTCAGTCTTGGACTGTGCAGTTTTATTCAGCTTATGGTGCATTAGCCACACAGCCTCAAGGTTTAATATGATGGTGTTCATTCTGAGATGACTTTCTGCTCACATCTGAACAGAGTGGATATCTGAGCTAAAGTAGCTCCCACCAGTCTAATTTCTGCTCACCTCCCTCCTCAACAATGTGTTTCTATCTGCAGACGTGCTGCTCATTGGTGCAGTTTTTACACCATTTTGAAAAACTCTAAAGTAGTTGTTCTAGAAATACTCAAACAAGCCCATCTGACACCAACAAGCATGTCACACTCAATCACTGCAATCTGTTTTTTTTCTTCATTCCACACAACTGGGCTAATTAGAACATGGTGCAAAATAACCAAAGGTACTGTATAAAATTGAAATCCAGTACACAAAAAGTCATAGTCGTATGCAGTTCATATTCATCCCACATCAGCCATTTCCATCTATCTGACAAATGGAAAAGAGTGTGAAGAGCAAAGAGAGAAGAATAAAAAGCACAAAAATTAAGCTGAGGGGTGATTTCCACTGCAGGTTGTTTTACATTGACCTCTGTGTAACTGTCCCATATGGGGCCGGAATAGGAGGCGGCCTGGCCCAGAGCTAACCCTGCTCTTAGAAAACCAGGCTTAAAGGCTCCTCTTTATGACATGACAGAAAACACACACTGATCCTTCAGATATCATCTGACACCAGCCTCAAAGCTGGCCCAGCACCTGCAATAATAACACACTCCTCTCACTTTCTGGATTATTATGGGGAACTCAATGGCACAGCTACTAAACTAGGACAGCGTGGCCAAAACAATGTTTTTAATGTAATTATTGCAGAAATAATAAAAAGATAGCATATATTACTAAGCTAAGGTTTCTCTTAACCTTGTACCCTGGAGCACAAGCCAATCTGCACCCTGTGTCTCACTGAGCCATACATGAACATGTAATTCAGACAAGAGTTAAAATAACTGAGGGATTTTGGCCAATTATTGCAAAGATAAGAAACAGGAGATGCTGCAGATGGTTTGAGGATTACGTCTAAACCCTCTTGGTTTTGACGTAAGAGGACATTTCATTCAATTAAAAAGGAATTATTTTGCTCTGCATTACCCATAGGTTGAGATTATATGCGCATGAATCACAGGACATTAACAGCTGCATCTGATAATGAACAAGTGAATCATTTCCCCAAACAACAATGGATTTTTAATGATTTAATGGTTGCTCATTCATCTTATTCAAATAGTCCTATTTCCAACCTAGAACTTAATGAGACTAAGAGATGACTGCACATGTCTTGCAGTCTACTATGTTGAGAAATCAGCTGTGGCATGTTTGCCCTGACATAGTTCTTCTCTCGCTGTCATTTCAGAGTTTCTTACCTTTATCTTATATTCCTTTGCTTTAACAGGTTGGATTAAGCTCAAAAAGGACATAATCAAGGTTATGAGATGATCTATGTGGAGGGACCGTGCAAATCAGCACATGAGCTTGTTACAATACTACCTGTCAAACTACATACTAGGCAGCAGGTAAACAGTCAGTTCATGCATTGAAAGCAGGAAAAATTGTCAGATTTGAACCACTTTGACAAGAGCCAAACTGTGATGGCTACATGATTGCATCAGAACATGTACAAACTATCAGGTAGGATGTTGATGGGTGTTCCCTGTATGTGCGGTCCATGTTTTGGTCAGGTCTATAGTGGCAGCACAAGACCTAATCGAAATGCATGTATGTATGTATGTGTACTGGTTTCAATGTATACATATATCTGCATATTTATTTATATTTTGTCTATAAACGTTCTGGTTATATGGCTACTGGTTAACAGTTTAGGTTTAGCTACTTTGCACATGTCACATTACTTTGTCTCCATATACTTCTTTGAGCATCTTTGAACATCCTTCTTTGCACTGAGGACCACTCAGCTGCTTTACTGATTTTATTTTTACATTTCTGGCATTTTAGCTGAAGCTAATATTCAGAGTGACTTACAAGGTTACTCATATTACAGAGGTGGGCCACAGTAGTGTTAGGAGTCTTGCCAAAGGACTCCTATTGGTGTACCACAGCATAGATGCGAATCAAACATCTGTCACCCCCTCCATAGTGTTCCCACATGGTATGGTGGCTTGCTAACTTGAGTTTTTGGCTGTTGTTTTTGGATAGTTTAGAATAATTTTTATAGTTTTTCTTCCCTATCTAGTATTCTCTCTCTATTACATAGTTTTTACATCTTTTATTTATTGGATTTCACTGTGGAATTGAACTATGCTACTGGATGCCTCAATCTATACAGTCTTTGTGCCTGGCTTATGCCCCTTTAGTGTGTGTGTGTGTGTGTGTGTGTGTGTGTGTGTGTGTGTGTGTGTGTGTGAGAGTGAGTGAGTGAGTGAGTGAGTGACTGAGTGAGTGAGTGAGTGAGAGAGAGAGAGAGAGAGAGAGAGAGAGAGTGAGAAAGAGAGAGAAAGAATGGAGGATAGCTGAGCAGAGAAGGAGCGGAGAGCAGGGTGCAGAGCAGAGTGAGAGAGCAGAAAAAGGTTTTCCACAAGATTAGATCAAAACCTCAATTAGAAACTGGCCCCTAGGTGGGAGTGTATATATATAAAATATCACGGCTGAAAAAATCTTTTTACATTGACTTTCATTGAAAGTTATGTTTATCTTTTCCTGTAAAGTTGCCATTTTGGAAATGGCTTCATGGCCATCACACTATTTGTGTGGTTGCTATACATTCCACTGACTATATTTTACTGCCCACACTCAGACACAGTAGCTACAGTGCAGCAGTTCCCGGGGTGAAAGTGAAGTTCCTCCTCGCCTTACGAACCTGAGCTCAGGCTTACGGCAGGAGAATTATAACAGAGATTCAATTAAATGTGACACAAATTTTATAGTGCTGAAAGGCATGTGTACGCATGGAGTCAGAGCTCATTCTTCTGCAGAGCAGAGACTGAGACTGAAAAACCTTATTAACACTGAAATTCCATCCAAGACCACTTGTCTAGACCATTTAGGATAATGCAATCAGGGAGTGGGTTGGATGAGAGTGGAACAGGGAATATTTATATTTCAATATTTACTGTAAGACATACTTATCAGTCAAAGTAAGAGGCGCTTGATACTCTGCAGCGAATACGACGTTTTCAAATAAACAGAAAAGAATTATGTCTAAACACTACACAGAGGAGTACAGACATGTAGTGGAGAACATAAAGTCCTAATAAGAAGATTGGTCAACATTTTGGCATAATCTCAATGACATGTAATATATCAAGTTATATTTGGCTGGGAGCAACTCATTCTGGGTCTTTCTGGAATTCTGCCAAAGTGAGTTAAGAGGAGCTTGAGCAGGAGGGCCAAAGAGTGATCATGTAGGAGAAAATGCACATGGAGTAGAATGAGGAGCAGACTGAAAGAAAGACAAAATCAAGAAGAACAGGGTCAAAGTTGAACTGGACGGATATATTTATATATATTTGGAAAAAGATACAAGTGCAGAAAAAAATACAAGACCAACATATGTGCTACTGCAGTGGTTTGTATACTAAAAAAAATTGAACTAAAACTGTCTTCATTGAAATGCTCACACTGAGACCTTCTCTACACACCAGGTCAATAATATAGATCCCAGAAAGTTCTTGGAAATAGTTCTGTAAGGAAAACTTCACAGAAAGTCATAATTTTATCACATGCAGGCCTAATGGTACAATGCCAAACACTGTCCCCCACCTGACACAATAACATTCCCATCAGAGGAGTAGATGCAAGCTACTCACCCATCATGTTATACAGGCTCTGAGGAGCAAACTGCCTGGGCATCTTCTGTATTGCTTCTTTATACACAGACAGCGCCTCCTGTGATAAAGATAAACATTTCACTGTCAGCAAACACAAGAAAGAGCCTCTATCTTGAACCTTGACCTCTATCTTGACCTTACATATAGCCCCACTGTCTCTATGGAGAAGACTATGTTCCTCAAGTCTCCTCATCAGGAATCCCAGGAACTGGGATTTAGAACTAAAAACTACACTTATGGCGTTTACTTGCTTGTGATGTGATACCTATACCCAAGGATATGGCATATTCCCACTTCTGAAAGGAGTGAATTATCATACACATGCCTATAATATGAAAAGGCAGGTCTTAATCTGAAGGCATGCTGATCCGATCACAAGTTGGAGAGCTCCACTCAGTCATAAAAATCCATAATATAATTCTAGGTAGGCAGCTATGTCAAACAGCTAAATAGAATTAATATGAGAGTATTGTATAAATAAAATTCATTTACACTGAAAAAAAAAATGGTACAGCTGGTCAGAAAATGATAAAAACAACACCCTCGTTTTTTGTGTTTTTACATTAATTTATTCTCTTGATCCTTAATTGTGTCATGCTACCCAATGTCAGTCATATGTTCACCTTCTACCAATCACAAACCATTTCACAGGTCTGCTTCTTGTTTAGAGTCATCTTATGTGTGTATATATGTTGCTGCTGTCCACTGAAAAACACGTATCTCTAAAAAGATCACTTTCCAGAAGGCAGAAAAGCTCTTAACTTTGATTGGAAGTTAACGTAAAATGAGAATGTATTAGAGTAATTTAGAGCATTTCTATTGAACTATTCATTCAGAATTATACACAGTGTATAAAGCAGCGTTCAAACCTAAAAAGAAGAAAAAACTAACATTAAAAAGACACCAAAGACAGACAAAAATGAAGATACACGTTTTCATTGGACAGCGACATTATGCCTGTTCAGTCAGTATTCTTACTGCAAAACACCAAGCCTTTATTCTGTATGTATGTGCCACGTTCCCAACAGGGTTCTCCTGTTAACCTTTACTTATTCTGGCTTTGACCCTCATTTGTTCACCTGCTCTGATTCATGGACTGTCCAGCTGCCTTCTCATTACTGACCTGTAACTGTTTACTGACCCTTCTAGTGGAATATCCTTTCAACATTAAAACAACTTTCCGTGTTTAACTTATGAGAGTGTGAACCTACTTTACGTTCTTCTCCCTCTCCCATGTCCCGAGCTAACCCTGCTGTCAGACTGAGGCTGTTTCAAGTCAGGCATTGGATGCTACTGCCTGCTGACCCCCCAGTTCAGACTCTCCCACTGTGCAAACTCATCAATAATTTCCTTTTCATCTGTTTTCTTCCCATGTGTATTGAGATGCCCAGTCCTGCCTGTTCTGCCCTGATACTGCCCTACTAGGCTTTCCACTATCCAACTGCAATGCTGTCCTCTTTGGATCTGTGTATTGATTCTCTCATGTCAGATTAACTACTGTATAGCTGCGCATATGTTCAAGCTGGACTTTCACATTATCTCTGAGCTTGTGTCCTACACTTACTCACATTCTCATAACCGACGCCCACCTTCCCACTATGGACTAGTTGCTCACCTGCTATTACCAACTATGCATACATTCACATGGACCCTAATTATCTGCTACTGTTACTATTATGAACACCATCTACAGTAACTATCATTATAACTCTAGTACACCTGATCATTACAGCAGACATGGTGGTCCAGTGTCTCTACCAATAATATACGAGTAGCTGGACCAGAGGATGCCCCCATCCTCACCTTGTGAGCCTGGTTTTTCCCAAGGTTTCTCTCTCAGCTCTGAGGGTGCTTCCTTGCCACTGTCATTTTCTCTTGCCTTTGGCTTGCTAATCAGGGGTGTTTATGCAGTGCTTTCATTTTGAAAGTGTGTATTAAATTAAATACGGAGCTGGAGATCCATTACAAAGTACAGTATGTCCACCTCTCCAAATATCACTACAAACACAGAACATAAGCTCCACAGCTTTCCTGTGTGAAACAAGCTGCTGTAAATACCATCTGCACAAAAACATGGAATGTCAACATTAGTGTCTATTTTAATATTATATTAATGTTACTATAACATTATACATTATAGTATTCACAGCCTTTGCTCAATACTGTGAAGCACCCCTTTGACTGCTATTACAGCCTCAAGTCTTTTTGAGTGTGATCCTTCAAGCTTGGCACACCTGTTTTTGGGAGGTTTCAAGCATTCTTCTTTGCAGAACCTGTCAATCTCCATCACACTGGATGGGGTGCATTGGTGCAATCAGGGGTCAAGTCTGGGCCACTCAAAGACATTCACAGGGTTTCCCTAAGTTTGTTATCTTGGCTGTGTGCTTAGGATCATTGTCCCGAAGAAAGATAAACCTTAGTCCCAGAGGTCCAGAGTGCTCTGGAGAAGTTCAAGAGGTTCCTTTCTAGAACCTCAGTAGAAATGCACCAGCTGTAAATGTGACCTGGACTTCAACTCACCTCCTGATGGCCTTGTTCGTGCAGCAACTTGCCCAGATTGTAGAGGCAGCTGGTGACAGAGCTCTTGTGTGCATGAGGATCCTTCAAGTTCTCATCTGGGATGTCTGCGCAGGTGAGGAAGGTGCGCTTAGCCTCGTCCAGACGGCCCTGGTTCATCAGGATGATACCTGTGTTCAAGTAGGCAGCTGAGAGAGCGAGTGACAGAGAGGGAGAAGGAGAAAGAGGAGGCACAGGAGAGAGAGAATGAAGTGGGAAAGTCCATTAGCATACAGGGTTAGTGTAATTAGTCTCTTTGGGGCCCAAGGAAACTCTCCTGCTGATTACTGCAGTTGAATTGGCAGACTGGTCTGTGGGGCGCCAATACATATTCACCACTCAAGGGGCTGAAATCATATGTGAAACAGCCGAGAAGTATCGACTCCATCGGCAGGATAGTATCCGACAGCCCGATGGGCTGCACTCCTGATTGGCTCGATCGGTTGTTTGCCCTGCTACACAGCCATCTTCTGCAATCAGATAAATGATGCACAGTCTATGTTCCTCAAGGCTACTCATCACTATCAAGCTCTATTTATTTTATTTCTCTAATACTCACGAGTGTGTAGTATGAAAATGTTCAATAGTGGCCTTGCAGTCTGGAGTGAGCTGAAGCATGTGTTTGCTCAGAGGTTTGAGATGTGATGGTCTTTAATGTTTTATGTTTTAAACAGATAAATATTAAAGCTCCTTAAAATTCAAAGCACACTGCTATAGTCTGAAGGAAAACAGATGAAGCACTCTACTCATAGCATTAAAGACTGTATATCATGGAACAATTGATTTTACATAAAAAAAAAACAAAAAAAAAAAAACTTAACTGTGATATATTTATACCAAAATATGACCCTTTCCCAATCCATACAATCCACATATGGAAAATAAACCTATACAAACGTCCCTTTGGAACTGCTTTACTTTCTATAGCTCTGTGATTGATTAATCACAATAATCAGAGAATATTAATAAGAGAGAACAATCAGAGAAAATTATGAGATTAATTAGTTAACGTTTTTAATCAAATTGACAACACTAATATGAACCACCACCTAAATAACACCTGCTCTGTGGTGGTCCTGACTATTGAACAACAGGGTGAAAGGAGGATAACAAAGTATGTAGAGAAACAGATAGACTACAGTCTGTAATTATAGAACTACAAAGTGCTCCTGTATGGTCAGTGGAGTTTACTAAATGAATGGAGAAACAAAGGAGGGGCCATTATATTCTGAAATGAAAGAGAGTGAGAACGTGGTAGAAATGCTCCAAAATGACACGGAATAAAATCTTTTACATCAGCTTCCAATGAAATGTAAGGTTCTTTTCCTCCTGTAAAATTCTGTTTTGTGTGCCCACAATAATGGACTTTTATATATGACCTACAGCACTTTAGCCATTAACAGAGTAGCAGAGTTAGATAAGGAGAGTTTCAGCCTGGTCTACTTTCAGAATAAGGCACAATACAGGACTGTAACAATCAGATGTCATGTACATCAGTTTAAAGGGCACAGAAACACACAGTCTAATGTTTTGTGTTTAATTATAAAACATCAAGAGAAATGAAGGAAAAGTTTTAGTTTTAGATGTAATATATGCATTTTTTCATTTTCACAGATTTAGAACATAAAACCACCCACGAACACACAGAAAAACATGGATATAATTAGCAGCTTTCTCCCATGGCATTAAGAGTGATATACCAACATAGGAGTTCATTTGTGAGAATCATAAATTAGCATAAAATAGGACAGGAGTGCTCTGTTTTACCACAGGGTTGCATGACAGCAACAGCAAGCAGAGCACGCCAAAGCAGTCAAGTCTTTTTGACCTGGATTCAACAGGAATGAAACCTAATTTGTTTAAGTGTTGACATTGAGGGATTTGAGAGAGTATCCAGAAATCCTGGCAGAGGCATTTATTCAATAATGCTGGAGTCATGCCACACACACACACACACACACACACACACACACACACACACACACACACACACACAGCACAAACATGCGCACAGGGCTGAATCTGCAGTTGCCTGGACACGGTCACGACTGTGGGAGCTTGAAATTGTCAATAAAAAGAGAAAGTGCACTTACAAGCAAGAGTTGGCCTGCTCCCAATGGCCAGCTTATAGTAGTGAAGAGCTTCAGAAAACTTGTTGTTCTCCTGTAGTAGCAGACCCCTGAGACAGAAGAAGAAACAACAAATAATAGAAAGATGAAATTGCTCAGGGCTAGTCATCATGCTGGCAGCATCTGCATGCACTGCAGGTTTTTCCATTGATCCAAAAAAAGGGTTTCCTAGGTGTTGACAGATGAAGCGAACCTGATTCTGTCAGCATTGAGCCAGAAAACACACTTGCCCAGTTCTCATGTTAATTGATGACCTGCTGTTTATGGATTATTGCTGGTTATTAACAATTGAAGCAGTTGATTGCATTTCCCTCTATTAATATACACATGACTAAAGGAGGGTGATATGGAAAAATCTGAATATGGACGATAAAGACATAAATATTGACATGCAGACAAAAAGCAACAGATCAATATTCTTATATCAGACATTCATACCTAAGAATTATATAAATACTCAAAATACAAACAGTACTGCTACTTCACAGCTAATGTAATGGTTACTGTTGTAATTAAATACATATTGATTATTTAACAGTAGCCCTGACCACACAATCTGATCAGCTAAAAAACAATCGGCAATGTTGTTATATCTCATAACCCCTCCTCCACCGTTCCTGTATCACTCCACTGACACCCAGCTGCATAGTAACATCAATGTCCACTTTACTATAAACAGCTAGAATGACTATGGTGAGATAATAAATCACTTTTTATTCTTTTTTTTTAATTAACGGGTGTTTCCCGAAATCTTCCGTAGTAACTGTGATGACAGGTACTCCAACAAAAGCAGGAGAAATTGTTTTAATGGCCTTGATTTCAAAAGAAACAAATGATGAGCAATGACTTTTTTTCATATCGATGTATCACGATTTTAGATTATTTGTGCAGCTGTGTTTTGCAGGATGGAATGAGAACATCCATCAGTCAATCAGATTCCATATAATAATCATATAAACAAAATCTGTATAATCATCATTTTAACCCATGTTTTTGGTGTGTGAATAAAAGTATCCTGCATCTGACTGAGCAGATGTTTAAGCTTTGATCATGTTGACGTTCAGGGATTGGTCAACAAGTTCCAGTTTAAGAAGCTCCATGAATTTAAGACCTAAGAAATCTGGGCAGGAAATTTGGACAATACTCAAAAAAACTGCTTTGTCACCATTGCCTTGTGAGCTCCAAAGTCCTTACTACCAATTTTCACTGTGCTGTTGCTCGTCAACAGACAGACATAGTGCGTTATGAATTCCAGACATCAGTGCACTGACCCTTGAGGTTAATATGAAAGAGGATCTTACAGGAGACAGATGAATGATTAATGAGTGTACAGTTGGGTTTGGAGGGGGGAGCGGGGTTCTCTCAGGAATAGACAGTGTTGTAGTTTTGCCTCAGTGGGACTGACCAGCATCATACACTGCAGAACACTCACAGATTATACAGCATGTCAGCCATGTTCCTCCGGTAGTACAGAGCATTCCTGTAGGCTCTTTCAGCCTCTGTCATCTTTCCCTGGTTCTTCAAGACATTTCCCAGGTTGCCCCAGGCTTCAGAAAGAGAGAGAATGTGTGTTTAATATTTGACTGAGCAAAAAAAAAATACTCACATAACACAATCTGAAGGAGCACAATGCCGCTTCTTACTCAAATCTCAATTGTAAAAACATCCTTAATTACTTTATGTGGGAAGGTTAGAGCAGTACATTTACTCTGAAGAGAGGATTCATCAGCACTGGAGGAAAAGTGCCAAAAAGTGGTAAACGGAGTGAGATTGCTGCTCTGGGCTTGACATTAGCTTTGGAACAACATGGTCTGGAGGCAGAATTCAGCACAGTTAACAGCAGCCATTACTGTAATGCTGCTCGTCTGCAGCTACTCTGATATAGACAGTTCTTTTTCTAGAAATGCTGAGGACAGAATAAAGAGCTACAGAGTCGAAGAATCTGTCGAAATTCTATGAAAAACAGCTGGATTATCAATTTGTTTTATATATTAATTCTGTGTTTACTGTGTACAGTTTTATTCTTCAGACTAAAAGGTTTCTTTTCTAAAAGTCTTGTTATTTGAAGCTAGAAGCTGGCAGGTGTTTAGTTCTGTGCCTGCAGCTCATAATGAGACAGAACTACAAAAATGGCTAGAGATGATTAAGACACCTGTCAGGTGCCAAACCTGACAGGTGCAATACCTCCAACTAATAATGAGACTAATCTGGAACTCCTGCCCTGACCATTGGACTTATCTCTGAAGGCTCTTTACTATAACTTGCTTTCAAACCATTTAAAAAATTCACAGTCAAAAAATAGTTCAATCAACCAGTTCTTGACACTACAAGACACGTCAATGTTTCTAGTGT
The DNA here is from genome assembly GCA_034509495.1 of Acestrorhynchus altus. Lineage (NCBI taxonomy): Eukaryota > Metazoa > Chordata > Actinopteri > Characiformes > Acestrorhynchidae > Acestrorhynchus > Acestrorhynchus altus. Next base: position 25,321,015 of record CM067508.1, read on the forward strand.
CCCATTTGGGTGTGCATTTGATGGAGGACAGGCCTCCTCATTGTACCTGTCTGACAATATAAGGCCATCCTATCGCAAGTGCTTTCCATTCCGACTCATGCTTTTGTGTTGGTAGCATCTTTTGCAAGCAAAGGACGCATCAGAAGAGTTCATACACAAATTGAGCAGTTGAGGGACTCCAAGCAAAGTCACACTGTAGCGCTCTTCTTATTAAAAATGCATGTCTTTGGTCCATAGTTAAAATGTACTGCTTTAATACTGTGAATATTTTATGAGCCAACAATTATCAGACACAAGCTAGAGTGAGACAGGAAAGTGTGTGTGGGAGTGCATGTGTGTGACTGAATATTCCATTGATTCCACATGAGTGATGAAGGGATAATTACTGGGTAAACGTGAACAAGTTGAGAGCCCTGAGACACTTGCAATCTATCTGTCAGAGATGTAAGACGTGGTGGGATTTATTACATGGCCATCATTCTCCGTGCAATCTGAACGGTTCACTTCACGACTGGCGCTAATGTACTCCAAATAGATAACTATGGTAATGAACCTTAAGAGAATAACACCTAGAAGAGACAGATCAAGTCGTGAAGATGTGATCATTTCAACTGTCAACCATTTATATCATTTGTGAATAAAAAGTAGCTTTGAGAACATTTCAGAAATTCACCGTCATCAGGGTTGTGTACTGAAGTTCGTAAGTTCTAAGGGTTCATTTCTAATCTGAGGAAACACCTGGTCAAACAAAAACTGGTTCTAAATACTGAAAAGTTGGAACATGGAAACCCTGAACATCTTCATGTAAGTCTCTCCAAGGACTACAGGCAAAAACTAAAATTACACCATCCAGAAGCACATTGTAGTTCTATCATTTCAGACTGTAGTCCAGACGGTAGCCTTCTTTTACCCTTTTCTTCAATGGTCAGGACCCCACAGGACCACCACAGACAGGTATGTGGGTGGTGGGTCATTCTTAGCACTGCAGTGACATGCCATGGTGGTGTGTTAATGTGTGTTGTGCTGGTGCGAGTGAATCAGACAGCATTGCTGCTGGAGTGTGTCCACTCACTGTCCACTCTATTAGACAATCCCACCTATTTGCTCAACCTTGTAGATGTTAAGTCAGACACAGAAGCTCCTCTGGATATTTGGCTGCATATTTCTGGTTGGTGGACTGCAGTGCTTACTGCAGTGCTCTGAATGCCCACCACCCACATAATACTTGCTCTGTGGACGATCAGGGACTTGACCATTAAAGAGAAACAGATGGACTACAGTCTATAATTGTAGATCAAAGTGTTCTTGTATGGTAGGACTGCTTCTCTTCTTGTAAGTAAATGTTCAAGCCCATTATTTCTGTTATTACAAGGAGAAAAGTGCTGAAAAAGTAATTTTACTGGAACCAAGTTCCAGGTACAGGTTCTGCTGCTGGTTCAAATGTGAACAATACTCAATTGTGAACAAATGTGAACAATACACAATACTACCTACTAAGCAACTGTGAAACCGTTCAAACGTACAGAGCTACAGAAAATGGCATATTAAACTCACCTTTAGCAGGGTTCACAGTTATCCCTGACTTGTACAGCATCTCCTCATTGTGCCAATCCTGGTTCCTCAGAACTGTCTTAACCCCAAAGAGGAGCACCAGAGAAGCACTGCAGGCCAGCACTATAGTCCTGGAGGAACTCCTTCTCAGCCTGACCCACAAGGCTCTCACCCCCACTGCCACCAGCAGACAAAAGCCCATGCTGGGGATGTAGAGGACCCGCTCTGCCACCACAAAGCCCACATAGAAGAACAGGTTGGTGGCTGGGAGGAAGGGGATAGCCAGCAGACCTAATGAGAAGACCACTACGTTCTCAGTGGTGGGCAAAGAAGTCCTAGTTACATAGTGCTTTTTGGTACCATTCCCATTTGACTGCACAGAGTCCGAGTCTGGAATGGAGTGTTCATACTCAGAGTGATAAGTGTGCCCATTCGTGGTGGACTTTCCATTTGCAACAAGATGTGCCTTCCCATTAGTCTCTTTCCCCCTGCTTAAACGACTGGAAAGGCCAAACCATGTTAATGCCAGCAGTCCGGTGTAGAACACCACAGTGTGGAGGTTCCTCCAATCAGTGATGCTCCTTAGAAGAGGCAGAGCATCCATGGACCAATCAAAGCTTAGCATGTCTGGGCAAAGGAGGAGCCAGACATTCATTGCAGGCAGGTAGAAGAAAGTTAATGCCCTGGTTAAGAAACTAGGGCAGTCTGCTGCAGGGTTGTCAGAGTTGGAGAAGTTTGGAGGTTTGTTGCCCATCCAGTAGAGGCGAAAGCCTAGCAGGAAGACACCCCAGGAGCCCAGGAGGAACACGCTCAGCAGAAGGCGCAAGTTCTTCTTCTGAAACGGAGAGAAAGAAAGAAAAGAAAAAGTCAAATTGACTGGTAAAACAGAGCAGCTAGATAAATATTTTGGGAAAGAGGAGCCAAGGTAGTTTTCTGGTTGGTTTGTGATTTTCTAACACTCCATCTGAAGCATGTTCCAGGTAACCTGACCACTTCTATGTTTTCTGACGTGAAAGAGCTTAAGAAAAATTAATAATGAGTAAAATGAGAACGGAAAAACATAGCAGAGCAATCTGGAACACAAGCACCGTTCATGCACGCTGCTTGTATCTTTATTTCACCATGACATCATTCAGTGTCTGATGATAACAAGAAGCAGTCCATTTTATTTCTGGGAAAGCTGAGACGACAAGCAATCAGTGGTAAGCGTTTAATATTCTTGGCCAAACGTAAAGACCCATGTCCTATATCTTTTATTATAAAGCATAAAATGCAAGACATTGACTGCTGGTAATCAAATATTGCCTCGCGTCATGATGAGAGACCGTGGCACATTTCATCTGAACCTACCACACCTGGCTTTCAGACTTTCAGACCAAGCACACATTAGAACCAGCTCCGACCGTGCCCATCAATCATATTACAGTACAGCGCCAATATTGAACACTCTTCCTCTGCCAGCATGGAAATGATTATGGGGTATTTATGGGGTGTTTGAATATTTTACACTTTGAACAGAACAAAGGAGCTAAGCTGTATTGTTCCCTGTGGAAGGGCTCTGCCGATCAGCTGGTCTTGCTCAATGTTGATGTTGGAACCTCCGTTACTTCACGTCGTTTTATGACTTCCCCTTCACAATGTTACTAACTTATACAGTGCCCTGAGCAAACAGATGCTGTAACAATTAGGATAGTTCTCCGTGTATGTCCCACAACTAATTTAATAGTTAACAGTTATTTCAATAATGAATGGGCCAGGGAAAAACACACATAGATGGTAGTACACTGAATTAAGAACTGCTCTGAAAAATGATTTCATGTGAAACTGATGATTTAAGCATCTCTCCAAGACAGGTCACCAGTCCTGGAGGTGAACATTAAGTTGCTGCATGTTTTCTCTGGCTTAGTTCTTGTCTCACTGTCAGTTCAGCATTTCCTACGTGTACCTTATGTTCCTGAGCTGTAACATATTGGATTGAGCTCAAAAAGGACAATAGCTGTAAAATGGCAGGGGTGCAGGGACCAATCACAAGGCCAAAAACATACTTCAAGCAAGGATGCAAATGCAGATGCTTCAACTTATGACTACGTTTCTGTGCAACAACGCATTTCACAATGCAACGCAAGTGTGAGCTATATATTGAGGGCTGCCAACAGGAGCGCTACAGTGACACTCCAGTGTTCTGGTCCTGCAATTGTGTTTTTTCTAGTCAACTGTCATGGTGGAGCAGTCTGAATTGGTGATTTGTCACCCCTATGAGTACTGTGTATTTAATCCATCAGGACCATAGGTTTGCTGAGCGCTGGGTGGGCATTGGCATTTGACCTTATTACAGTCGCTTTTGTCAAGCAGTATTAAGGCACTTACACACAGAGTAAAAACGCATGTCTAGTTTCGAAAACAAACACATGCATATTAATGCTTTTACAGTCTGAACTCCCACAATGCACTGCTGCACAAATCTTTTAATGTGAGCCTGCTTGATTTTCTCCTATACTGGATGCGTTCAAATCAGTCTGTCATTGTGTCTGCAGTCCATGAGGAGACAGAACAGTGCATGTTGTTAGTAGAAGACAAAAACATACATGATCATTATCACACTGGCTATAAAAATGTGGAGGATAAATGAAATAGAAGCAGAACTGAAAGAACAGGCAATGTTTGTCTAGGTGCCTCCTAGTTTATTCATGGTCAAAAAGAGCCATGAGCTATAGTGCCCCTGGCTGATGAGCACTTGTTTAAAGGAGGAAAATTAAGAGAGAAGAAACAAAGTTGAGGGCTATGGTGTTTCTAGCCCTCTTTACAGAGCACAGGAGGCAAAAATGTAACAGACTTAGTGTAAAAGCTCTATTGTGTTAAAATCAGTCCAAAAACCAAAAACATACTCCAGGAAATTTAAGGCAACAAGTCAGTTTTGAAGGTGAAATCAAGGATTCAACTGTGACGTCTGAATAACGGGCTCAGAGGCAGTGGTCAGTACACAGTGGTCAGTACCTTTTAAAACAAGCATCAGGATAATCGTGACCAGAGCTCACTGATATTATCCCTGGATCCCACCTCACAACTTACAGGCTGTTAAGACTTGGTGCCAGACCCCACAGGACACCTTGACTGGTCTTGTTGAGTCTGTGCCTCAATTTTTTTTGTCATGTAATCAAGATAATGTAAGAGAGGCAACTTCATTGCTGTTCCTAAATGGCCGAGTTTCCCACATCCATAAGAGCTGAACGGCATTCGCCTTGTGTGACCTTGTACCAGTTGTTAAGAACGGTTCTATAAAGAGCATCAAAAAAAGAAAAAACCAAAAGCATTTGTGAGCACTGCAGTTCTGCTTTTGTTAGACTTGTGGCCACAGCTGGCTGTGGCATCACTGGGAACTGAACTCAACTCCCAGCAATTGGAAGCAACCATCACAGCCTGCAGTTGCCCCCCTCAGAAACCCAAAACACACACAGCTTCTTCCAGCTGAGCCTACTTCCCATGTGATGAGTGTCATAGAGAGAGAGAGAGAGAGAGAGAGAGAGAGAGAGAGAGAGAGACAGAGAGAGAGACAGAGAGAGAGACAGAGAGACAGAGAGAGAGACAGAGAGAGAGAGAGAGAGAGAGAGACAGAGACAGAGAGAGAGACAGAGACAGAGAGAGAGAGAGAGAGAGAGAGGATTTCCCCTTTTATTGCCCAGTAGCCGTGTACAGCAGGGTATTGATTTTCTCCTGCCTGTTGTCATCTGCGTTTTATCCTGTGAGAACAGGGAACATTCTCTCAAGGGAAATCTCGTAAAGAGGCCACTTTCTCCTCATTTAATCATACTATCTGGCCTTGCTCTGATAGAGAGAACAATTCTTCAAGGCTGACAGAGATATACAGTAGTTTTGTATAATGGATGTAACAGCAGTGAAAGAGGCAAAGACTCTACACCGTCTTTGGTCCATTATCATACAGGTCTGTCACAATCATGAGATTTCCGCTGACACTTCATTGCTGCAGTTTAATAAATTATTTCATTGGCTTTTTCATTCATTGCACACAGCTGTAAAAAACAAGCTTAAAGATGCCACATCGGCGGACAAACTCAAGGCTTGCTTTATATCTGACAATAGAAAGTAGAGCTGGGCGATATATCGATATTTATATCTATATTGGGATATAAACAGACATCAACAGGATATACGTTGAGTCTATATCATTTATATCAGATTTTAACATTTTAAAATGATGTTCTGTTTCAGTTTGTGGAAAGCTTTGTTCTGCTCCCTCACTCTGCTCCACCTGCCCCCTTTCACACCCTCAAATACCCCTCCATAGTGTGTACAGGACTTTGTGTATAAAGAGGTAATTTAAATATGTTTACATGGTCAAAAAGATGAAAGGATTTCACACAATGCAATTTAGCCAGTCCCCCATGAGCAGACACTTACACAACAGAAGCACCACCTTCTTCTTGCAACTATGATGGGCTACTCTTGGCTAGTCTATACTACGTGGCTCCTGTGACCCACTGATCCCAGTCCACAAGAAATTCTCATGAGAATTATGGCCTGACGGACACGTTTTCATAACACCGCAAATTCAGCTACTTCATTCACACTATGGCCTTTGACACAACCAAATATAAACATTAACATCTACTTTGTGATCCCACTTTCCACACATCATCCACATCTTCTCAATCTATGAATCCCAATCACACAGCCCATAGGTGTTTACAGCTTGATCATCCTTGTGCAACACCATGTACAAAAGCATGATGTTACTACTACGTTCAACAGACAAGGAGCCTATTTTTAAAATGTTCATTTTTCATGCTTGAATTCATAAAGTGAATTTGAGTTTGTGACACATTTCTTGCCGCAATTTCTGGCGAGGTCACAAAGTAGCCTCCATAGACTGTTCCAGACTGGTCCATTTGTGTGAGCAATAATACTAAGAAGCCTCCATATGAAACTCCTACCTACAACCTGCCCTACCTTGGCTGCACCCCACGCTTTGGGACGCACCTCTGTAAGGACAATTTTCACACAGAAAGTGGTGAAGCCTCTTTAGCAAATCCAGCCAGAACAATAGAGTTACACCAACAAACGGAAACCCAAATGTAATGTTATGATTTCCAGAACTCATCCAGAACATCATTTGGCAGCACGCAGCCAAAGTACAAATCAGCTTCCCAGATCAATCCATCACCACACTGTAGGTCAATATCAACTACCTCTGTCCGTCCTTTCCAGTGACATCTGTTTAAATTTATTGTGCAGAAACAGCATGCAAGCAAAGAGTCACTTCTGTAACTGACATCAATTACAAAAATGAAGCCTCTGCAAACATCAAGCCGTTTGGAGCAGAGTAAGTCAACTCTGAATAACCCAACTCATTGTCCTGCTCTAGGAATGCAAACTGTAGGAGGACTGAGATCAGAGATCAGGGATGAATGTGTTTTGATCTTGTCCCGGAGTCTGGCTTTAGGTAGACTGCGCAGGCCCCAAAGGATCACAGTGCGGGCCTGAAGGGAAGAGGACGTAAAGGGCTCATCCCAGCGGTGTATTCAAGCGGCAGGCTACAGAGGCCAAGTGGAACAGCCCGACTGAAGAGAAACACAGAGCCACTCTGAGCCAGTCTCTCCACGACACACACACACACACACACACACACACACACACACACACACACACACACACACACACACACATTTGCAGACAGACAGACAGACAGACAGACACAGAACAGCAGAGAGAAAGCTTGTGTAAGAAGTAGTGACACCGGGTAAGGGTCAGAGTCAGTTGATAATCGCTGGTTCTTTCACAGTGTGTGTGTATGGTATAGAGAGAGACAGAGGTATATGAGCAGAGAGCAAAGAGTATATATATATATATATATATATATATATATACATATATATACATTACACACAATACACACACACACACACACACACATATATCACATATATATATATATATATATATATACACATACACACACACACACACACACACACACACACACACACACACACACACACACACACACACACACACATAGAAGCAAGATGGCCAACATGCACATCTTTTGGCAGGTTTTCCCAAGCTACCCCAAAAGAGCCATCTAGGCCTTCCCATTATAATTTTGCCTCTACCACCCAACCTCGCCCACCCCTGACCACCCCATCACTTTGTATAACCTTCAATTTCTTTTACAAAGAATGCTAAAGGAAAGACAAAAAAAGACATAAAATAAAAAAATAAAAGCTAAACCATTACAGTTGTAGTGAGGTTCAGGCATATTTTAATGGATCGGGTATCGCTATTTTCATTTCAATCCAGTTCCGAGTCTTAGTTTTAACCACTGTGTTCAATTGTAGCATCAAGTGGCCTCAAGACATCATTAACTAATTTTGTCAGACACGTGGAGGTTCTGAGAAGGTAAAGAAGAGTTTAGACTCAGCGGTGTGTCTGCGTTATAGTGGAACATAAAAATGCTAATGCAAACAAACAAGCTATAGAAAACCAACTCACAGCAATAAATAAACCTTAATCACACTAGTAATGTAATTTTAAGAAAAAATGCTACAGCTTAATAATGATATTTTCAGGAATACTAGTGCATCCAAAAAAACGGAATATTGTTAAAAAGCACATTTGTGATCATAATTTCATTCAAAAAGATAAACTGTCTATGGCAACCACTAACGTAAGTCACTAATAAACACCATTAAAACGTAGATTCTGTTTGGCTGCTAGATACGGCAACCAATGTGAGAGTTGTACACTGACCACAGTAACAGTGATATCAGAGTTTCTAACCACGCTGGACATTTAACATAACACAGTCGAATCTTAACCTCCACTAATCTAAACCTAATCCTAAAGAGTCAGCTGCCTTTCAGTAATTAAGCACCTGTAGATAATCTATCGCGGACCATCCAAATAAAATAACACAGAGAGAGAGAGACTACTGGATGAAAGACCACCCAGTGACATTGAGGAATGTAACATATATGCTTCCATGGCTCATGTGGGATTAGCACGTGTGCCTGCATGCCGGACATCATGCTTACTGCTCAAATAAACAAACAGTCCGCAGTCATTTTCTCTCCACCAAATACTGCGGATACGGCACAACTCACTGTACGGATTAAACTTCAAAGCCTGACCCAGCCGGAGGATACTATGATAGTATTACTGTGAAGATGATTATGCCTTAATAGTCCACAGGCCCAATAACAAAAGGAAGATTAGATAGGACACAGACGTGCCAAGGAAGCTCAAATTCCCTCACTCAAAACAAGTGCATTAGCACACAGCTTCCAAAAACAGTGCTGGTAGGAACAGTTTGGACTGTGTTGGATTTTGGCGATTCAGAGCTGAACAGTTACATCTGTTAATTACTGAGGAGTGTATAAGCAACTGGGAAAGTTGTGTGTGAGGCTGCTGCTGCATGATGTAAAGTAGGGCTGCACAACATATCAGTTCAGTTCACTGCATTTTGGCATGGACAGTAGTCACATGACAGGACATGCTTAATTCATTACATTTTAATAGCTAATAGCATCTGCAATGGCCAACTGACTTAAAGGCCCATCTCCCAGATCTTAGAACTGGACAGGAGGGTTATGGATAAGATGAACTTTTAGATGATCTGTTTTGACACTTTTCATCACTGTTTTCAAAGAAAGCTGATGTTCTATCTCATTCACGTAATCGGGTTCCCCTCCCTCATTCGACCTAGAGCCAAACTTTACATTTATTACATTTAGCTCAATCTCTTATCCAGAGCAACTTACAATGTTACTCATTACAGAGGTGGGCCAGAGTAGTGTCAGGAGTCTTGCCCAAGGACTCTTTCTGGTGTAGCACAGCACAGTTGCCCAGACTGTGAACTGAACCCCAGTCGCCCACATGGTGTGATGGCTCACTGAGGGTGTTATCTGTTGCGCCACACCAACTACAAACGTTCCTACACAAGAGCAGTGGAATGTTGCTTTGAAACCAAGTTCACTCTTCCAAACTTTCTGTGAGAATTTCTTTAGTCTTAGAGGAAAAACCCTACTGGCCTAGAATATCGTCATATCATCACGTCACAGTCCACTCTGCAGGTACGGAGGTTGTGTTATCAGTGCACTGGTCATTGTGTGCATCGCGTGGTCTTTTTCTACACTACTGAGGCTGCTGCCGCTCAGACACTCAAGCCTTGCCTCCAGACAGTGTGACTGGTTAAAAATACTGGTGACAAACAAACTCACAAGTTAAAAAGGGTGATGTTGAGGACAGCAAAAATGACTCATATAGGAATTACATCAGTACTAGAGAGTACCAATTCACATCACATCCACTGGTGCCCACTTTCGGTACATGCAGTAACACAGTGAGGACAGTGGTGTCCTCTACAACTGCCACTACTAATGTCTGACACAAGCTGCAGCCACTGCCGATGAAGCACACAGGTGAATCGGGGACTCTGTGCTAAGGTGTGGGTGTGATTCTCTTTTTATTCATTTATTTTAAGGTACAAATGTGAAAAATATTTCCAATCCTGTGGCTTCTGCTCCTCAAAAATCTAAAAGGCTAGTTTTTACTGTTAAGGTCCTGCTCAAACATTTGGAAGAAAAACACTTGCCAAATGTTTGGCAACCAGGGACTTTCTACAAAATCTACAGAGCGGTGGGTCTGCAGTGTACTTTAAGCCTTACTGCACTCAGTGCTCTCACAAATGACTGCAATCTGAACCTCTCATGAACCTGTCAGTCGGTTCATGCTAAAACTCCACAAATCTGCTCAGACTTTTCATGCCGAAAATCCACCTCAGCCCAGATTACTGGTGGTCTCGCTCAGTGCATGAGGCTGGGAGAGGGAGAGAGAAACAGAACTCCGAGAGGCTGCACCAAAGCCTGTGGATGTGCCAGCGGGGTCATGAAGCCGTGTTAATACTCACACACGCCACACTGGATCCTCTACGGATTTATGAGGAGGCTGCCGGTCCGGGATCGTGTCTGCTCACGGGCCCCAGCAGGAATTTAACACAGAGCGCTTCCAATGTTTAGCCAAAGCACACAGAAAGGGGGGATTTGTAAGCGTGTGTGGGAATGAGAGGGCGCTTCAGCGCTTCATCAAATTGAAGCGATGCAGTTGGGAATGATCCCAAGGTTTGACAGGTGAGTCACTGAGACCTGTCCAGCCATGTGTGTTTATGGGAATTAGGTGTGTGTTGCTGACAGTGCAGAGCAGGGCACTGGGCCAGACACACTGAGCGTGGTCACTCTTGCCAGATAGATTTATCTTTCCCTCCCCTCTGTCGGGACCACCCCTCCTTAACTGCTCTGTGTGTGCGCATGGGCTTACGTATGCGCAATCTTCATCGCAAGGTTCTGGCCAGTCTTAGTGCTGAAATGATTACAGACGACTCAGGACTCCCCGACATTATTAGTGTTATTTAGTGCATTACTCCATCTGGAACAAACACATACATGTGTGTATGATGTCATTAGCCTGATCCGGATCAGATTGGTTTGTTAGAGGAACATTGGTAATAAAGTTTTCAGGGGTGTAACTCTCACACTCAAAAGGCAATAAAATCAACAGGATGCGTGACTTTGGAATGGAGTGAAAGCTTAAATTGATGTATTTAAAATTACACTATTAAATCATGATTAATATACTGTATGTAGCTGCCATTATAACCCCCATTTATCCAGCGTGAGGGTCATGTTTAATGATGTTATTTATTTTATCGTCCTACTATTCCTCTCCCAGTGTCCACTATTCGGTTTCCTAATTCAGATGCCACCGATCACGATTATTACCGCCCACTGCACTGTCCAGTGTGGGCACTAATGCCTTCTATGAAATGCCCTCACACACGTGAAACTGTGGATTGAGGAATGTTAAATGCCCACGCGACTTTGCAAATGGAATGTCCCATCCATCTGTCACCCACCATCATGCCTCGCTCAAACTCTTTCAGTTGCTCTGAGCACGTTGGCCAGTTTTCAACCTCACTCACAAGGTAACACTTCACAGCTGAGTGTGGCTGTTCCAAAGCCATCCCCTGAGGTAGCACCACTTCATCAGTATATATACCGCTGTATCCCATGACCTTCGGCATGTCAGTGTAACATCTGTCCAAAAAGCAAAACTTGGGAAAAAAAAATAATATGCTGATAGTGACTTAATTCAAATATCATCATGCAGTCCTGTTTTCACAAATTCTTCAAATTGGTGGGTTTCATCTAAACAGCATAATTGATTTTGCAGACGATGCAGGGATACAGCAGTACTAAGGCTTATTTGAACAATCTTTAAGTAAACAATTATTTCCAATAGATTTTTTTCATTTAATCAACGTATCAAACGACCTAAACATCTATTCTGAAATAAAAGTTGTAAAATAATAATATAATAATTCTATAACAATGCATTATGACAGCTCAAATGAACAGTAGTGGTCTTTAAGCGATGATGCTCACAACTGACGATAATCACAATATGTTCAGAGAAGAATATTATGTATCATAAACCCAATAAAGCAAAGTGATATTGTCATAAGGTGTATGATTTGATGTATATGATGGCATGTTCTTTATTTTTCAAGCCTGGTCCTGGAGGCACCCCTGCCCTGCATATTTTAGAGCTTTCCCTGCTCCCAACACTAATTTAAATAATCAGCTCATTAACAAGCCCTTTCTATGTTGCAGGGGGTGTGTTAAAGCAAGGAATCCATGAAAACAGCAGGGTGGGGATGCCTCCAGGGTCCGGGTTGAGACATGCTGATTTTTACTATTTTGGTTTTCTTAAAACCTGATTTACAAAAACCTATTATATTGCATTGCTTACAGCATCACAATATATATCGCAATACATTGAATCATAACCCCTGTATCATGATGCACACTGTTGTCAGGGTCTTGCCCATAAACAACCCTGCTCTCCCACAGTCAATCTGAAAGCTGGCACCAGAAAAAAACTGTAAAACCTTGGAAACCTGCAGTGCTGGTGTGCAGCTGGCATCTGGCCCACACACACTCTCACCATCACTACCTGGCCATGAGGCAAGCAAGTGTGTCATTTCCAGTCTGCTTGGTCTCTGGCACTGGAAGCAACTCTGCACTGCTAACCACATCCATATGTGCACTGTGGACTTGCTGGTTACATGTCGGTGCTAAGCCATGTCACTGTAAAGGAATGGACTTGTGCCTGTGAACAGTATCAAACACAAACACAGCGTTTCTAATAAAAGTTCTGCACGCAATGTTCCCACCACACACTTAAACACTCTCATCCCAAAAGTATAGAGAAGAAAATAAAAGCAAGACGCAAAGCAAAATGCTAAAGTGAAAAGACGAAACTCGATAACCTCTAATCCTTTCCGGGGCATGTCCAGTGGCCAAGGATGGGGTTCTGGGGTTCAAATCTCAGCCACTATTATCTCGTGGGGAAGAAAAAAACACTTTTTATATCTGCATAATAAGGCCAGCCTTGTCAATGACAGGCTCTTGAAAACATGAGTTCAATTACAGCCATACCAATGGGAGCGGAGGAGGGGTGCCACCATGGCCTTTTGGAGCCCACTGAGGAATTCAAGCTGTCTCTTTTGTCTATAATCCAGTTTAGCTTGAAATAAGTGGTTTAGCACAACCCAGTAGGAGGGAGAGAGGCTTGTTTATCCCCCCTATTCTCTCTTTTTGTAATTCACTCTCAATCAGTTTAAAAATGAAACAATTTAGCCTTTATGAGGCAGGCATGTGAGGATAATATCCTTGGAGATGAAGTGCAAAATAGACCCACTAAAAGAGGGGGAAAACCAGCTTTTTAATTCAGTCAACGCATTTCTTTTGAACACTGGGGTGAGAAGTGGCTCGATGAAATAAATAATAATAAAAAACAACAACAACAACAACAAACAAAAATAGAGCTCCAATGCGCAGTTGACATTCTATTGCATAACCCAACTGCAAAGACAATTTATAGAGAAAGGAATAACAGCCTTTCTCACAGTAGCGGTCCATCCTGATATGTGATCCCGAGTTTGATTTAAAGGGAGAAAAGACCATAAATTTCATTAAAAAAAAAATAAAAAAATATATATATATATATATATATATATATATATAAAAAATAAAAAAATAATTGTGTTTGGGCAAATTGGTATATTTAAATATAAAAATATCTGAAGAATTCACCCCCAAGAAAATTGTACTAACTGTTAAGCATGATGGTGGTAGTACCATGCTCAAGTCATTTTGGACCATTCATATTTCATGATGATGAAAAGACCATGAATTTGATTTGAAAAATCTAATTAGTTAACATAAAAGAATATGTTTTTGGCCAAAGACCAGTAGGTAAAGAAAGAGTAAAGGTGAAGAATTTATCCCCAAGAAGACTGTACCAATCGTGAAGCTTGATTACGGTAATATGAAGTCCTTTCGCAACATTTATATTTCATGATGAAATAAAGAACAACTGCTTAACTCGCATTATGTTTAAAAATTGAAAGTCAAGAAATTCAAAAGATACAACATTTTTGACTGTCAGCATTGATATATTCTATTAAACTGCCCTAAACTCTCCAGATCACACGTCACAATGGGATTACAATAATTCACAGAGCTAAATACAGAGTTTCACGGCAGTACAGAGTCAGCCATTACACTAGAGCTTCCACTCCTCTTGTTTGTGAATAAATTGGGTCTGAACTCAAGGGATTCAATAGAAACTCTGTGATGGACACGAGGCCTGAGTCTGCGTTTATTAAAGCCCAGCTTTTAATGAGACTTCTCAGATGAACAAGCAGGTTTAGAAGAGCTGTGTGACAGCAGAGTTATTTTCACCCACAGTTCTGGACTGCAGCAGAATCCTCAGCACACAGTGGTGAAGGAGGGGCGCATTCAGAATAGATCTGGACTGTCTGCAGTGGCAGCAAATGGAAAGAAAGAAAAATGTAGAGAAATAAAATTTTAAGCAAGGATTAGAACTTTCAGTCTTATGATTAGTGCTATTTGATCTATATTCTATTTTAACTTTGCGAAAACAATCTTAGTTCATTTTAAAGTACCACTGAAAAAAGAGAGGTGCTTTAAATGGTTATTTAAGCAAAACTATTGAAGAACAATTTTTGATTCCAGAACACATTTAATTCTATGTTTCTAATAGAGATTTTAATGATTTAAAGATTTGAATTTCCAATTTTCATAGAACCATAAGTGGTTCTTAAACAGCACCATTCAAAGAACCATCTGAAGAACATTTAACATTTAAGAGCCTCATTGTGCTGAGTGCTCTATACTATGTTGTTGTTATGGGTGTAGAAATACATAGTACTACAAAAGGAGAATATAAACAGGAGAATATAAACAGATTTAATCACTTTGGAGCATTTCTATTGGTCCATTCATCAGAAAATGTTACACAAATTATGCTAAAATGTGAAAAACATAACATGCTTCAAATCTAGTCTTTTGAGTTTGGATAAATAACAACAGATCCTCAGAACAGAACAGGTTGATGAGGTTTCGAACACTAGCTGTTACACCCATAATTATTAAACCCCTTATCAAAAGAACCCACGTTTAATGAAGCTTATCTTGGAGAACCTCTAGCCTACCAACACCACATTCAAATGAACTCAGCTGGAATTGGTAACGTCTACAGAGTTGTAGATCTTGATGAGGAAACTTTCCCCACCTGTGTCCTTAATATGTTCCACATAATTAGCACGTCTAGAGTCTAATTCCCCAGATAACGGAAAAGCCTTCAGGATTGGAGTATTTAACCCACAGCACCTCTTATCTCCCAAACCCAAATCCCCCAGCGGGAGAACAGCAGCAGCACCTCAGCCAAGCTTTCTGCCAAAAGCCTGAACACAAAGAATCAGGCAGACAGAAAGTAGGGGTGGCCAGGGAAGTAGTTTCTGATAAACAGTGACATTTACTGGAGCAAAGGCGTAGATAAGTTAAATAAAACAAATCCATGAGCTTCCAGGGTCTGAAATCAGGAGCGCACAGATGAACCTGGACAGAATGAGCATTCTGAACAACAAAGATGCTGGTTGAAGCAACACTTACAGTAACTATGTGCGTTTCAAATGAAATGGGAAGTGCACTGAACTGGTGTACCTGTACGTATCTGTTCTACTGCTCACTGAGGAAGGAAAAATAAAAAAACAGCCTCGAATTTCAGAAAGAGCAAGAAAATCTGCCCAGTCTTTAATACAGCTGGGCAAATTCTCCATGAACCATAATAACAAAATCAACAGAGGCTGCTGAGCAGAACTGCATTCCAGAATTTTCCTCACCCAGTAACACAACCGATTAGGCATGCTTTTATTAGGTGGCCCCATCGAATTACTTTATACTGGCTCTGCTTGTAGCCCAAACCACCTTCCCTCAGGGAGGACATACCCAGCAGGATCCAGAGGGTCCTTTAGAGGAGCCAGTAGTTGAATACAAAGCTCTCAGTCAAACTGGTGCATCTTCTTACCTTCTGAGCTCTCCAAGTGCCACACTGGTAAACAAAACTGGTAAACTATCTAAATAGGGTTGGATTCAATCCATTTACCCTAAGAACCTAATCTGCAGTGCTAGGTAGCTTCAGTCTACAAGAAAGAGATTATCGTCAAGAGTCAAAAGAGCTGTCCTTGGCTCACTATACACTCAGTCCTGCTCAGGGCCAAGTTCAATAACCTACGAAAGCAATGGAAGAACTCCTGCAGAATGTCCTGAAGGTGGAAACTCAAGTTCAGTTCCAATCAGTCTTTACTTGAGCAGCATGGAAGAAATGCCATACTTGAAAAACAAACAGTGAAGAATGCCAGACAAGGGTGAGGGATGGTTCCACCAGGAAGCAATGCATCTTTCTGAAAGCAGCACACAGTTCAGAGACCAAGCTTGGAGCTCTCGCTTGATTCAATGTGCACAAAACGCTGTATTCAATAAATAAAGTGGAATATTCATCACTGAGAACGGGAAGTGAAAGCTCATTATCTCAAAAGGGCATTAACAAACTTGGCTTGGCAAGAGATTTGCTCATTCCCCACTAATCCAGCCAGGTCCACCGAGAAGACCGCTGCCATCCCAACCGTAGAGGAAAGTCAGTGATTTTAGGGTAATTTTTTTAACAATATACAAATGCATTACATTCTTATTAAAGGTGGCCAAAATAAATGCCTGCAGCCATGTAAGACCATTAACCAAAAACCTGCGGGTAACATCACAGCGATGGAAAAACACTAACTCAAACCCTCCAAATCGAAATCTTGAAATGTATCGAGGGTGATCAGGGGAAGGCCCTGCGTAAACACCTGCTCTCAGCCCTGCTTCCCATTTATTTTCCCAAATCTGTTCGGCTAGGCGTCGGCACTCAAGGCTCATGAAAAGAGACGCTGACTCATGCTTCCAGGGGGCAGAAGTGGAGAGTAAAGCCATGTCTGCAGTTTTGATGATTTCATCTTATCCAGCAGAACGGCTTGAATACAGGGGTTTAAAAAGCAGACCAGTGCCCGAGCCACTGTTGGCAGAGTTGCGGCAAAAACGATTTAGCCTTTGACTGGGTCAGAACTCATTACCCAGAAAGCTACTCTTACACAAGATTAAGCAGCACATTACTAAACAATATGAATGAAGCCTCAGTGTGTGTGTGTGTGTGTGTTTATGACAGAGAGAGATCACAGAGGAGAATCTGAGGCAACAGTCCAGTCATGAACTCTACTCAGATGTCAGCTTGGCTGTCAGAAAATACCGATTTGGAATCACCGTCACTTCTCTCGGAGAAAGGCAGGATCTGCCATGTGGTTTATGACATGTTTAGACTTCTTCCATTTCCACCACATTACTGTGACAGTGTACAGTAACTCAAGGGCTGTTTGTGTTGGCTGCACTTGACCAAAGAAAACACAGTGGATGTAAGTGAGTGCAATGTGATGACTTGTGGTGTATAGCGGCTTGCTTCTTCATGGAACAGGGCTGTGGTCATCTTAGGCGTAAAGGAGAATCAGTAGTGGGAACTGTTTCCAAGATTAGCTCGCCAACAGCTTACACCACAATACAGTAGTGTTAAAAAGATTTTGTCTCTGTAAATGATCTTTTGTTAAAAGATTAATTTGCTCCATGAATGAAACTGTCAGCTGAGCTGCAGAAAGTTTAAGCAAATTAAGATTTTGGATGTTTGATATGAAGTGTAGCTGAAGCAAACTTAATTCAGAAGTCACCAACCCTGCTTCTGGAGACCTACCTTCCCTGCAGGCTTTAGACTGAACCCTAATCTACCCCACCTCATCCTACTCCACCTGATTAGGGTTAGAGTTGAAATGTATAGAAATGCAGGAGCAGGGTTGGTGACCCCCATGTTAAATGTTTTAACCAACAATTCTAGTGCTATTCAAGTCTAATCAGAAATTCTAATTCTATTCCATTTTCTTCCTCTCATTTACTTTTCCTGTCAATCTCATCTTTAACTTTTTCGACACCTGAGGCCTGGTGGTTTCGGGTCCCAACCGTGTGACTGGAAGGTGGCCTGTTCTGTTCAAGGGCACTTCAGTCCTGTCCTGACAGTTCAGGGAATCAGGCACTTAACAGCCCAACTGCTCCCCAGGCCTCATGGACAGGGTTGCCCACCACTCGGGGCACATGTGCTCACTTCCGCCTAGTCTGTAAATTCACTAGTGTGTATCTGTATATCACCGTGTGGATGGGTTAAATACACAGGATACATTTTCCTGTGTGCAAACAAGGTGGATCTACAGGGGTTGGACAATGAAACTGAAACACCTGTCATTTTAGTGTGGGAGGTTTCATGGCTAAATTGGAGCAGTCTGGTGGCCAATCTTCATTAACTGTACATTGCACCAGTAAGAGCAGAGTGTGAAGGTTCAATTAGCAGGTAAGAGCACAGTTTTGCTCAAAATATTGCAATGCACACAATATTATGGGGACATACCAGAGTTCAAAAGAGGACAAATTGTTGGTGCACGTCTTGCTGGTGCTACTGTGACCAAGACAGCAAGTCTTTGTGATGTATCAGGAGCCACGGTATCCAGGGTAATGTCAGCACCACCAAGAAGGACCAACCACATCCAACAGGATTAACTGTGGACGCAAGAGGAAGCTGTCTGACAGAGATGTTTGGGTGCTAACCCGGATTATATCCAAAAACGTCATTCCCAAGACAAATTGATGCTGTATTGGCCGCAAACGGAGGCCCTAGTACACCATACTAATAAATGATTGTGATCTAAAACCAGGTGTTTCAGTTTCATTGTCCAACCCCTGTATATGCATGTTTCCATTTTTCCAAAGATAATTTCTTCTTTAACTTGCTTAACTGTTCACAGAAACAGTCATTTTGGCCAGGGGTGCCCGAACATTTGCATGCTGTATCTAATATAGTGCATGATTAGAACATCAGTTTTCATGCCATATTACACAAAACACAAAACAACTGGATAATATATCCAACTTGTAATACAACCTAACCGATAATAAACTCCAAGTCATCACATTAATGTCTGCTGCCTATTCCTGATAGCCTCTTGGACAGAGATATAAGTGTACAAAAACAAAAAAAAAGCTTCATGATCCTAAAATCCTAAATAAAATGAAAAACATGCCTTATAAAACCCCAAAATAGAAGCAAAGAGCAGATAAAAGAGCACCTCCTGCTTCAGAGGACATTTGGCCAAAAAATAAGAAAAAAGAAAGACAGAAAAAACAAAAGCACGGGGATAGGGAGGAATGGAGGGGGTGGGATGAATATTTTAATCTTTACTGCTTACTCCTTTGCGTGGATCTTGGATGCTGCCTTGTTCGTTTGTCCCTGTAGCCTTGGCCTCTACTTGCAGCATGATAGCTTGTTACAGGCTCTGCTGAGCAGCATTCTTCCACATTACAAACCAATTAAAATGAGAAGGAGAGCAAAAATTCCCAGATGTGCTAGCTGAACCTTCCAGCATGGCTTGAGCGCTATGTGTGGTCAGCTTGACGCATCTCCAATCTCTATTGTTTTGAAGGAGCATGCTATCGTGGTCTGGACTGGTATACTGCGTATGAAAAATATGCAGCCATATAAAGGCCTTCAGCCCAGCCTGCTAAACTGATTTCAGGACCAGAGCTTTGTGCAACCCCGCTCTTATTTCCACGATCGATGAAAAACATGTCTGAATCCGTTTTAATGGAAAATATTCGGAGACTATATCAGCATTTCAAACAGAGAAGATCCATTCTGGCTTTTATTGGGAGTTCTGCCTCATCTAGGCTTGTGGCGTCATTTTTAACAAGACTGCATGTCTGGAGAGAACTGGGAAATGCATTGCCTCCTCAGAGCAAAGACGTACTAAGGAAGGGAATGAATTGATTTTGAAAGTTCTACACCAGTCTAGTACCTTGGTAAGGGCCTCAGAGTGGGGTCAAAAACCAGTGCACTTGTCACCGTTGTTGGAATGACAATTCAGCATCATTAGTGCCTTAGAGGTAACATAGTACCCCCTAATGAGACACCATGGTACACTTTAACTGTAGGTGCTAAAGGTTAATGTCAGGTTACTCTCAGTCGTAGATGACTTCTGCAACCCACAGACGAAGGTGAGGGACACATCATCTGCTAGATTTGAACTGAGACTAAAGATGTGAAAATACCAGAATTTTGATATGATCTCGATCCCGAGTGCAGAATCACAGTGCTCAATACCAAATGATACTTCGGCAAAAAACGCAACACCACTGTATTATGATATTTCTGAAGATACTCTTTTATGAAAGCAGTTTAAATGATTCTCCCTCACTTCTCTGTACTGCATCGATGTTGATTAAAGTATGCTTTAGAAAGGTAATAATAATTATTATTAAAATGATTATTTGTCATTTTTGTAAAGTATTTTAGATGAGATATACTTTGTTTTACAAATCATTTTTATTCGTATGACTTTTATTAATATCCATTTTATTTGCATTTGTATTTAATATTTATTCTTTTCCACTTTAATACATTTTATATTCTTTTTGTTTCTTAATGCATTATTGATTGTATTACTTTATGTTCGGCATAGAATACTACATCTATTATTATTAATTATTATTATTATTATTATATAACATCTAAACACATTTTTCATTTTTTAAACATTTAATTAGATGTTTGTGTTCATTCATTGCTGATCAATACAAGACTCTTCAAATCCAGAAAGTAAAATACAGTGTGAGATTACTGAAATAAAGATCTGAATGTACTGGGTTCTTCAGCATCTCTGCTCAGATGAGCTGTTGCAGAGACCCTTGCAGTCACCATTAATTCACCTCAGAATCAACCACTGATCTGTGGATCTCTTTCCTCAGACAAAAGGTTCGAATGCCCATTTTTGTGTGATTGGTGATGGTGTGGTTTATGAAAAAAACAAACTCTGTTTGTAGAACACAGGGACGGTCAGTGTTAATGATATCCATGATGTGCTCTGGAAAGCAGTTACATAGTTTTGAAGCTGGGTTGAAGGTTTTCTTAGACCATCATTTGTCAAACTGTCATATTGAAAAAGTACTGAATGTCTTTAAAAAGCAGCCAGGCTGAAGGCATCCAAGGCTGCATGTTAGAGAGAATGCCTGCGGGTGTGGTGCTGCTAGATGTGGACTTTGCCAACATCCACTTTCATGACATCTCCAGACATTCATTCTCATTAGAGATCTTGTCAGCTCCCAAGAGACTACAAATAAGCAAATTGTTGTTTATAGTGCAACAATGGAATCAGAACTCAATCATATAGATAGACTGGTCTTATAACAACACCAGGCTATTAAAATACTGCTGAACCAGCATGTTGATTTCTGACCGGGTTAGAAGTGGAGCTTTCCCACACTGAACAATATCAGCATTCATGCTGGAGATGAGATGATGCTCCAGTGGGCTGCTCTACACCGCTGTGATAATTATTCCAATGTGGCATGACAGAGATGAGGGCTGAGAGAAAGGCCACAGACTGAGCTCTCAAACCCTCTCCACACACCCACCCACACACACAAAATATTAGGGATGCAACTTGCAACTCAGCAAATGTTCTGCGGGCGGGAGGGTCGAGGGATTCTTTGTGAGAAAGCAGCTGCAAAATATCATTCGACCCTTTGTGTGTCTATTAGCATAAACTGCGCTGTTTTCATGTGTGTAACCAGAGCAGGATGGAAGATGAGTATGTCCAATTATCCGACAACCCTTGCAGTCACCATTAATCAAGCTTAAACTGCCACACTTGTTAGGGTAGAAGAGATAAGTGTACTTTTAGAAATGCGTATAGGTCTAGGTCGGAGACAAAGTTGAAAAATGAATGTTTTCCCAAGGGCACTAATGTAGACCCTTTATCCCACTCACACTTTTTAATGAAACTGCAGACAACACTAATCTGTTAAGTGAGCATTTCATCCAGCTTAAAGCAACAGAAGGAAAGACTGATAATAAAAAAATAAAATAATGCCTCTATGATTGCTAGAAATTATTTCTGCACAATACATAGTTTCAGCGTTATTGCAATGTGTGCATGTGCAGCAGTTACATTGTAGGATGTGCTCCCCACACCAGGATGCTCCTCCAGTACATTTGAAGCCAGCCACTGCTACATCCTGGTATTCTAAGAGTCGTAACTTCAGTTCCGAGTAATGTACAGACATGATACATATCAAAATAATGTAAACAAACAATAGGTTTGTTATACCCTGTAAACCCAGCATGACGTGTCATCCATTTTCAGCGAATAATTCAACTTGAAAAATGGCTAAAAGACACAAGCAAATTAAACGCAGACATGGAAAGAGGGCGGTGATCTGGCATCACAATCACACCAGAGCCGTTTAGAGAGAAAGGCAAACGAAGGCCCCCGCTTGACTGAAAAGGATTTAGCAGACTGTGCTAAATGATGCTGCATTATTGATGCTGATGGTGCACTATTCTACTGTGCAGCAACACCTGCAAACACCTGAATTTATATTTGACTCTTTTTATACTTAAAAATATTTATGAAATTAGTTTAAAAAAAACCCAACTTAAATCTACCTAAATGTGGTCAGAATAAAAGAAACATGGATGGCCACAAACATCAGAAATCAGAAACACAAGCATCAGTAAAGCACCAGCTTATTATCAGCAGAGCAGCAGTGTGTTTGAAATGGTTTGGTCCTGAGGAAGAGTGAGCCTGTGGTTCTGTGCTGAATGAAGGCAGGGCAGAGAGCAGACAGCAGAGGAGCAGTGCTCATAGACACACTAACCACACAGCACTATATATAGAGCAGCAGTGACACATCACTGGCACTGCTGCACAATTCACTATTCTTCTGCACAACTGTGGGAAAAATAAATGTACAGTCCAAGACTGGACAATTACCCTGTTTTCTTTTGTTAAGGAAAAATGCTGCAGAGAGACTGGAAAAGAGAGAGCGCCAGAAAGTGAGGGAAAGAGCATATGACCGGCATATGAAACTTACCTTCAATCCAAAACACAGAATAGAACCACATCACATCTCATAGAAGCTGTTGCAGTCGTCCAGAAACTTTCCCTGCTGTTCAAATATCAGGAATGTTCTTTTTAATGCAGCAATGTGGAGGAGAAAGGAAGGAGAAAACAGATCGCGTGTGTGTGTGTGTGTGTGTGTGTGTGTGTGTGTGTGTGTGTGTGTGTGTGTGTGTGTGTGTGTGTATACATTTGGGCTGTCAAAAACTGCGTCATCTCTTCAGTTCAGGTAATAAATGGTAGCAGAGAGGGCAGCACCTGCCACAGAGTTACTATAAACCAGGGGTCACCAGCCCTGATCCTGGAGAGCTACTTTCAGGAACTTCTGAAGGCAGTATTTAGTTGGATCAGGTGGGGTAGATTAGGGTTAGATCTAAAGTCTGCTGGAAGTTAGCTCTCTAGGAGCAGGGTTGGTGACCCCTACTCTAAACTCTGTTAGAGGTGAAAGAATATATCATATACATCAATGTATTGTGATATGTCTTGAAAAACTCCAATTCTCACAAGTGCAGTATAGATTTTTCATGAACAGTTTAGTATTATGACACACTGGTGTGTTTGAATTGGAAGCCCTATAACGTCTTGCCAACGTTCTAGTCAATTGTTAAAGACACTGCTGTATCTATCTTTCAGTCCAGCTACCTCTGGAGTAAAGTGACCTCCAACCAAGATCAGGATTAACTGAACATTTTACATTGATTACGATTAAAGAACGTTGCCTTCAATGTTGATACTATGAATATGCTCAACTATTATGGGATATTTTTCCGAATGAAATAGTGCATCTGTGATGACGAGGTTCTGAAAATCAATTTCAATTAATTTTTGAATAATTGTTCAGCCCTGTTTTTATATCTGCCTCTCTATCTATTGATATACAGACTGTATATAGGATGTCAATGATTAAAACAATGCAAACCATACATTGCATTTATGGATTAACAGATCTTTATAACATAACTTTTTTAAATGAGAGATTATGTGTGTGTGTGTGTGTGTGTGTGTGTGTGTGTGTGTGTGTGTGTGTGTGTGATATATACACAGCAAAATGTGGGCTGAGACGATATTGTTTATATCAAGTTATAAGGTTTTCAAATAATGTTCTGTTTCTTGCAGAAAACCTTTTCTCTTCTCCTTGCCTCAGCTCCTCTACTCTGCTCCACCTACACTCACTGAAAATGAAAGAAAATGAAGCTCACCAGTATGTTTACATATAATAAAAGAGGAAGAAGGATTTCATGGGGTGTCGCATTATATTTTCCACATTTCATATTTTGCCATTCAGCTAAAATATCAGGATTTCATTTTGTCCATATCTCCCAGCCCTAATACACACACACACACACACACACACACACACACACACACACACACACACACACACACACACACACACACACACACCTTGGAACAAACCTTGTATCTCAGTTTTCCACCCCTATTTAAATGCAGTATATACACCGTGCAAATATACGGCTGGAGGACATGATCCTGCTGAGATTCCTTTATAGATTTTTTTAATGTATACAGAAACTAGGAACACAGAATTCACAAGAGAGCTGTTTCAGATTGAAAAGTCTAAAGTCTAAATTTCCCCTGCCATTCTGTGTGTGTGTGTGTGTGTGTGTGTGTGTGTGTGTGTGTGTGTGTGTGTGTGTGTGTGTGTGTGTTTTAACCCAGCTTGTAGCCAGGTGTTTCAGAGCAGGGGTGTTGCCTTCATGGAGCATCACTTCATCACACCCTGACAGAAGCCTATGGAGCATAGAGAAGCCATCTGTGAACGTGCATGTGTGCACGTGTGCTCGCATATTTATGCCACAGGGCAAGGACATGTATTATGTCCACACCTGCCCCTCATAAACACAACCACACGCGCCAAACGTGAAGTCCAACACACCCTTGACAGACATACCAAGACTGCATCCCAAATGAATTCCCCTCCAGCCAGCCACTCAGCACAGCTACAATATATAATATGACACAGCTTTGGGGGAGTGGGAGTTTATACATATACAGGCTGCTGAAAAGGGACAACAGGCAGGAACCAAATAAAAGCACAGGAGGGCCTGGAGATATGAGGGACGTTTATTATGAGACCTGATAATGTACCAGGTTGTATTAAAAAACAATAATAATAACAACTCATTCTGAAATACTACCACCACCACCACCACCACCACCACCACCACCACTACTACTACTACTACTACTACTACTACTACTACTACTACTACTACTAATAATAATAATAATAACTGTTTCCATTCAAACCCCAACTGGTACACACAGTGCAGGGGAGTAATGATGAGCAATGATAACTTCCTCAAAATTCTTAAGCATAACCTCAAACCACCAGCTGCATGACAAAATTGGACATAAAACTGACCCCCAAACGCACATTAATGGTCTTCCTTAGTCTCAATCCCAGACATTAAATATGTATTAATAAGTGCATGCTGTATATCTCATATCAGACTAATATACAGTCACCTGACTGTAACGGCTTTCTCTCCAGTACAGTGCTCACTCAGACACTGACTGTAAACAACCCTCCTTTGCATCGCACATCTCCAAGCAACATTTCTTTGTCACAGTGCTCCTCAAAACTTTTACTTTAATAGCTGACCAACAATGTAATTTGCAGTGTGGAAAAAACGAGCAATTGCCAAGTCCTCAGGAAAGCCATTTTACTGCACACTGCTAATGAACACTCATTGTGAGCTCATATTGAAAAACAGTGGTGTGCTGGCCAAACTAGGTGTGTTAATTGTATCTGACTTCAGTATCTGTTATTGAAAATGAGCCTATTAACCAGTTCCACACACTAAATGAGCTAATAAAAGGCATTTTTTCCACATAAAGATAAGCTGGCTGCACCACAAATACGTAATAGTTGCCAGCCATGTTATATTTTGATGTTGGTTTAAAGACTAGTAGTGGACTAAACTGCTAGAACCTTGCATAAAAAATAGCAACTTAAAATTCATCCTCATCCACTACTGTGGGTGTGGGTCACAGTGAGCTGGGAGCCTACTCACACACACACACGCACACACACACACAGACAATTGAGCACAGCCAATTCACCCACCATATGTATTTTTGGATGGCAGGAGGAAACCAGAATAACTGGAAGAAACCCAGGACACGAAGACAATTCACCCAACTCTTGACAGACAATGACCAGATCAGGGAAAGAACACACAACTCCAGACATGCACTACCTGCATCTCATACCACCAAAATGTCTTATTTTTCAAAACTACCCATGGAAGACAATGTAAAAAGATTGCATTGTAAACCATTTTGGACCATTTCTATTGCCCTAAACCATCAAGGCAATGATCTGCCATGAGCTAGAAGCTGTTGAAACACTACAGTAATCAAGCGAGTCTTTCATCACTGTGGACTGAGATGCCACCATTGAAGGAAAGACGCCTCTAGTTGATACCTTTAACTCAACTAAAAATTAGGAGCTCATCACACAGACCAAGAAACCCAAGAACACGGTACAAACTGGAGCACTTTGGAGCATTTCTATTGGTCCGTTTATTCATGACTTTTTGAAACCTTAAAAAAGATCTGCTAGTTATGTTCTTACCAATGTTAGTTATCAACAGTCCTTTTTCACACTTGCATCAGCTGTGAAATGAATGAAAAGAACCATTTTACATTTCCACTGAAAGCCTTTGGCAGACGCTCTTATCCACAGTGATTAACAAAAGTGTTTTGCTGTTCACTCAGAAGATATCCTTAGCAGGCTGGCAACCAAACATTACCAGCTGGGTTTTAATCTATTCTACTGAGTTTCAGATGAAGGTCAACACCAAAACCAATCACTCTCATCAAACAGGGGAAACAGTCATTGTTAACATTCTGAGAAACGAATTGTGAGGTGAAATGAGTTCGGAGGACATATTAATGAAAGAGAGTCAGTCAAACTAACAGCTAATGGTGTCATTAAACTACACTGATATGGGTAAAGGATAAACACTATAGAAACATGTGTGTGCAGTTAGAAGGACACAATGAACGATGAGTAAATGGAGAGAAAAAGAAGAACTGCTGATTATCTTGGAGGATATATTAAAATGACAATAATAGCTGAGCTGACAGCTAATTATCTAATGAAATGAGATTAGTATAGGGGAATTTAAATCATGGCAGGAGTATATTTGTGTGGCGATCATCAATCAGGACAAAGGGAGAACTGGAAGTCATCCCAGAGGATATATTAATGTGTAAAGGGCAATTCTAGCCGACAGATAATTATCTCATTAAACACAATCAATATAGGTAAATGCTAATCACTATAGGAATATTCACACAGTCCTGTATATGGATAAGGAAATAAGGCAGAACAGTGAATGAGTACTCAAAAAACCATGTCAGCAGGCCTACCAATAGCAGAGCTGGACTTCCTTAAAGAGTATAGGGGTTTTGAAATGGCTGAGCAATGACCAAACGCATCCTAGAGCTGTACCAAGGCTCTCAATAAAAGTCCCTCTAGAGCTTTGGACATGCTAGCGGCCAAAAGAGCACGGACCACAACTCTCTGTTCACTCAACATGTGCTAATACACTCAACGTTCTCTTTTTTATTTTTGTGCACATGCACATGTAAAGATCATACAATTATACAAGTGAGGAATGTCTCTAAATAATTCTAAACAACAGCAGTTTGAAGTAGAAGTTATTGAGAGCTGTAGCTACTTTGTCAAGAAGACCCAAACTGTCAAGACAAACTGACTTGAATGATCAGGAACATATACAGAAGCATATGTGTGCAGTTAGAAGGACAAAAAGAACTGGTGATCATCTTGGATATTTTAAAACCACAATAAAAGCTGAGCTGACAGCTAATTATCTCATGAAATGAGAGTAATATAGGGAAATTTAAATCATGGCAGGAGTGGATTTGTGTCAAGGTCAAAAAGACCCAAACGGTCAGGACAAACTGGCTTAAATGGTCAGAAACAGCCCACAAAACACCAAGGCACAGACTGGTCATTAACTAGAAGCTG
Organism: Acestrorhynchus altus; assembly: GCA_034509495.1. Taxonomy (NCBI): domain Eukaryota; kingdom Metazoa; phylum Chordata; class Actinopteri; order Characiformes; family Acestrorhynchidae; genus Acestrorhynchus; species Acestrorhynchus altus. The sequence goes on from CM067508.1 coordinate 25,349,052, forward strand.
CAGCAACACCTGTTTCACTGTACATTGTTAAGAGAGATTCACAATGCCATGGGATTCCATACAGAACACAAATGTACAGGCATGTTAAAAAAATATGACAGCTCATGAAATCCTTTGTCAACATATTTAAACAGAATGGACATCTGAGCTTCATTTGAACCAAACAGAGGCATCATTCAAAAAACACCCCACATTTATTACACCTTAAATGCCTAAAAGTGCAGAACATCAGCTGCTCCATGATAAAAACAAAAAACACTATGAAATCTTTATTGTATCTGAGGGGGCTTGAGGGAAATTTAAGACCATTTGTACAATGAAACATCCCATAGCTGGAACAATTCCACATGGAGTGGAAAAATCTTTCATCCAGTCAATATCAGAGACTGGTAGATGGTTATAGGAAACATCTAATTGACATTAGTTCAGCCACAGGAGGAAACACCACCTATTAGGGCAGTGTGCGTCTGAACTGTTTCCTCAAAAGAAAACTGCATTTCTATTGATTACATTTTACAAACTATATTTTAAAGAAATTCCTCCATCGTGGTTGTTTAGTTGTATCACCGCCATCTCTCAATAAAGGTTCAAATGTCCATATGTAAAAATATGGGGTGTCCTAACTTTTTCACATGGCCATATTAGTTAGAAACATTTTATAATTATTGTTTAATTTCAAAAAGTGTTTCAAACACTTACAGCAAACTAAGAAAGAACACACTTTGGCCATATTTCTTTCAGCTGTTAATTTAATTAGTTAATTAGCTGTACCAGCTATGAAGCACGGTGGCGGGAGCATCATTTAGGGGGCTGTTTTGCTGCCAGTGAAACAGGTTTATTGCACAAAGTGAATGAAATAAGTGAAAAGGGAGACTCGGAATTCTACAGCATAACCTCAATCCAACAGCTAGATGGTTGGATTATGGATACAATTAGATGTTGCAAAAGAACAATGACCACAAAAACATCAACGCTGGTTGTGGAATAAATAAAGCTGGCTAACATTAAACATCTGGAAGTGCCTTCCCCGAGCTTCAACCACACTGAAAGTATGACGTCAAGGCCAAGAAACAAATACATTTAATTGAACCAATTGTGCTTCAGAGTTCAATCTATGCTTTAGAGCTCATCATATGCAACACACATGTAAGTGGTGAGAGAGATGCAGTGGAGCTTAGCCAGTCTGAGAGAAAGAAAACAACAGTAACTCGCTTTGACACCGGGCACGGCTGTCAGGCTATCATTATGATGGCGAGAGAGCAGAAGTGTGAAGAATGGGGAATTGGCCATTAGATGCCGACACACACAAAAGCATTAGCATCTGAATGCCTGCATGGACAAATTGGCCAAAAACAGCCCTGGGAGCATGAGTGGGGGGGTTACAAGAAGAGCACCACTGCTAACAAACCAATGCAGCACAATGAAATGTGCTGGGGTTTCACTTGGGTGAGAGTGACACATTAAAATGTTCTTTTACATTGTCTCAGAGTTAAAGTTAAAGTTGGTATGCACCTCCAGGGAGCTGTCACCAGCTTTCCTAAAACCAGACACGCAGACGGGAGGGTCACCTATATGATACCATGTAATATTATGAGATTTAGACATTCTGCAATACGCAAACTTCCAAAGGACCACGTCAAATAAGGCAATGAGTACTTTTCTAAAACTTGGCCCAGTCCATATCTGGACACAGTAAATGGACACAATCCCCCAGTGTACCCGTTCCCAACAGAGGCTGGCTGGCCTGGCCACAGTTGGCTGATTGACATTAAGCTAATCCTTGGAAGGCTGGGATACTCATCTCACACTGACTCTGAGGAAATGGCCATAGAAGCTTTGGCTGTGATTAATCCCCACTGTAGTGTTTATCTGGGTTGGATACGGCCTATTAATGGCATAATAAACAAGCTATGCTTAAACAAGTGTGCTTAAGTAAGCCCATAGAGCTGCAGCGCACGCCACACATCATACAAACACAGTACAGTATTAAAGGGCCCACAGAATGTCGGACTATATTTTCCTTGGCATCGTTGAATGATAAGAGTTCAGTACATGAACGTGACTCAAACACTGCTGCTCCTCCTTCAAAAGAAAACCCAGAACCAATACAAGGCTGGAAAATGGGCTAATTTCAAAACCCTGAAACAATTACCGTATTTTCCGGACTATAAGCCGCTACTTTTTTCCCCACGCTTTAAACCATGCGACTTATAATGAGGTGCAGCTTTTTCTTCTTATACATGTTATTTTCCAGGTTTTTTTTTTTTTTTTTTTTTTTTTTTTTTTTTTTTAACTTTGCGGGTGTGGCTTATATTCCGGTGCGATTTATATTCTGGGGCGGTTTATATCTGGAAAATACGGTATTTAAGAATCAATTAACATAATCGTCACCCATACCCTAAATATACCACAGATTGCATATCATATACTAGAAACTGTATAATGTATATTTTTAATTATATGTGTGTATGTGTGTGTATTTTTGTGGTACTTGAAATAGTTGCTTATTGAGAGTAAGCTTAGCAGTGCTAGTGTTTCTGTCTCTTCTCTCCAATGTTCGCTGCCTCAAAAACAAACAACAATTTGGAGCTAAAGATGCATCAGCAGGGAATGTACTGGAATCATTTTATATATTTAGTTATTACCAGTAAGACACAAGAAAGCCAAACCCTGGGAAGTGAGGGGACGCATGGCTAAAAGCTAACCGGCAGTGTTGAGAGGACACAATGAGAGGACAGCAGCACTGTCTGGTATTTACAGTATCTGCAGTGCTGAAACACTACTATGGCATGTGGCTCAAACTATCCTGTAAAAGAGGTTTTATAAGCCCTCAATCCTCATTCTGAGGAAGAAAACAGGGTTGTATTTTTTGCCCAAACCAGTAACAGGCTGAGATACTAAACATCTAGATTTATAGCAAATTCTGTCTCAATAACTCTCAATAATGCTACTGTCCACTTCACTTACAGCAGACATTACAACAGTGATTTACAGTGAATACACCTCTCCAGCATAATTTAATGAACTCCAAACCATATTCAGGTAAGAGCTTCCTTTTACAATCAGAAGGCATTTTCATGAACGTCCTGCTTTGACAGAAGAACATTAAGAACATTAACATGGCCCTCAGCTACTGGAGCTATTCACACATTTATACTGTTAGACGTAGTGCCACGTAAGACTGGTGCAGAGAGAAATATCAATGTGTTTATTATGAGCTGTTGACAGCTGTGCCTTAGCACCTCAATGCCTTGATTTTTGCTTTCAATAACAAGGCGTTTAGTACATCACTGCTGGGAAGGAACCCTGCGCTGCAGGGCGTGATCCATCTCTCCGGTCAACCCACCCATCTTTCCACAAAGGACTTATCACAGAAGTGCAGCGTGAAAGATGATGCGTTTGTGTCGCCTGGATTAAGCCTCAGAGACATTTGGGAAAGCTTAAACATTTACATGGTAATTCTGTCTTTCCCCCCATATCCGCTTTACGCACCGCCTTAGTGAGTCAGGCCAACACAGTCTCTCCTCAACCATGAAAATCTGGAATTATTTTCCTCTGACTAAGTGCTAATCCCACTGAAGCGCTCCACAGGGTGACAGCAGAGTAAAGACTTGGGTGGGTCCTTCAGTGGAGTGTGCACGTGAAGTCTGCATAACGTAGACAAGCACACTGCCCAAGACACAACACTGTACGCATAATTAAAAGCCAGGTTGGCCAAGTGTCGCTGATGCTATCATATCCAATCAGGGTGAGGTTATGAGTGAAGAATGATCACATATTCTCCATCTAACAACCACTTAGCAACATCAGAGCAACCACCCGGTCATTTTACAATGCCTTAACATTACAGGACCCATGTAACAACAACAGCAACCACCTGAAGTACCATGCTAACAAACTGGCAACACTACAGCATCCATTTACCAACTACATGGCAACATTATAGCAGTCACATAGCAACATCATGGCAACCATGTTGCAACATCATAGGAACTATCTAGCTACAATGTACCAACACCATAACAAACACCTAGCAACACCATAGCAACCATATGGCAATGCTCTCATGAACATTTCACATCACACCAATCCCCCAGTAACATTGCATCAAGTGCTGATCAACACCATAACAACCACCGAACACCACCTAAAGTTCAGTAGCAGTGTCCTAGCAGAACTGTAGCATCAATCTTCCAACCATTTAGCAGCACCATAGCAACTACACATCAGCATCACAACAAAAATGCAACACCATAGAAACCACCAACAACCACTTAACAACCTGGCAACACTACAACTGCTTTTTGTCATGAAAAAAACTAAAAAAATAAATAAATTCACTGACGTTGTGAAAAACCAGTTTCAACCAGAATCAACCAGTTATACACAATTTTCACGTTGATTTTTTTTAACCATGGTTTCTTTAAATGAAAAAAAAACACCAACATATCAATATTTTTCATAAATTACACTTTCATTCCATCACCTGTTTATAATGACAAGTATGGAAATTACACACACACACAGACACACACACACACTTTCGTCACTATCTGCCTATGTGAAGCTGCATCACAGTGTCCCAAAGCCCTCTCTAACCTCTAGTCACAGTTGTGCACCTGTCATGTTTAATTCTTCAGACTGACTTGGGGTCAGTAAAGTCGCAAAGTCTTGACAGCAGACGATAAACGCTCCTGACAAGCCATGGCTGAGGAGAACATTGCTGTGGTGGCCAGAAAAGGGCTTTACTCTGAAAGCAAACTGAACCACTTTGTGAAATCCATTTATTTCCATTGATTGAGGGAAGCCTGGCCCTCCTTTGCCCCTCTCTACACTGCTGACAACGTTTCTGCTTATGATTGATTTCTGCACTAATTACTTTTTCATCTCAACAAAATACATCAACGTCAGGATTTGTCATTGGGGGACCATTTGTCTCGAGTGTTTTGTAATGTAGTTAAACCATTTCAGATCATTAGCAAGCCATTCTTGAGTCTATTAGTGCAACTACTGTGGAAATTCCGAGTTTTTCATGGCTTCGTAAACTTGGGGGGGTTTGCAGGATAAAGACTTCAGCTACGAAATGGTGTGAATAAACAGAGGTTTCACTTGTTTACAAGAGCAGAATGGGTCAGTGGAGCTTATAGCACTGGCCTTCACAGTATTCCGAGTCTTACTACTGTGACTGAAGAAAGAAAACAGCATTTAATGAAGCACAAGCTGATTCTGAAGACCTTATGCAACTACAAATACTCGGCCGCTTTCATAAGGAAACGCAAATAGCACTGGCCAGTTGCATGTAAATAAAGCTAGCTCCAAATGTTCCCTTTGTTTGGCCTCTGCTCTTGTGTATTTTTGTAGCACTTACTGGGAAAAAACTTCAGTTCACTCAGGATCACCCAGCTGAATACACAAAGGAGCTGTTTTCCAAATTTCATCCTAATGAAAAGCAAACAAAACACACATACACACCCTCCATATCCACACAGATATCAGCTTTCCAGTTATGGGTCACTGAGCACTCATGAGATGATGGGAGCACAGGAAATGACAACATGGGTTAACAAAAAAAAAAAAGAGCTTTCCGCTGGGGCTGCAACTGACCATTATTCCTATAAATATTTTTGTATTCCACAGCAATCACTCAATGTTCTGGACTTTTGTGATTTGCAACAAAAAATAGAAGCCACACCGACCTCTGAAGACATTATGTCATTCCGTCGTCTAGGTCATGTTCATTCATATTAGGAAACAACTGAAATAAAGGGCATTTTCCAAAACACCAGTTATTGTGCCCTGTGGTTCATCAAACGTCTTCCAAACCCGTACGTTCATCCCTGTGTACGTTCTCCTCTCAAATGGCACCAAATCCTCTGAAGTCATCAACCAGTCTAAGTATTACTTGTGGAAATATAGCTCTATCCATTTTAAAAGCAGACCAACACTTGCGATATTAAACTTTAACACTGTTAACTAACACGACCCGCTATGCAAACTGCGCTTCTGCTGAGTCATGCATTTGGTAAGTTAAACGGTCTGATGTCACATACTCAGTACACAACTCACAGATGACTGCTTTGATAACTGTCCAGTCAGGATAAAAAAGAAGATCAAAATACTAAATATAGAAGGTAGATAAAAGTCTCAGAGTGACAATTTATTGAAGTATTGAAGATGAGGCTGCAGAACAAAATAGACCTGAAACTTGTTTCTCTGCTATAGAATGAAATACAAAAAAAAAGAAAATGTCAGGGATAATCCGGGAGAACCTAATCTGGGTGTTGTTGTTCATATTTCTATGAATATTTATATTTATCATGTCTGATCTTTTGATTTTTCCACTGTGACACTGAGTTATTCACAACCTGCACCAACAAAGAATTCAGAATTTGGGCCCCATAAAGTCCTGACCCCTTAACATATTTCTTAAAAGAAATTCCTAAGAAACTATATTTAAAAGGATCCAAGAGAATAATAAAAGCTTTTATAGGGCTCCTCAGAAGGTAACAAAGCAGTTTATTTGTCAGCAAAAGCAGAACAATTTCACACTGGAATATGAAAACGTTTGCGAGGTTTAATGTATTCCCTGTTTTCCCCAATAAAACCATGTGGGGAAATACTAGTGCATTTAAATTCAGATTTTTTTTACATTTTATTATATATTTATTAAACTTAGTGTGACATGTTTCAGGCCATTGTATATTAATGCTGATGCTGTCAATGTTAATACCAAACGTCATAAATAAAATTATTTTACAGCAGCTTTTTAAAGTAATTGGCAAATAATCAGAGATGCCATTCAAATGGTTTTACAAAATATTAAAGACCCTATAAATTGGAGTTTGAGAAGAAGTCGAAGCTACAAGAACATTACGTACCAGTCTAGAATGTCAAATTCTAAACGAAGTCTACAAAAAGCATATTTAGCATAAAATAAAGCCATCATAAAGGACATTTTACATAAATGATAGAGCTACACTACCTACGACCACACCAAGGTCAAATCAGAATCAGACAATATGCACCATTAAGGTACTCATATATCCCACACTGTCCCACTCTGGCATTTATTCATAACCGCTGTGACACATTTTCCATAAAACAGTGAACTTGTCTGGAAATAAAATCATGAACAGCTAAAAAAAAAAAACATCAACCAATTACCTTATAGAAGATTCCTGGAAGCTGCTTAAGATTCATCTTATGAAAGACGAACACGTCGTACATAGCCGCCACTGCTAGCACAGTGACACCCTGCTCCTTCCACAGCATGCTGCAGGCAGAGCACGCTAGACTGCCCAGGAACCATGCCCAGCAGTGGCCCTGGGCCTGTTCAGCCCGCAGGGTGCAGTGGACTATGTAGCAGTGCAGCGCCAGCAGGAAGAAAAGCGCAGCCCCCACGTCTGCCCTGCCCACAATGCCCGCCACTGCTTCTGTGTGGATAGGGTGGGAGGCAAAGAGTAGGCCAGCCAGCAGCCTCCAGCATCCCCGGCCCAGCAGTGCGCCCGCCAGGCTGGAGAACAGCGCCGTCACGGCGCAGTGCAGCCCTACGTTCACCAGGTGATACCCCCATGGGTCCAGGCCACCCAGGGCATAGTTGAGGCGGAAGGAGAGCGTGCAGAGTGGCCGGTAAGACTTATGGCTGCCACTGTGCGTGAGCAAGGTTCCCCAGAAGTCGTCATAGAAGACGTTAAACCAAGGGGTCTCAGGGAGCAGGTCCTGGTTGGTTTTGATAGCACGGCTGTGAAAGAGAAAGAAACAAAGTTGAGTACTTCTCAAAAAGGAGACCAATATTTTATATAAAATACTTGTATTAAGGCTCGGAGATACCTCTACTATCTGCACTCAATACCCCGTAATAAAGTAAAAACTAATTTTTGCAAATGTATTATAAGTTAGAAAGTTAGATCTGGTGGTCTACCATTTCTCTTCATAATTTTTGAGATGTTTCTACACCTTATCTGGAGTCCACATGTGGTTAATTAAGTTGACTGGACATGATTTGGAAATACACACCTGTATTTATAAAGGTCTCACAGCTAACAACACAACTAGTGTTTTTCCTAGAGCTGGCCACCCCACCAAACTAAGTAACTGGGGGAGAAGGGCTTGATAAGTGAGGTGACCAAGAACCCAATGGTCATTCTAGCTGAGCTCCAAAAGTCTTACGTGCAGATGAGAGAAACTTCCAGAAACTCAACCACCACTATAGCACTCCACCAATCTGGGCTTTACGGCAGTTCATGGTTTCATTAGACCAGAGAATCTGAGAATCTTTAAGATGCTGTCTGTAACTCCAGGCAGGCTTTTGTGTCGTTTACTGAGGAGGGGATTCAGTCTGGCCATTAGCACGCCCGAATGCAATCCTTTTTTCCATCATTAACATCTGCTTTGAGACCCGTTCTCCACACAAACAAGGCCTTCAGTGCACTGTACCACCTCATCTTAATTTATGAATGCCGCACACCATACAGGTATTCATAGCCCGATCATCATTGTACAGCAACATATAAACAATTCAAACATTCAAATGCATCTAAACAACTATTTTAGACAATAAATTCCCCATTCTTTAAAGAGTGTCGATGACCAAATCACTTTGTACAAAACGTGCTGATAAGATGGTCAAATTCTCCCCGACGCTTAATAAATTCAGCCTCCCGTCAGTTCAGGGGTGCTGATAGGGAAGCGCTCTGGGTGCTAAGAAACTGGAATGTAATGGAATCTCTCTGTGCACCGACATTGCTTTGGGCAGTGAAAGGCATGGCTGCTCTCATATCATGGCCCTTGCTCAGTTATTGTGTGAGGGGCCCGTAGTGGACAGCCATGGACATTCATCACTGTGGAAAGCTCTTACAGCTGACAAGCCAGCCTTGACAGATCACTGAAAGGACAGGGCTGAACTCGCACTCCTGCCCCGGGAATGTGAAGTGCAGCATGAGTGCATGTGTGAATGTGTGAATGTGTGTGTGTGTGTGTGTGTGTGTGTGTGTGTGTGTGTGTGTGTGTGTGTGTGTGTGTGTGTGTCTGAAAATTGGTGAGTGGTAATGAGAGTATGAAAGTGTACGACAGTTATCCAGCTTTCTGAAGGTTACTCATCTTCGAAAGCCTGGGTCTGGCTCTCACCTTCAAGCTTGAGCAGCACCTAAAGTTAAAATCTGTCCTTGAACCAGAGTGATGGATAGTACTGGAATACTGGGAGGCCTTATTGATCTTACGGTCAGAGCACACCGAGCAAGCCTTTGGTGTGTGCACCAATGTTTTGCAGTGTCCAGACAGTGAAAAATCAACCAGAGGAAACAAAGGACACACGGTTTGTATGTGTTGTTTTTATTTGGCTGCTTTGGCTTAAATAGGATATGGAGTGAAAACCTGATACAAAAATCACTGCAGTAATATTACAGCATGAGGCAGGTAGCTTCAGCAGTTAGGAGTGATGCAGGTACAAACTAAAGGGCCAATGAAAACTTAAAATGCTATATTTTATATTGTTATACATAAATTTGAATTTAGAAAGACAATCAGAAATCCAGCCTCTTGGATTATTTTGAGTAAATTACTATTTAAATAACAATCATTTTGTTCATTTCAGCACACACAAGCTCAATCATGGGGAACACTGCTGACAGAAGTACAGAAGGTCATTGCTTGTTGTTCTCAGAGTGCTGTATCAAAGCTGACTGGAAGGGGAAAATGTGGTGGGGAAAGATGCTCAAGAAACCGGAATGACCACAGCCTTGAGAGGACCATCGAGAGCTTCAAAAGGAGTTGACTGAGACTGATGCGAGTGCATGAAGAGCCACCACATACACCTCTAACAGGATTCCTAATATCAAGCCATCCCTGAAGCAGAGACAAATGGCTGACATGACATCCAGAAAACTGGATTGTTACTCTGTGCTCCAAAGGGAATTTTGCATTGTCTCAACTGAAGCTCCTCAGGTCTGGAGGAAGTGTGGAAAGGCACAGAATCTAAGGTCTCTGGAATCCACTATAAGATATTTGCAGTTTGTGAGGGTTTAGTGTGCCGTGTCATCTGTTGGTGGTGGTGCATGGCATCCAAAGTCCAAACCCAATTCAGTGCCATATTTGGAATCAAATAATTATACATCATATTTCGTTGTTTAAAAGAGAAAATGCTGGTTATTGGCCTGTCACGGGTTGAAGGAATCATTCCAGAAATGTCATGGCCTCTATAACTAGGATCCCTGAACTATGACTATTTAATTTGTCTAATTTGAGATGAAAACCAGTAAAGACATTTGAAATCCTATATCCAGCGAATCCCAAAGAAACACTGCACTGTTTTTCTCCCCGTTTAAAATTCATGGCATTCTGCCTGGGAATAATGTGCAATTTACTAAGTAACTAAACATTCTTGGAACAAAGAGCAAAGAGAGCCTAGAAAGAGCATGTCTGTGAGGTATTGACTGAACCACAGAAAGCAGGAGGGAGAGAGAGACTGAAAGCGAGAGAGAAAGAAGCAGAACATGAACTCAGCCTCCTCTGTGGATTTCGGCGATTGAGGACATGCACCACACCCTTGAGCAAAAACAAACAGCGGCACATGAAGAGAGGCATCTCCATGTTGGCATAACGAAGCGTGGAGAGAGCAGGACCAAAGCCCTGCCAATCAAATGAGCTGCCCTGTGCCAATGGTTGAATACTGGCTATCCTAGAGGGAGGAGGTAGGGTGGAAGTGTAAAAGGAGTGAGCGAGCAAGGGGACAAAAGGAGGCGATTAGGATGGAGGGACATTTAGAGAGAGAGAGAGCGCGAGGCAGGTCTTCCCTAGTGGCCAGAACAACATGGGGGATATCTGTGTTTGCAGAGGGGCTAATAAAAGCACAGATCTGTACAGCGGAACAAAGACACGGAGGTGGATATGCTCAGGAGGCCACAGTTCACACTGTCTGCTCTGGTTTTGGCAACACACACACACACACACACACACACACACACACACACACACACACACACACACACACCACACACACACACACACACACACACACACACACACACACACACACACACACACACACTTCTACATACACAGACACCCACAGATTGTGTCATTTATCCCTCATCTGTGCCAAAGCCCTCAAGATGCCCTCTGATGTGGCGTCTTGCTGTGAGTCACACACTCCCCCCCGTAGCCTTACGAAGTGCGAGTGTGTGTACACAGGCTGGAGAATCAGCCAGCATCATTAGGCTCCATTGAGTGCGTGTGGAAACATACAGGCCTGTAATTAAAACCTGTGATGGATAGAACAAGACACGTGTGATAGCACGCTTGCAGCAACCCACTGAAATCAGTCCCCATGGCAGTCGTAATTACCACAGGCAATTAACACAGGGCAGAAAAACAACAGCTGCACACAAAGACCGACAGACCATGACAACACTCAAGATAAGGGATGGGCAGACATTATTATAAAATATAAATTAAACAACAAGCCCCGCCCCCTTTGCTTATTTATTTACCATTAACCACAGGAAAGCAATAACACTTCAGTAATAGCTGGACATGTGTCTTTGTCACTACCATGTCTGACGTCACCTGTAGCAGCAGTACACTACAGTCTCCACTACAGTCCAGCCTTTTCGATTTAGGCTACCCAAAGTTACAGCAGCGTGAAATGTCCGTAGCACTTATGTTGGCTATGATGTTTTTAATTTGGTCAGAATTTTGGCCAACTGCCATCAACTTCTGCAACACAAGAAGCTCCTAAGCTTTGATTACTGTATTGTACTCCAAGACTCGTGGATGGCTGTGGCATCATCACGAATGAGCTCACCTTATCCCTATAAGAGCTCTAAAGTGTCGAGACCTGGAGTAAAAAAGACCAGATACTGTGGTATCTGATACCAAGACTAATGTTGGCAGCAGTGGTGATGTTTGACCTTCATGAGCATTAATGAGACTGTCCATAATCCTGTAACTGGTTCACTGGTTACCCTTCCTCGGTAACAACCCGCAGGACTTGCCTGCTGTTTTGGAGATTTTGCTGCAACACACAAAGTTCAATATTTCAATCCTGACTGCAGTGAGCGGCCGGGCCTTTCAGCATGTTCTTATAGCTGATGCATGTCTTAAATGGTTGCCAGTAGCGACTGTATCCACCTGCCACCTCCAAGAACAGATGGAGACTGGGGGAGGAATGTGAAGATTTCAGCATACTGTTCAACAAACCTCCAAAAGAAAACTATACTGCCGCAAAGCCTCCTGGTCTTAAGGTGAAAGAAACACATTCTTTGCCAAATCTGCACAAAATCAAACGATACAGCAAGCAGCCTACCAAAGTAAGCTAAAACTTCATGAAAAACCAATGATCTATCATCAAACACATCATTTAAATTCCACGCACAATGTAAAAATCATTCCATTCCTCCTTTGGCAAGCTTCGTCTGGTCTGTGTTTATTCAGGTATGCCCATTTTGTTCTCTCTAAACCATTTGTCAAATTAGATCTTCATACTGCTGTGCAGAGGGCCAGTATATGAGCCCTCTCAATTCTGCTCTATGCCTGGTTCACTGTGCTTTACCCTGGGCCAGGAAAAACTAACCACACTCACTACCCCAGGGCTGAAACTGAAGCATCTGCCACACTTAGCAGCCAGAGGTCTCCATGAGGAGCGCTCTCAAATAAATAAGCTAGGAAAGGAACTCAGAAATTCATACATGCTTAAAGTGTCAGCATAGCAAATTAATTTGACAATTTTCCCCAAAATGTAGCTGATCAGCCAAGAAACCCATGCAGTCTGAAGACATATGCTTCCTAGGATTTGTACTGGAGCTACACCCCTGATGTGTGGCTCATGCCAAGGTCCCTAACCCTCCTACAGGAGACCCATCCAACCCTATTTAGCAATTCATAGCAAGTCAAGGGCTTCCAAAATCTGTTATTATATATTTTTAGACACAACAGGCCTCTCAGAAGTGCTCACCAAGCCTGCTAATTACAAACAATGACCTCATCCAATTATTGCCTTCAGAAGACTTTGATTAGTCAATAAGGCATATTAGATTTGAGCACTTCAGGGGCAGGGTTGCTGACTACTGTTTTACAGCATCGGAAACCACATCAGCGAGTTTACTTGGCTTTGTTTACAGTGCATGAAAAATCAGAGACAAATCTGATTTTTAGACTAAGCACTTCGAGCAGATTTCAAGTCACTAGTGATCTAATCAGATTTGCATTCATATCCGCATCGACTGCCATAATAATTATGCCCACGAATACACGGACTTGGGTGAAGCTAGCAGACTGCTCACACTTAGGACTTGAGGCATTGATGTGCACTTTTATTTAAAGACTATAGTTAGCAAACAATCATGAAGTGCTGCACAGCATTCACACATTAACACAAAAATGACATTTAACAACATCCTATAACGTCCTGTAGGCCAATCTGGTCAGGAGATAAACATTAATTAACAGGCTATAAGGGTCGTCAAGGACCATGTTGAATCATGCGTCTGTTAAAAATGTCAACTCTCCATGTTGGACTATAATATGTAAATCTTACTCTATTGCACATTCTGTGTGTGTGTGTGTGTGTGTGTGTGTGTGTGTGTGTGTGTGTGTGTGTGTGTGTACGTTACTTGTATGTATTGGAATAGCAGTATTTTGCATTTGACACTGTGATCCAGAGTGAATTACAAAAGTGCGTTGCTGTTCACTCTGAAAACACCAAATCCAAATGTCAGAATGGATACCTCGATATCCACCAGACACAGCATAATTATAAGCCTTTAATGAGATAAATGCACAAAAAATGGCCTTTAATCAGTGTTTATAGGAAAGTCAGAAGGTGTCAGAAAGTGGCTGTTTGGACACCTCAGAGAATGCTCGTCTTCCATGCATCTTAAGGACAAGCAGACTGGGCTTTGACCATTGCCATCAAGTACACAGGAATCAGCCCGTTTTTATGCTTTTTAGGCCAGTGTCAAGGTTTGTGTGATGACATCATCATATCACCCGCTCACTATTTGATCCCCCTGCCTGAAGTCTTGATATTCCTTAAAAACTCTGAGCTGTTTGAGGCAACTGTTGAGTGATTTAGGAACGCTTACGCTTCCACTGCAAATGATCTATGATATCCTGATAGTCATAATGTAAAACTAAACAGTCAGACTCTGGTAAAGCAGATCATTTGAAGAGCTGGAAACGTTGTGAAAATAGAGGTTCAAATCCTAGCATGACGTCAATGTTGCAAGTGTTGCAACTGTAAGTGCAACATATAGTCAATTGCATTCCACCGGTGTGAAAAACCTGCTTCAGTGAGATATGAGCCGCGAGGGAGGGAGAGAGGGAAGGAGAAGAAAAGAGCGAGGGAGCGCTGGTTGTTTCTGAAAAAGAGCGAGAGCATTCTGGTGATACCTTTTCCAGTCAGGAGAACATTCTTTGCGCGACCGCATGCCTATGGCCTCTCGGGGGACGACAGGGCTCATGTGACTGCAAGTCCCAGGTACACTGCGCTGCCTCGTCTGGGGCCCAATCAGCCAAACCGGCTATAGTGTGACAGAGCGCATCAGGGCCCGTTTGCTTATTGCACTCTCTCGACCGTGACTGGCACGTTCATTTGGCACTAGGGTCAGCTCTGCTCTAATGAGAAGTGATGTCCGAATGGAGCCGCCGTAACCAAGAGCCCAGTTCCCTTAGACTGGAGGCAGAATTCAGTAAGCTCTGTGGCTGTGTGAGAAACCCAAAACTATGTCTATGGCAGGCGGCGACCTCAGTGTTTTCAGACAAGTACATCTAAAACAAAGGCGTGTGATTTTAGCCGAAGGATAAACAAACCGCAGTGAAGTGTCTGGTCCTCGTAATCTAAGCTCTGTGTCGCTCGCTATGTCTCTGTGAAGAGGATCGCATTCCTACCATACAGACACCGGCACCAGAATGAAATGTAGACCGACTGCACACTGTAATCAACTTTCAAACTGCTGAAGGAACGTTCTGCAACATGTGCAGTTCTTTAAGTGCTTCTTCTGACTGGCCATCAATGTCAATTAAGTTCTGCCAAGTGAAAAGCAGACATTAGATGTTAACTGTAGCTGATGCACAGTGGCCTCAATTGCTGGCGATCTTAAAACTCCAAAAGCAGCAGAAATACTCTTTTTAAACAATGCACAATGATATTCCATTTGTGGCAGCTTGGAGAAGAAAATGGAGAGCTGCACTGGCAGTTAGGGAGAGTCTTTTTATCCCTTTGCCAAGTATGTGTCATCACCCAGCGTCAACGTCTGAAAGGGCCACAGTCATATTTTGAGCATGCCTACAGGGAGGCCCTATGGTCCGGCCACTCAGCCTTCCTCCCCGAGCCTTTGTCTACAGTTTCTTCCCATGAGAATGCCAGTGGGTCAATAATGGAATACCTTCTCTCTTCCCTCTTCCCTAATGGCACTTACAGGAATTCTCAAGCACTGCTGCTTTATTATCTGAAGAACAATTAAGCTCCATTTAGTAAGAAATGAAGGCCTCAAAAATGAACAGATTTCAACATTCAGGAGCTCAACTCTAAAAAGAAGAAAGGCAACAATGAACACAAGCAGACCATCATCACTACAGTCCCTGGACATCTTGACATCTCCCCAGCTCTCAAGGCACTCTTTTCATGATAAGAATGCAAGAACAAAGATGTTCCATGTAGCACAATGAGGCTTCAAAAGGAAGGACCCGTCCTTGAGGAATGCTCCATTCTTCAACCTTTCCAACACAGAAAGCATCCGGCAGCAGAGAGGATACATCCTTCTCTTGAATCGTGATCAAATCCCACACATCCATTTAAAAAGGAGGGACTGGAGGTAAACTAACTACTCTGAAGTTCCATTAGTGCATTCCAGTTCTACGGCTGTGGAGCCCCTGATTGCAAAGCAAGGGGAGCCAGAGCCCATAACACAATCTCTCTCAGGACGAGGACATTACCATATGCAGATCAGGTGAGATGTCAGCCCTCATCATGTGGTCTTTCAATTTGAGGAAACAAAAGCAATCTGCATACATAAATTATTCATCTACCAGAATGTTATGGAGATGAAGAGCAAGCTAGAGGGTGATTCTGCAAACCGCAACATTACAGATCACTTCATCACAGGGGAAAAAGTCTAAATCACTAAAACGCTCCATGTTGTTCCTGAAAACGAGCTCCACTCAATGATGCTGTAATGAGAGGCAGTCTAGAAATCAATTATCCAGTTCAATAGTTTAAAATCTACTTCAGGATAGACCACTTCAATTTAAGAAAGACAGAAAGACAGACAGAAAGACAGACAGAAAGAAAGACAAAGACAAAGACAAAGACAAAGACAGACAGACAGACAGACAGACAGACAGACAGACAGACAGAAAGAAAGACAGAAAGAAAAAAAAAGAAAGACAGAAAGAAAGAAAGAAAGAAAAGACAGAAAGAAAGAAAAGACAGAAAAGACAAGAAAGAAAGAAAGAAAGAAAGAAAGGAAGAAAGAAAGACAGACAGAAAGAATAGACAGAAAGACAGACAGAAAAGACAGAAAGAAAGAAAGAAAGAAAGAAAGAAAGAATATAAACAGAGTATAAACATTCACACACATACAAAGGTGGGGCAGTTTTGTCTGTTATAACTGTTGTTAATTGATGGAATAACTACGTAACTTCACTGTAAAACCTAATTCACTTCTTAATAATTGGGATCACTTAAGCTGATGAATCCAAATAAACCCAGAAATTCAACACAGCCATATTTTTTACGTGTTCTTTTGGCGGAGAAAAACTAATTTGTTTCGATCAAATATGTTGACCTTTAATTCCCACTGGATCCGTCTACGAGCACTGCGGGCAGGTCTTCTCCCTTCACCTAACCCGAGTGTGTAGTCATTCACCTGGACTACCTTCCCCTATGAGTGTGATGGATACAGTATAGTACTGGCTGGGCTGTGAGAGAGTGCAGCAGTATGATGGTTCGCTTGATACACCATTTACAATTGTTTCCCCAAACTGTGAAACGTGGTGTGCAACAAAAATGTAGAACAAAACTTAGCATTGTCTAACGCTGACGAATCAACACAAACGCGTAGCTACTGACAGTAGGCTAGTACTCCTACTACTCCTACTACTCCTACTACTCCTAGTACTCCTACTACTCCTAGTACTCCTACTACTCCTACTACTCCTACTACTCCTAGTACTCCTACTACTCCTACTACTCCTACTACTCCTACTACTCCTAGTACTCCTAGTACTCCTAGTACTCCTACTACTCCTACTACTCCTAGTACTCCTAGTACTCCTAGTACTCCTAGTACTCCAAGTAGTCCAAGGACACCTGGGCTGTTTTTGCAGATGCCTGATTTCAAATGCACTGCTACGGTCAGGGTGATTATTCATTACACAGACAGTACAAGACAATCCATTACGTGGTGGCTACAGGAAAGCGAGGCACTCACGAGTGCAAGAGATAAACAATATAAATAATAAAGATCTTAAAAGTAGTGGAGTATTTACACCAATTACAAATAAAAAGATGTATTTCACATGGAAATGCTGCATATTGGTGATAAAATATTTACATTCCGTAAATGTGTAGGTGTGTTATTAATGACACAATAAAGGTCACCACACCTTGATGCTCCATCGTTCCTTTACGATTTATACGTTTCATTTTTTCATTTTCTTTCCGTCCTCCTCCCTCATTCTCCCATCCCTTTCCAATTTCTCCAGCATAGACAGCCCTTTATCAGCAGTTGTCCTAAGCTTTTCATCCGCAGCTATGAATCAATCTCATTCTAATGGTAAAATCAATGAAAGCGCAGACCCTATTTAAGCGATATCAACTAAAAGATAGAGGGAAAAAAAAAATCTCAACACACTGAGTGCCTCTCTCAGCTTATAGGAAATTAGTCTCAGGCTGAAGATATCACCTCATTTTGTTACAGCATGCCAAGTCTCCTGGGGAAAATTCAGAGCCTTTGGGTCATTACCCCAAATCCTGTTATTCCACAGTAAAGCTATGTATCAGCTTTGAACAATGGAGCTGCTGAAGCTCATATCAGAAGCTTTGGTGCGACTGTGACAAGAATGGGTGATTTTAGTGCATTCGATGGTCCGGCGTGCTCAGGTTCGTTATCATGCCATATGAGTGCGAATGACACCACTACTGTAGCATACTACCACTCAATTTCCCAGACTCGGGATCGGGGCCTTCGAGAGTTACATGTACACCTGAAATAACTGTGCTGAAGGTGTGCTGTGTGTATATGGTGTGTAATGTTTGTTAGAGGGTAAAATGGGAGGCAATGTTTCCAGAATAACATTATTTTCAGAACACAGTTGTTTCTTCCTGGATTAGATGCTAAATGATTCATGCACAGTGCACTAGATTTCATTCATTATGATCTTAATTACTACATTATTAGATGAGAAATAATTGCATTGTTAGTTGTAATTATATAAACCAGCCATTAGGGGTGTAATTTGTGCACTTCTGGTGCCGGTCCCGGATAAATGGTGAGGGTTGTTTCGGGAAGGGCATCCCGCGTAAAACTTGTGCCAAAACTGAAATGCGGATCAGGCAGATGGTGCGCTGTGGCGACCCCTAAAGGGAGCAGCCGAAAGAAGAAGAAGCAGCAGCTGTAATTATGTACAATAAATTATTATACAACACTGTATAATAATAGTAATTTTAATCATTTGACCCACTGTGTTGTACACACACGGGAATTAGACCTCCACATTTTACCCATCCACACACAGTGATGCACACATACGCACCAGTGACTTCACACACCAGGGGGCAGTGAGCACACATGCCCGGAACGGTGGGCAGCTCAGCGCCCAGGGAGCAGCAGGGAGTTCAGTGCCTTGCTCAAAGACACTTCAGTCATGCCCTCCCAGTTCAGGGATTCTTCCAGTCACAAGGTTCCCTAACCACCAGGCCACGGCTGCTCCCTAACCACCCTGTTATGCAAACTCTTCAGCTCTGTATATCTACACATTTGCTGGAATCTGTGGAAAAGAGGCCCATACCCAGTTGCTCTAGAACCCAACATGAGATACAGTCAGCCAATGGCGATATACAGGTTCCGTATGCAATCCCGTGGCACATTTGCCCACAAATATTTCAGCTTGACCAAGGAAGTGTTGCAATCTGTTGGGAGACATTCCTACGAAACCCTTGCTATGTGTGAGTGAGCATTCTCCTGCTGAAAACGTCCCCACAGGATGTCCTGCACATAAACATATGAGCTGCTAGTGTCCCTTATATCGCTTCTAGCAGTGACCGACTATGGTATGTGATGGTTCTCCAGATCATCACACCAGCAGTTAGAACAGTGTCACTCCACAACAAAGGCAGGACTGAAGCTCTAAGCACAAGGCCTATTCAAACCAAAAACAGAAACAGAACTGGATTCAATGGTAAAGACAATACAGTTGCAGTTGGTAGTAGCCAGCAGTCCACAGTCTGTTTGCCATGTGTGCGTGACCTTGTGTAGCCACTTTCCCAACACCTCCTTAAAGCTTAGTCAGAACATTTGAGATGGTGGGCAATTTGTGAAACAACCGTTCTGCTTTACTAAAGTCTGTAAACTGGGCAAATTGGGCTAAAATTAGCATATGACAGCCTTATAAAGGACAGTGGGGGAAGCACTTTTACGCACCCGTGTTCGGACCCGCTGTCTAATCAGACCACAGCTGTAATAAATAACTGCATGTTGAGTTTTGGAGCAGTCTGGGTGTGTTTGTTGCAAATGATCATATAATCTTCATAGTAACACAAGGTACATTTTCAACTATTACTTGAGACAACAGTACAGAGATTGCAAAGTATTGCATGACGTCAAACTCCATATTCCTCTTGATTCCACCAACTGCAGAAACACTTTTCCATCCATTTTAGGCATCTGTTAACCAGTGTTGTGCAGCTTTTTTGAGCTTGGCTCAGCCAATCAGGATATAGCTCAACTTCCATCCTCGCCGGGCAGGAGTTATAAATGCTGTGGAGGAATGTTGCTGTGGGACGCCACACTGTTGCATCATTAACATTTCAGTAGAGATTACACAGCCCTGATTGATGATTGTGTCCTGCTCTCCTCCTCCTCATCTGCTTCAGTCTTTCTGCTGGCCACTGTACATAGCAACAGAACATGACCTGAAGAAACATCTCTAATTATGGAGCACAAACAGGATAGACAAGAGCAACCAGGAGGAGATGGCCTTCAAATCCCGGAAAGAAATGCACGGCCTCTGGTTAATAATCAGTCTGACATGGTGGAGCTGTGAGCAGAATGTAATGTTCATGCTCTGTCTGTGGACTGTGTGTAAGCCGTTACACCAATAACAGGTGTGAAGCCAATTAAACATGCCCAAGCAAGACAGGCTGAGTGATTTGCACCAACGTAACAGCATCCCATAAATCCCTACTCTGTTACAGTCTCAACAAGTTAGTACATATGTTTGTCTGTTTCACTGACTCTGTCTGGAATATTTATTCTAAATGCTGGTTCCACTGGAGTCTAGGATGGGAGTTGTGGAAATTCACAATGGAACTTGTGGATTTTGATCCCCACTGCTCTATACAAAGGCACATGTTCTACAGAAAGCAGAATGTTTAGAACGATCTCGGTCAGAGAAGGGTCCAGAATGCAGCTTTAAATTGGGTATTTATTTACATGCTTATTAGCTCTTAAACGATAAGAACTGTGCACACAGTCTTATTCTCAACACACCGTTCACTGACTGTGGGAGGCGATATGAGCAACAGTCAGGCCTTCATCCATAATAGCTTATTATCAGCTTTAAAGCACTTCACAAATCGGCCTCATTGACTGCTTCAGAATGCGGATGGGATCCATCCTGACAATTAGTTTAATCTGCCAAATATTTCATGCTTGGTGAATCTTCCTCAGAAGACCAAGAAGCTCTCTCGCACTCTCTCGTGCACTCTCTTTCTCTCCCACACTTTTCCTTTAACCTAAGGTCTGACCCAGGTCTGAAAGCACAGCCCACTCGCTGGCCCCTACACACAGGCCTCTCAACAGGAGGTGTTTTGTCATGCTGCTGGCCGCTCTGGCCAGGGTGCAATAAATTAGCCAGACTTTGTTCCTGCATGTGTAGAGCTTCTTCGCTTCCTGTGGAGAGACAGAGAGGGCCGTCAGGCCGTCCTGCTTGCGTGAGAGGCCCATCCTGACCACCAGTGGGCTGCTTTATCACTTGGGGAGGGTCTTGTTGACCTGCCGGCGCACAAGTGGAGAGAAACGAGGAGACAGACAGTAGATGAATGAGAACAGGCCAGAAGAATGCAGGGGTCTGGCTGAGAGGAACATGTGGCACTGGGATGGGAATGCATCGCCTGAGCTCCAAAACAACTGGGGAGAACTTCTGCTTTTTACACAAACACAGATGAGATGCAAGCACCCTCAAACGGAGGCTTGTTTTTACAATAAAACTGTTTGTATGGAGGCAGGGATGTCATTGATGATCTTGGATGATGGATGTCTTAATAGTGGGGAGCCTGGAAGCAAGAGACGTGCAGTACAGTCAGGCAGGATTTCTATTGGACAACGTTACAATACAATCAGCCTATTCTTGTTTATTGTTACATTTGTTTAAGCTGGAGCTCGATGAGCACCTTTTAAGGCCGCTATAGCTGACTTTGCGTTTGCCACTGAACCACCAAATCCCAAGCTGAAGCCACGTGGCAGATGTTGTGCAGTTGTGGGCTGGAGTGCCTGCATGAGGCACAGGGCTAATTTATGAGGCATAACTAGCAAACAGGATGGGCCAGGCTGTAGCACGCCACCCGTCAGCAAAGAGTAACCGCAGCTAAGAGCACAGACTTTAGTAGAGTGAATACCACTGGATCAATGATCCACAGCAGACAGTCTTCACTGAAACATTAATGATGCAAAGCTATAACCTACCCGCATTACCAGACGCACCAACATCCTCAACAAAAACGACTCCAAACAGGTTCTCTGACTGGAAAAGTCAGCTACACATCGGTTCCATCATCAGAAGTTCGCTGGCTCCCTGGTGATGCCACAGCCATCCATGCAGTCCCAAACTATTACCAGTTTGTTAAGTGGAACCATTAGTAAAAGTAACAAGGTTTCCAGCAGGGATACTTTATGACTTGCCTCAACTGAATTTGCAAGCTAATGTAAAACATACATGACATGAGACGCAATAGCTTATTATGTCTCAGTTTGGGATCCAAAATCTGCCATTTTTGGAAACAGGATGTGATCAAGGAGTATCTAACGTTTTTGGTCTGTGGTTGGACCAGTCCAGTAGTGCTCAACAACTCCTCATCATTGCCTTCCAGCGTGAAGAGTGCTGCTTTCTGCCTCCTATCTGCCTGCGCATTTCTGTGATGACATTGGTTTCTTTTTTCCTTTAAGAAGTCTTCATTAAAGGTAATCCTCCCATATATCTACAAATGCAGACATTATTTATTATTTGTGTTTATCCCTGCTGAACACATCCCAGGTAATTAACAAACCCTTCCCCAGTTGATGAGGGTGTGTTATAGCAGGAAATCGCGAAGGCTTGCAGGTCAGGAGCTCTCCAGGAACCACCGTATATCTGAAAAGGCTTACTTGCACAGGTCTCCCAAAGCTAAAGCCAATAAAAGAGGGCCTTCTCATGTTTCCCGACACATAGAATATAGCTGATTATGAGGCGATCCTCTGTATAGGATTCTGATTAGCCAGCCCTTTCTCAGAGCAATCCATCACCCCCAGGGCCAAGCCAGCAAATCAATCTAGGGAATGAGATTGCTCCCGAATGACCAGGTGAGATGGCCTGAAATTCATTCTTTCATTCAAGCGTCAGTATGAACTCATCCTCTTTACAAGGACATTGCGCTGCGAGTGGAAATATGTGAAGACCAATGTCCAAGTGGACCAGTTACAGAATCCTCTTATTCAGGTAGCCATGTTGAAAATAATTGCAGGGGACATCAGGATTTTTTAAAATCATTTGTTTCACCCTTTATTGTATATTTCCACAAAGCATTTACACACCATTTCTTTCTGTATAATTATGTTCCCAGCTCTGATTTGGCTGCAGGGACAAAGAAAGCAACCTTTGCTGATCTTGGCTGTTTTGACTGTGGTAGCATCGCTTGATCCCATTTTGTCCTGGGTTGCTTCATCTGATGTCCAGTTATACAAGAGTTATATATATATATATATATATATATATATATATATATATATATATATATATAAAATACACCTAAAGTAGCTTCTCTCTGCACAATATGATTTATTTTACTCAATACGGGTTACACGGTACAGAGTGCATTAGCCGTATGATATCCATATCCCAACTCTGGAACTCCTTACATAAGAAACATCAACTCACTTACAAACTTTAAATCTGCTCTCAAAACACACCTGTTTAGAATTGCCTTCTCTGTTATTTTTATTTTCTTATATTTTATCTTATTTGCTTCTTTTCTTATTATTTTAATTTTACTCTTGTACGGTGTCCGTGAGTGCCAGAAAGGCGCCTTTGAAATAAAATGCATTATTATATTATTATAATATTATATATTATTATTATTATACACTTGTTTAAACCTGTTTAAACCAGCTCCACCGCTGTTTTTACAACAGTCCAATCTAAATGACAAATTCAGTGAAAGCTCATTTGTGGGAATACCAGTGTCTTGCTTGAAACTTGCTTGAAATTTTCTTTAAAATCATAGCAAATCAGCTTTTATCGATGCTGCGAGATGTCACCATGGTAACAAATGTTAACTACCACCAGGCAAAGGCCAAAGTGCCGACTTGATTTAAAAATTCCAGCAAAACTTCCACCCACTGCAGTCGTTATCTGCCGTACGCATCTGCTGCACACTTCTAAATATAACAGTCACTCATATCCCTCACTGCCTCTCACCTCGGCTCACACAAGAGCTTTTAAAAGACACGTAGCAAACATATAGAACACTAAAGCCTTTGGCAAACATCATGTATTTCCTCCTCTGCTGAGGCTGCTACTGTGCAACACTTCCTGTTCATTAATGAACTAGCTGGAGCACAAAGCACACTTCCATGTGTGATTCCACATGTGCTCGCATTAATTATGAAGGTTCGCAGGGGACCCTTCCACAGCGCCGCACAGTACGATCTCATTAGATAGATACACCAGAGCTGTGATCGCATATGTCTCACTCTTTCGCGCTCTCTCACACACAAATTACAGGCTGCCCATTAGGAGTCTGGCTCCTAATTGAATTTACATATGTTGCCGACCCCGCTCTGGTGCCCTGTGAGCGAGTCCACAGCTGACCCTCAATGGTATGTACACGGGAAGACCCTAACCCTCTCCATGTGTGAGCACAAAATGTACTTGCTGATCACCAAGCAGTGTACGCCACATGGCAAAATGCCTTTTGCAGCATTTCTATTGCTCCAGTTATCATTTAAATGATTGTTTATTTGACACAATGCAAAGTAGAGAAAAACAGACATTTGATTCACATCAAGAAAGTAGAGATACAAAATTACAAAATTACAAAACTTATTTTATAAAATATTATCATATATTTATATTTTCAGCAAAAAAGGAAAACAATCTTTTGACGCAGTCGGCTTGTGACGTGCAACTGCCTCTCATTCCGTTCCACTTTAAAAGTTAATAGTGGAGGCCGTTATTCTAAGGTGGGCACCGAAGATGTGCTGCCTTTTCATATACTCACAGTTCACATGACCGACAGCTGCTCAGTCTGTATGTTTTCACTGCAGCTCTGCGTCCAGACAGAATGATTTAATCATTACTGAAAAAAGTAACAGCATCAGTAGAACTGTGTTCCACGTTATTACTGTTAAACCTTTCATGATTACTTCACCAACCAATCAACAAATTAGCTGCCAATTCATTTAGTCCTCACTGTCAGTCGACTAAATCAATCAGATGACGTATCCCTTATGTATATATATATATATATATATATATAAATAAAAGATAAGGCTGTTAGGAATTAGTGAGTTACATTTAGCACACTTCCACAATACGCACTCCATCCCCTTTGAGGTGTGGGGTGGGGTGGGGTCTCCATCTCCATCTCCAAAATTGGGAGATGCACTGGATTGTGAGAGCAGGTGCAGGATCAAGGCTTAATCATCCTCAAGGTCATTTGGCAGTGGAGCTTTTGGGTCCCTCTCCCAGCAAGTTGGAACTGGTTGCAAACTCTGGTTGTATTTTCTGCTCCCATTTGAACTTTCCCTCTACATTTGGACAGTCCAAGTGTGGTTAATGCTTGGATTCTCCAAGGGTCTTCTGGTAAGGTAGGTGGACCTCCCTCGGCGTACACTCACTCAGTCTCATACACCTTGACTTACACAGTGTATAAATGCAAAACAGTCATAACATCACAATCATTATCAGTCAGGGACACTAGATCGCCAGCCTTAAACCGCCCTAGAGGAGTTCGTTATATCTTGGTGGGAAGTTAGTGGTTCGTAGCAAAGGAACTGACAAAAGACATTTCTAAACATCTAAAGATTAGACAGATGTGCATTTGAAGAAAGGAATAAAATGAGCATTAATCCAAGTCCTTTATAGATCTTTATAGAAAAGGCAGGAATAAATGAACTAATTTTAATGAATTATTGCTGCATTATAAAGCTAATTCAATTCATTTTATAAATATAATCAAATGAACTCATGAAAAACCTCTAAATAATACATCTCTAACTACAATGACAGAAACAGATAGATGGAAATCAGTTTGATCTACTAGTTCTTAAGGCGTGACATTAAGTCAAGATCCAAAAATATCTTTATGGTTTTGCCCGACTCCCTCATCTCACGCAACAGAAACACTAAACATGCCAAGAATGAAGCCAAACAGCCACTTAAGTGTTTTAAATGCTTTGTCTTCCACATGGTGTCGATTTGAATCGTTGCAAAGGAGCTCATTTACGCATTTTGGACTTTATAGTCGCCAACTCACAGAAACCACACGACCATCCGAGTAAGCAGTTGCATTTTACAGCCTTTTTTGATTTTGCAATTGATTTCTTTTTTCCCAGCACTGTTGGAGCACACAGTCAGATACACTCATTCTGCCTCAGAAGATCCTCTCAGCAGTTTACAGTACGAGAGAATTATTCGCCACATAAATTGAACATATTTACACGACGACACAAAGACTCAAAACTTCCTTTTCCGTCCCAGAAATTCCTTAAACAAATCATACGGATTCAGTGACACAGAGCTTCCTGTCCTCCTATGTACATACTTGCAGTTGGCCACATGTAGGGGAAGCCCATCGACCACAAGCTAAACTCTTCTGCTCCCAGCCCTCATCCTCCACACCGCCTCAGATGGATATGACCACTCTGGGCCAAGTCTCTGCGATCTCCACCGCCTGAATAATCAGCTCCGAGCAGCCAGCCCACAACGAAGGAATGAATGAATGAATATCTCAGGACAGATGGTCTCAGTGGCACACCTCACAGGAGGATGCTCATCAAATCCTCATCAGCATAATTATATATTTCTACACTAAATGTGGAAACAACAACATTAATACACGGCCCATTGCTGATCTACAAGGAGAAAAAGCCACAGATGAAACCTGCAGGTCTGACTGTGGAAACAAAAGACAATAAAAATCATTTGTTGGAAAAACATTTGAGGAACGGAGCTGTTTGAGTTTTGGATGAGGACTAAGGGTTCCAGAAAAGTAAGATTGATGATGGAGTATGCACTGCAGAGGGTTCTATAAAGAACATTCTGGGTCTTACATTAGTCTAACAACATAACAGTTGTCCTATATAGAACCCTCTACAGCACATTATCCATTCATCTGAAGAACTTTAACAAGCTGCAAAGAACCCTTTAATCATGCAAAGGGTTCCTCAAGAGTTCGTGGTTCGGAAGAACTCAAAAAACCTACCATACACCTCAGCTCCATGCTATTGTTAAAATGTCAAAAACGGGAAGAAAGGCAGGCCTGAAGGTTTGACTTTCTTCTAGACGTGAGCTTTGCTCAGCTATTAGCTTCTCACTTCCCATTGTCAAATATGGCCCTTTGAAGTTTTCTTTCCCCCTCCTTTCTTCACAGCACATTTCCTGTTTAGCAAGAACCACATGCTGAAGGCAAGCTGTTTTAGCACTTCTGAGAAGGTCCAAACCTTTACTCAGCTTACACCATAATCCCTGATAGCATGGATAGAAACAACCCGAAGAAATTCTGCAGGAACGTCAATTCCTCGTAGCAACAGTCACGAAGGTTAGTCTCTGTCCATGAGCGAACAAGCAAGACAACATTCCACAAGGTCAGAAAACTCTACCTCATATGTTTACTGAGAACGTCTACGGTGGTATGAAGTTTTAATCCCAGTTTTACACACACGACTCATACAAAATTAAGAGAGTGGCAAAGTCGTGAGAACAGCCCCCACAGAAGGTTAAGAAATTACCCAGCACCCAGCCGTCACCAGACACGACAAGAGGGAGAACTTCACCAGCGTGCGGGTGACACATCAAACGCTGTCTCGCTTTGACCAGAAAGGCCCAATTATAAGCCTTTCACATCGAGCAGGATTTATGAGCACAGCGTAACCCGTACTAAAAGAAAGAAACGAAGGCATGTACGTATTATACTAAAGAACAGCAGCCCTGTTTACACCGCAGGACACTGCGCTCTATTCTGTCCATGTGGCACTGCAAATAAAGCTCCAGACTCCACTTCTGCATCCACAATTATCCACGTTTTAAAGTGGACTGAACAATCATGTCAAGCTCAGGGCCGCAGCTGCACAACTTTAACTTTAACGCTGTTTTCAAACACAATCTCAATTGGTGTTGAACAATTTGATATAAAAATAGGAAATATTTACCCCTGTTATTTTGTGTCGGAAGGAAATGTGTTTTTCAAGAAAAGGAAAAAAAATATATGAAAAAAAAACTGTGATGACCCACAGCCACAAATACTAGTGTAACCAAGCCTACTTTAGAACATCACTGTAACAAACTATTTCTTTTGCATTCATTGCAGAGTCTTCCCAGATAGTATGTAAAGGAAATACAACAATTTTAATCTGAATAAGAATGACTGCCAAAAATGAGAGGGATGAAAATGTCTATGGTTATGTTTAGGGCCAGCTTTAGGGTTAGAATGAGTTTAATTTGGCTTCAGCTTACATTTAAAAACCATTAAGGTTAACTTTTGGTTAACATCACATTACATTAAAAAAGCCTTAGGTTTAGACTTTCTGGTTAAGGAGAGTTTTAGGCTGCAGTGACTGCTCTGTAATATTTTCTTCTCTGAAGAAACTCTACTTAGCCACCCCAGGTAGACACTTTTCTGTTGGTTCTAGTGTTAACATTACACTTTTATTCATTCCCCTGGCTGCCTACATGGTCTCTCATTGACACAGTACCTCGGCTGGAATGTGCTGCTGGTACCACAGCGGAGCTTCTTTCATTTATCTCCAGTCAACCTAGCATTCGTTTTCAGCAACTGTATCTTTGTTTCCATTCTGTTTTGAAGTAATCATTGCATTTATCCTCAAAAGACGTTTTTCTGGTGGGTTGGATGTATGCACACTTTAGGGGCATAAATAAAACAAGCCAAGACTGTTGGCTTGAGGTTGAGGACAGTCATGAGGTTTTGGAATTGGCCCATTTTCAGCTGGGTTTCAGTTCTGCTGGACTTTCTTTTTGAAGCAGGAACAAGTGTTTGAGGTTCACAGTTCGTCACTTCCATGCAGTGAACTGTCTTTATTGAACTGGACAAGACACAAAAAGACTTTACTATTCTAGGACCCCTTCTGCAAACAGCACCTCTGAACATCAGTGATCAGTACCTATACTTTCTTCACTGCTGCAACATTTCCCAAAATGATTAAAACCGTGTAAACTGATTTTTATTCAGATCTATTTCAATTAAACAAGACTAACTGTACTCACCAATCAAACATGCATACGGTGTTTTTTCAGCATGTCAACATTCTATTTGGGGCGAAAGAAAGAAAAGCAGCATTCATGGTATGTCTGCGATGCTGGCTGGTTGTGCATTGTCCCACATTGTGGGTGGAGAGAACAAAGACGAAGGGAGCGGGCTAACGAATGCTCTCCCCCTCGTGCTGAGGGACAAAGAAACAGGGCCAGCTCGGCCCATACAACGTGCTGGGTGAATAGACGACACAAAGAAACAACTGTGGCCCTCCACCAGCCGCAGAGAGACAGGCAGAGGCGGAGACGGAGAGGACAGGGAGGAGAGGGAGAGGTGGGGCGTTTTTGGGCTCCCGCAATAGGAGGCCAGCGAGGCATAGCCATGTGTGGTCCATTACCACAGGGACTAGCGGTGCAGACACACCCTCTCGCCCCTCTAAAAGAGAAGTAGGGCCTGTAGCAGAGAAAAGGCCTGGTTAAAAACAGCTAAAGCCCATTCATTACCGGTGAGAGGGCTATTGAGTGCAGAGCATGAGAGCTGAACTGCACGGCCACTTAAACTCCATCAGCAGACAGCACAATAACGCTGACAGGTGCTCTGTGAAGAAAAGAAGAAAAAAGGAAAAAAAAAGAAAGAAAGAATATAGACGTATCTCTTGCTGAAGGCTTACAAATGGTGAGCTTTTGCTTCTCTCGGCCTGCAGAAAACACCAGGTTGCATTATCAGTACTGCAGTACTGAATTACTGAATTACACATACTCATTACTGAATGTGACGTAGTGAGGATGAGGGGCAAGGTCAGCGCTGCACTGTCCTGTTCATCATGTCTAATGTCTGTCACATTTATGTTTATACATTTGCATTTCATATAGTCTGTGTTGTTATGTTACCATGTTTCACTCTGGTCCTGTAGGAATGTAATATGTATACTAGTACAGATATGGAAATATATTTAAAAAAGCCTCTTGACCTGAAATTACAACAGAACAAACTTTTGGAAGTATGTTGTTATGAACACTGTCAATAGTTCTAGACCCCTAAACAACTGCAAACGACAGATTAAGACTGGTAGAGTCTGCAGACAACAAGGAACACTGCAGTAGCCGATGGGATGTCAATGCATTAAGCTATTAACATTGTCTGGCTTCAGAATTCTCCAGCAGTTTTAATATAATAATTATAGTCATGCTCCTCAAACTGGGAGCTGTACTCAGAGAACAGCACGAAGAACAAGAAGGAGAATAAGAAGAAGCAGCCAGCAATCAAGAACAAACAACCTATCAAATTATTAAACATACATTAAAACCTGGGAAACCATTCAAAGAATTACTAAAGCATAAGCACTGAAATGAACTGCAGCATGTTGTGAAACATCTCCAAGCATTACGATGTTACAGACGCTGCTCTGAACATGCTTTTTAGCTTATTTTTTACACAGGGAAATTAAAACAGAGGGAGGAATTTGATGGACAAAAGACCAAAAAGCCCATATGAACATCGTTAAGCCCATAAATCTCTCACTGGGTTTTCTTAATGTTTAATGTCTCCAACTCTGTGGTTAAACAACTCTAATTCTCCTCCATCAAAAACACACCAAAAGCTCAAAGAGCACTTAATGGGTAGAATAATCATCAAACAACAAGACAAACTCTACAAACACTCATACAAGCAGTGGTTCATTTACTTGTAACAGCATGTTTGATAAAAAAAAAAAAAAATCTGGTACACATTTTTATACTGGTCATGCTCCCCAAACCCTGAAGCAAGAGGAGAAACAGAGAGGAACTCATCTCCCACACATCAAACACTCAAAGCTGTCCATGGTTCCAAGACCTTCCCGACAGCTGAACTAACATGCGTCATCCCAGTTCATCTCCCTGTCCGGATCTTTTCCAGAGCTGGGTCACCGAGCACAGGGCAGGAAGCCTTCTCTTAAAGAATTAGGGTCAGTGTGTACGTGCACACACACGTGTGTGTACACACTTGTGTGAGCAGCAGGAGATGAGGGATCATGCGGACAGGAAGGTGAAGAGGGCAGTGACATCATGCTATCTCTTGCACAACAGGCTTACCGAGCTTAAACTAACGGACAACAGCAGATTACTGGACACTTGATGTTCACTGAAGGCTGCAGCTTTGGCCTCCGTGTTCAGTAAACTCTGTGTCCTTCATCCCTAAAGAAGCTGCACATTCAGTCACTAGGAGACAGAGTCACCCCCTTCCTTTCCCCGTGGTTTAAGGTTTCCTGTGTATGTGGCAAGAGAAGCTGAACACATAAACCACACGCGCACACACATGCTTGTCATCAACCTGTTACCGGCGCTGACAGATGCGCGTGTGTCTGGGATGTGTAAGTATGCAGATCAATGCGAGGACACTGCTGCTCCATGTGGAGAACGCATAAAGCTCATGCGCACAACGGCTGGCTCCAGTGACAATCAGTAGAAAAGAAGCAGAAGGAAAGTGAAATTAGATGGTGGAACTCCATCAATCCTCAACCTTTCTGTGGCCACAATGTCTGGCAACGATACTGGAGTCCATTACACATTTAAAGCACTGGGGCAACCCTGGCCTAAAGACGAAAAAAGTGGGCCTAGGACTGGACAGTCACCGTCTTGAGCTGCAGGGCTGGCATCTATGACTGAGCAACCCTTGAGCAAGGCACATAGCAGTTGTTCAATGTAATTCATGGATGGATGGATGGATGGATGGATGGATGGATGGATGGACGGACGGACGGACAGACGGAAGGACCCCACTTACTGGGGGCTTGGGGATCCCTGTTGACACATCATTCATAAAATGGAAACTGGTATGTTGCCTCAAGGCAGCAATGCACTACAAAAGAAACTGAAACTGTTTACCACAGAATAAAACATTCCTTTCATGCATGCATACGGAGAACATACACGGAACATAAGTTGCTGACCCTTATCTGCCCCTTATCAGCTGTTTCTCACACCTAATTCTGGAGTATAAAAAAAAAAACACTCCAGCACAAAGAAATCTTTAACATCAGGGTGAGCAATATGACAAAATGTATATCGTGATAAACCATCTGACCAACCAACATCTGAACTGTATGTGATGCATCTGCACAAATTATTTGAAGATGGTGAAGTGAAATGATATATATATATTTATATATAGGCATGTGCATATGTATTCACCCCTTTTTCTATGGAGCCCCTAAATAGTTCTGGCGCAACCAATTACCTTCAGAAGTCACACATTTGAAATGAAGTCCACCTGTGAGCAATCTAAGTGTCACTTCTGTATCGGTCAGTATACACACACCTCTTCTGTCAAAGGCCCCAGAGGCTCCAACAGCATTAAGCAAGAGGCACCAAACAACTCCATGAAGAGCAGGGAGATGAAATGACAAAGCCTTAATTCTGGGCTGTGAGGTAGCAAAACACAAGTATATACAAACACACACACACACACACACACACACACACACACACACACACACACACACACACACACAATACAAAATATCATAGACAAAAGCAGGTTGCATTACAAAGCATGCAATTAATTGTTTCTGTCAAAATACGATAAATATCATGTATCTTGCATATTGCTTTAAATAATCTGACATGACAAATCGCCCACCTCTAACCTCATACCTGTCACTGTAGAACGGTCTGAATTTGTTGGATTTATTACCCTTTTAAATACCACATCTCTTTTAATGAATTCAATGCGGAACACAGGTTGAATATTTATCCTCAGTAAAGCTTCTGAAACGCAGTCACAGGCAGAAAACCGATGAAAAAAAATTACAAGCTCATAGCTCACTGGAGATAAAACATTCCACGCTTAGAGAATCAGTGTTGACAGTGATATTCTACTGCTGTGCATTTCACTTCTAAAACTGTCTAAACATTAGATTATCTTATCAGACAGCTCAGGCAAAGAAGCAGTGGGGTGGTATTACTCTGAGCCAAGCAACAATCAAACATCATGAAACATTACCTCTTCCTATTAGAGAGCTTAAGGTACTTGGACAAGGCTATTGGAGTGGCTCATTTGATCTCCACAACACTTGATAAGTTCAGCAGGAGCCTGCATTAGCAAGGGATGAAGATATTCAGCATAAACTAATGTGGGATCAGACGACTGTTACTGCGTCTTGGCACAGGTGTGCAAGCTCTAATGTGGAGTTTATCCACAGCACAACGTCCTGCCTGACGACTGTTAATGACTCAGAATCTCCCGCGGGTTGTAAATGATATGTGAAGGAGGGTCAAGAGAAGTAACAGATTAATGTTTGCTAGCTCGGTTAAGCATTGCTGGAAAAATGGCAAAACCACAGTGACCATTCTGACCCAACTGGGAACCTAACGATGCATGATATCATTTTATCCCAGTGCTTACAATCCCAGTGCTTATTGCATTACCACCTACATCCTCTCTTTTGAATAATTTAAACAGTCCAAAATTCATTGAAGCCTACCTTCTAACAAACAAAGGCTGAAAGCACTTCTGAACGTCTACAGATCCAAAATCTTCAACTGGTTCAGAATAGGAATGTCCCACTTTAACCCACTGGATTGGGATCAATAGAGCCCAGTTACGATCCTTACTTTTTACCACTGTAATCCATTAGAGAGCCTCTGGACACCATTACTGGTCATTACTCACAGCTGGGAATGCTGAGAACAGAACAGTTTAGAGAAGTGTAGTGTACTGTGAAGTGTACCATGGTTCTAGAGCTTTTCAATCACCTTTCTACCCACCAAAACTATTTACTCATGAATTAGAGTTGCTGATGCAGTCATAATAATTTTGTAATATTTTTTGACAATATACTGTCCAGATGTCCATATAATGTGCATATGCAAACATTGGAAATGGTATATTAAAGGGTTAAATATGCTGAAGTTATAGAAACTGTTACCAAAAAAAGAGATTGACTTCAGTATTAATCAGTAGCAGATCTATATCTGAACTGCGTGGCTGTATTATCTATAGACACATATTAAAGCTAAACATTAGACAAATAGATGGGAAAAAACGGACAGGGACGTCCCTGGGACATCAAGTGCCATTAAAAAAATTCTCTAAAAAGCTATTTATAGAAAAGATCTATAGAGAATTAAACGCATTCCAGCCCAAAACCCCTTAGGCAACCCCACCACCCACCTAAACCCCCCTCAATAAACAAAGCAAACAAATAAGAAAATCAGACGGAGACTCTTAGAGCTGCACACTGTTCAGAATGCCGCCGTTCTTTCGGGCAGATTATTCTTTACTGATTCTAATCCCTTGAAGACTAGAACAGAAGTGCAATATGGGTCAAGCTAAGGCCAAGAGGGAGGGCACTTGGGAATGTGAGGATTTGACAAGACAACAGGACAAGTCATTCTACACTGCATGCCCTCCCCCACTTAACACCAGCTCTGTTATAAACACGGCAGAGACACAAACGGCACAGTGACCTATAAACTCCAGCAGAAATTATTCAGAAGCGACTGCATCTCCAGGCCCTCCACTGAAGGGTCCTGACAAAGAGACTGTGACGTAGGGACCATTTCTCATACACAAATAGCCAGAGCCTGTTTTCATTCTCACTGCAGCTCTGCAATGCGACCTTTCATCTTCAGCAGACTGTCTGAAAATATCCTAACATTTTTACAGAAGAAACGAACTTAAAATTATATATTTATATTCATTCATTTATTTAGTTTTATTCATTTACTTTTTTTTAGCTCCTGGAAAATGTAGTTCCTGTAACTATGTCAAGCTTTTTTGTTTTAAAAGTTGATACTGTGGTTAATAATCTACTGAAATTTTTTCAAATATTTTGAGATATTCATGATGTTATACTCCACACTGACCAACAGTAAAACACAAACAGCCTTTCTGAGTGAAACTGTGGGAACAAATAAGCTTCATAATGATTCTAACTTTTAGAGATGCACACGTATATCACTTCACCAGTCATCACAAAGTGGGCATACTCAATATTCACAAGACCCCAAAATCATTTACTCTGGTCTTTGATACGGGGGGCATTATTAATGACCTATCACTGGCTTTTGGTCAATTTTTAATATCGCAATATATTGCAGAAAACAAATATAACACTGCCAGTTGTTTTCCCAATATCATGCAGACCTAATGCCATGCTTTACCATAATTCCAGCTTCCATTTCAGAAAACGTCCATGAAGATTTGCTCTCTGTTAGTCTGCAATCAGATTTTTCCACACCTTCAACTTCTTTCTCTGAAGTTGGAGTATTTGAATAAGTGATCTTAACACATTTAATGATCTCTACGGTGGCCAGTCCATTGCTCTGATTTGCAAATGTTCTCATTCATCCATATCCTTTCCTCAGAAACAGCTTCTTGATCGCTCCATGTTCTTTCCAGTTTAAGTGCGGTTTATTTGATGGCGACCGTTTTTTTCCTGGCCTCCCAGGTCTTTGTACAGTTGTTAGGGCTCCAGTTTTCTCTGCATTTTACTTATTTTCATTCCCATCATTTCTGTTATAATCCTTACTTCCCTTTCTTATGTAAGTGGGTTATCATGTGTGTGTCACACACACACACTCACACTCATTTGAATTCACGGCATGAAACTTCAGCACCAAGTCAGCTGCCCAACTATTTCGCTCTCATTCTTTCAATCTGTCTCTCTGTGCTCTGCACAGCAATAAGGAATAAGGGATCCATTTATCATCTGCAAGACTTCACTGACATTAGTAAAACATTGATCAGCAGTTTGCTCTACTGTAATACATCAGTTTGAGGTCTGGCCTGATGATTTTGCATTCATGAGGGCACGAACGGAATGATAATGCAATATCTTTCCCAAAAACAGTAGAGACCACATTGGGGGCTTAGGTTTGCTGCATTTAATCAGGGTCACTAAAATACCATATTCGGAGCGATTGTGTTGCCTCTTATGTGCTCCTAGATCCAGAAACTGGTCCTCGTTTCTCTTACTTGGACCTTATTTGTCTTGAACATCATGCAGTACTTTAATCTTCAACAGAACTGAAGATTCTACACAGGGAACTAAAACCTGCTTGGAACACCAGGAATCCTATGTAAGAGGACTAATTTGCAAAATAATAGGCATGGAGTATTCCAAAGAGGTTGTATGGTTTCTGAAGTACCACTGACAGCTAAGCATACACCAAAATCTCTTTCATGTGGATGCGTTTACCACACTCTAAATCAAAATGACAAGAGAGGCCAGCTTTAGAGCGCATGGGGCACAGGAGTGATTCTGTATAGAGCAACTGGCACCACATCAAGGCAGGAGTGCAGCCTAGACCTTTAGTCTTCCTTTCAGGGCAAATGGAACCATGCCTTCTAATTATGCTACTTTAGCCATTACTGCTGTGGGACAGACACACTAGACTTTCTCCAGACTGTACCAAACCTCTCACACTCTGACTTCAGAAGAGGTAAGGGGTGATTTTGACACTTCGGTTTGGTGCACGGTTTAAGTGAGAGGTTGGAGGCGTGTTTATAATCATCTACCTCAAATTCCTAGCATTACATGCAGCCATCAGAGGGACTCCTAGCTTTAATAAAGCATTGGATTTGTGGTCTGAAGAAACAATTAGGCACCAAAAACATGAAGGTCAACAACAAAGCAAAATTCTGGGCTGAAACTCTGCTAGGAAAACACAGAACGTCCAAACAGGTTTACAAGAACATGTCAATCTCTTCATAAATCAGCTGAATATTCTGCTTAATGTGCAGAACACAGCAAAACACAGACTGAAGTTAAGCGTATGCACAAGATTTGAAATGACAATCCACAGACTACTGTACAAAAACAAACACACACATTAATTGCACTGAATGCCTAAACAGTCAAGCAGGGACTCTGGAATTTAGAGTCACTTTCTCTAACCTATGAAGTGAACCAACTGCATTCACTTTAGTATGTTTGTATGAAATTGCTTTTTTCCTACTCCAGATTTTTTTGTACATGTGCAGCACGGTGGCGCAGTGGATAGCACTGTTGCCTCACAGCAGGAAGGACCTAGGTTCGATCCCTGCGTGGAGTTTGCATGTTCTCCCCGTGTTCAGTTTCCTCCGGGTACTCCGGTTTCCCCCACAGTCCAAAGACATGTGCAGTAGGTGAATTGGTGACTCTAAAGTGGCCCTGAATGTGTGTGTGAGTGAGCCCTATGATGGACTAGTGCTCTGTCTAGGGTTGTAGGGAGGTTTAGAAAATGGATGGATGGATTTTTGTATGTTGTTTTTTTTTTCCTCCAAGGAACTAAGCATCATCGCACACATTTCATGGCCCTTTGTGTATTTATGTATTCATTCCTGTACACTTTTACTCATAATGAGCTCAGATGTCTGTAATAAAATGCATTTTCCTTATTTACTTAAATAAAATGGAAAGTGGTCTTTTCAATGCATCACTAATTCAATCATGAATACAGTGACTTGTGACCAACAGTAACACAAAACAGTAAACACTGTAACACTAAAGGAGTAAATTTCAGCCATTTTCCATTTAAAATACGATTATTATCTTTGTAAAAGCACTGGTAGATGATGTACAAATGATTAAACGTTTAAGAAATGATCTGGTGAAACTGGTGATTCTAACCTGTGTTAAGGTTAAGATTAGGACAAGGGTCAGAGCTGGGTTTTGATTTTGTTTTGTGTAACAAGATATTTTGTAGAATCACAGTTAATGGTAGGTTAGGTATCAAAAGTTTACTGTTTCTTTAAATCAAAAGCTTGTTTTCATTTTGACAGCATTTGAAAACACAGCTTACAGTGTGTGAATATTTTCATAAAGGGAATGGATTAATACTTTATTCAGTGACTCTGTTTTTCTAAACATTAATTCATATTAAAAGTTGTTTTTTTACAATGGTGACAGCCACAGTATAGACATGTGTGTCCATGTTGGATAGTCTGCTAGGTGAGAGTTTTCCTTCCTCTAAATCCATTTTCATACAAATCCCAGACTGTGTGATGTAAAAGGAGCTGGAGTGGAAAGGTGCTACACCTTTCTCATACCAGACGCTTTCACTGAGCAACAGCGTGAACACAGAGAGCCGAGAGAGCTGGACGAGGAACTACTGGAAGCAATTAATAGCTTTTTATGGCAGTTCTCCTTCCAGCTGAGCTGTAGCTGCGAGCCCACTGTAATACAGGAATGCAAAACAAACGGCCTGCCCAGGAACAGAACACACATACAGACTGTACCGCTCGATCCTGGAACCGCCTGAACATCCATCACGGAGCTTTGTTTTTTCTTTGTTTTTTGTTTTCTTTTTTTAACAAACGTGTTACCAAACACTAGGTGTATCGTGTGAGCCAAACGAAGCATGGCGGGGTCTCGTGGTGGTATCTGTGGGAGGCAGGCTCATAAAAACAACAGAGGAACGAGATGCTCACAGTGAGACCGTCAGTAAACACAAAACAGCAGAGGTCGGGACAATAAAGCAGCTCTTTTACATGTTTTTGTGTCCCTGTGTCCACAGGACCACCTGTTTACAGCGGATCTGTTAAAGACATGCAGGGAGGTCTGGAGCAAGACTCATCTCAAAGGAATCTGAGACATCACAGCAGCAAATTGAATCCAGGATATTACAGACGTAAGCTTGTAAAATAGGAGAAACTACATGGTGACGAGGCTTTTTTCACGAAACCTGACAACGATAATGTGAACCTTATACACCGTTGCTGTTGAAGATCTAACAACTTCTTTGTTGTAAGCAGCTGCCACGGGCTGAGTGTGAACACTGCATGATTAACAGTAGCAGGAACAATGAAATCAACTTTTCAGATTTTTAACACATTAACACATTAATGCTGTGCTACGAGGTATTTTTACTTCTCAGTTATGAATAAGTGAGGTTGTGTTAAGACAAGAACACTTTAATAGTGTAGCTCTTTGTTTTAGGTCTACCAAAATCAGAGTGCTCCAACTGTGGTCACCATGTCCGAGTTGGCTCAGCACCATATTACTTCCTTACCAGCTCATAGCAATGGCCTAGTTCACTATAGCAACCACTTAGCAACCCCATAACAACTGACTTCTGACAAATCAACCTTCTGACAGCCAATCAAGATACCATAGCAATCACCTAGGAACCCCACGGCAACCGCTAGCCAACCCAATAGCAACCACACTAAGCTATACAAAAGTTACCACCTACTGTCTGCTGATACACCAAACTCCACCCCCCCTGCTTGGCCACCCGGGTAGTCAGAACAAAATCCTGGGACACATTTTTACTTTCTGGACCTGGATTTTCCACCTCTAATGACACCTGAACTGCATCCAAATAACAAACACAAAACATTGCATTTCCAGGATCAGATTCAACACGTTACAGGGAAAAGTCGCTGACCGGTATATCCAGTTAGGTACCCTGTATATCAGTGTTCTTCATATCCAATCCTGGAACTCCAGTGTCCAGCACTAACTGGTGAATTCCCTGCTTAAACACACCCACTACACCTGGTACAAATTGAGGGTTTGATCCGAGTGAGGAAATCACCAACTTGTAATGGACAACGGACTCCAGGCCTGGACTGATAGAAGTCTGCACTATGCTTTACCAATTGCCCTTAATTGAGTTACACATGCCTGCGTGCTTTGTCCCGGCTTACACAATCTTTTGTTCATGTTTGTTTTCATATGAAATAACTGCTGAATCTGGCACAATCAGGAGGCTGGAAAATCCAGTTTACTGTGAGCATAGAGTCCTTTACAAAGCCCGGGATTACAGCACTGATGCCTTTCCAGAGGAGATCATCAGGCAAAAATCTCTCGTTTACGACTTTGTTCACAACCTCATCTCATTACACAGAACGGATCAGAAGTGCACCTGCCTTCCTGCATGCCAGCAGTGCACTAATTCCACTAATCTATCTAGCAACACCAGTAACACTTTGCATAGCAACCTACTGACAACTACCTGAGATACAATTGCAACTCCCCAGAAACACCATAGTAGCCACCTAGTATCTAACTACCTTGCTACTTCATAGCCACAGTCTAACAACCTTCTGACAACCATCTGAGAAACCATAGCAATCACCATAGCAACCCCATGGCAACCTCCAAGCAACACAATAGCAAGCACGAAGCAATATGATAGTAACCACCTACCAGCTGCCTACCTAACAACTGCCTGGCACACCATGGCAACCACTAAGCGACTCCATAGCAACCAACCAGCAATTATCTTGAAACACAATTGCAACCACTTAGCAAAACACCCTAGCTTTACGATAGTGACAATGAAACAGCAACTTAGCAACTGCCTGAAAGCAGAAACCACAGTCGTACAACATTCCTGTGTATGTTTCAAGATGTTAAAAACTTGTCGTTGTAACAACTCCTTACATTAACCTCTGTCTTGGTTAAAGGTACATTAAAGTCCCTACACATCTGGATTTTTACTGCCAACCATATATGTTGCATTGAATGAACAATTACTGAGCAAAGTCCAGTCATAAAGTTCCTGCTCTATTCAGAGGAAACTTACCAAATTTTCCAGATTTCTTGACTGAAAGACCCTGAAATGGTTCCCTCAAACACAAACAGGTGGTGCCAAATGAACCCAAACCCAACATAAGCTTTGTCCAGTAGAGCAGGGTGCTTAATACCAGAGCCAAGCAACATTTTTTATCGGAACAATCTGCTTAGTCCGAGCAGGCTCAGGTGCTGGACGAAACCCTCAATCAAACTCATCAGAAGTAATGATTTCCCTGCACAGAAGCAACAGAGGGGCAACAAAAATTATTAATGCCAAAAACCATTAAGTGCAGATGGATGAAACTGCACTGGAATGAGCCTGACTGAGACAGGCTGCTCAGGCAACACATTTTCAAGCAAAGCTTTTAGAAGCCAAGATGCTGGAGATGCTGGAGCAGAAGCTGATGAGCATAAAACCCAATTGCATTTTAACAATACAGCACTTCTATAGAGCTGGCCCAGCCCTCAGCTTGGTATAGAAGGCCTAATTGTCAGTTTGACATTCTAAACACAAGTAGAGGACAGATCAGAAGAGGCACATGTCTTGAGTTTGGCTGCTTTACAGAGTTTATTCAAGGTTATTTTCCATGCAGGAGCTAAGCTGCTTTCATCAGGATATGAAGAGACTTCCTCCATGTGTGCTCCGTTTGCTGCCAAGTCACTCAGTCTAATCAAACAGGGTACGTGCTTCTTATCATTACACTGATTACACTGTTACAGACTTTATGCAATGTCCTACTCATTCACACACAACCAACTAATCCATTTCACACTGAAAACTGAACCTGGCATTTCAACCATGATTCCCAGAACTGTCTGTTGAGGCGGTGGTTCAACAAACTAGTAGGTTGAAGTCCTGACATACTTGTATCAATGTTGCATCAAACATTCCTAAAAAACAGGCGGTGGAATGTTGTACAACTCAAAGTTAGAGAGGGTTTATAAAGGGAACAAGAAGAGGAGCCTTAGCACAGTCCTCCTCCCACAATCCAGTTATTACATAATTCTACTGCAAGAAAGGGCCACACCCTAAACACTGGCACAGACAGGCAAACCTAGCGATTTGGGCAAGAGTTCAGGATTTCATGAAGGTGCACAAAAAAAGTAGATAGAAGCCAAGCATTCGTGGGTTTTGGGAAGGTCTGGATTTACCCATCTCCCCATTGGGATCAAGCCACATGACTGGTTTACATCACAGCATAAAAAAAACAATGTCATGCTGAATATCGCTGCTAATTTCAAGTCGAAACAGAGACTGCATTATGAAATTGGAAATAAAGTCATGAGTGCATAAGAATCTGCTGAACCTGCTCTGCAGGCTACATTAGGGAGGTGTGGGTTGGAAAACTGAGTGGAGGAGCAAGAGAAAGGAGTATGAGAGAGATGGGCATACATCATGCTTTTAAGAGTTTTTTGGAGTTTGGGGTGGTAAGAGAAGAAGAAACAGCCTAAATGCAGATGTTGGCCCAAACAGTGGCTGAGGGGTTAAAAACATGGTCACCCAACGGTTCATTCCTCAAAACGCACAATAAAAGTAAAGACAATCTTTAAAGTGGGCAGCCGTGGCCTGGTGTGTGTGTGTGTGTGTGTGTGTGTGTGTGTGTGTGTGTGTGTGTGCGCATGCGCATGTGTATAGATGGGTTAAATGCAGAGGACAAATTCCACTGTGTGCAAAATACAGGGGGTCTATGAGCCCCTTTACCTTCACCTCTATGATCAGCCTACTTCAGCCACATGATCACAGCACATGCAACTGAAAACTGAATCCTTTTTCATTGAATCTGAATCATTTTTAAAGAGAGAAATCAGTCCTGGCAGACCACGGGTTCTCTGTCTTTTGTACTTCCACTGAATCTAATCACCACTTCTGCATCAGTGGCTCGTCTCCTTAAGTCTCCACTGAATAATTAAATCAGAGCAAAAAGAGAGCGAGAGGGAAAGGGAGAGCGAGACAGAGAAAGAGTTTAGCACTCATCCAGCTCTGCTCAGTGCATTCCTGAAGCTTCACTCTTATTAAAAATTCAAGTCACGTAAAGTGGGTTAAAACCCCTCACAGTAGGCATATTCAGACCAGCCAGGCGTCCGCGGGCTCGGACCAACTTCTTGGATTTGTGGCCGAATGCGGATAATCTCGGCACACAATGTACTGCAGCTCACTGTTCAGCGGAGGCCAAATCCATGCCATGGAAACCAACGGAGGTCAAAAGGACCAAAGTCTTCCACAGCCTCTCCAACCTTCTGCTCAGACATTTAGAGGCAAGCCAGTGTTCAAGTGTTCGAGTCAGATGAACAGAGTTGGATAAAACATCAGAAGCAGAGGAAGGCCTTCAGATAAGATCCTCATGCTACCACAAGCAAGCGCAGGGTCTTCATCTCCCAGTGATGAGGAGATAAAAGTGTGAGAAAGATTTGTGTGCCTGGTTCTTTCCAGACCACTTAAAAAAAAAAAACAACCTAAAAATCTCTTTACGAGGTGCAAAGTGGGGCATTCCTTTTACCAGCTTCCTCCATCCTCCATCCTCCTTCCATCACTTAGGTTAGGAATTCAAAAAGCCAAATAAAATACATGTATATGAGTTTTATGATTTGAAAAGTGTCAGTGCAATTGAGCGAGCACCATGCTGGCTGACAGGCTTACTGCTAAGAGGAAAGGCTGCCAGGTATGCCAAGTGCATAAAAACAGAAGATCTGAATCACTTACATTCAAGCACAGCAGCCGACTTTCAACTTTTCTTTTAATATCTCGTCACTGTCATATAAAAACTTCCAAATCTACAAAACAACAGTGTTCCAAGAGAAAGAACAAAACCTTCATATCTTTCAATTGAAGTTAACGTATACAGATTGTATTCCATTTCATTCTGAAGCATTTCTATTGGTCCATTTGGGATGAAATTTTGATACAATGTAAAAGAGAAAATAGTAAAATTAACAGTAATATTGGAGGCACATTTCTTTTTCAGTAGCCATGTCAC
Source organism: Acestrorhynchus altus (assembly GCA_034509495.1). Classification (NCBI taxonomy): domain Eukaryota; kingdom Metazoa; phylum Chordata; class Actinopteri; order Characiformes; family Acestrorhynchidae; genus Acestrorhynchus; species Acestrorhynchus altus. Next base: position 25,392,409 of record CM067508.1, read on the forward strand.
TTCATGCTACTTGATCAAGGATATTAAAAATGTCAATATAATGGAGACACATGCAAAAAAATAAAACACCACCACAATCAAAAACAACTATTCACTCAGAGCCCAGCTTTTGTATTTCATTAAAACTGATAATATTAGCAAACAATGAACAATAAGCTTTTAATGCACTTTCAGGCCAAACAGCGGTGGACAAAAAACGAATGGCTCCAACCAAATCTATGGAATCACAACTGCTCTGACAAAAATGGCCGTTTTTCTTTCTAACATATATAAAAAGGCCCATCAAACTTCGAAAACTTCATCTCAGCCGTAGCAGTCCTAAACGTTTGTTGCCATTATCATGCAAACATTTCAGAAAAAGTATGAAGGAAGAATCTTCTTATCTTTCAGGGGAAGTCAAAGTGAACTGGATTCTGTTTATTAACCTCCTGGGACCTGGCGTCCACACAAAGACCTGACTCTATGTGGAAGAACATCATGCAGTTCCTTGAATTTCAAATGGACCTTCTTGGCTCAGCATGCCAATGACAGCTCTGACTTTTCAGGACAGGATGACCCAGATGTGTTGGTCCAAGGGGAAAAAATGCTGCTATGTTCAGCCACAAATGAAATGTTTTGCACATCATCACTAATTGCTACTTCACTGTGTTCTATGACATATACATACATACATACATACATAATGAAATTCAAGGAACTGCATGATGTTCTTCTGTGGCATGCCACATGGAGTCAGGTCTTTGTGTGGACGCCAGGTCCCAGGAGGTTAATAAACAAAATTCAGTTCACTTTGACTTCCCCTGAAAGATAAGAAGATACTTCCTTCATACTTTTTCTGAAATGTTTGCATGATGATGGCAAGCAGCCATTTTTGTTTTTATATGAAATATAAAAGTCCTCATATGTGGACATCATTTTCTCAGAAACTACATCATGTTAAAGCTGATTCTTTGTTTTTACACTAATCAGGTGCCAATTAGCCCAAATAGCAAAGAGAAATAAAAAATGCATGCCATGCAAGAGTTCGGGTCTTACGGGGTTAAATGTTAATTACAGATTTCAGCATTTGAGACTCTATGGGGAGAGAGCTGTTCATTTCTGGGTCAGCAGTCTAAACAAAGAGCAGCTCACTATTTTTTGTTACCAATGATACAATATCACAACTGAGGCAATCGTGCAATTAGTTACTCAATGGAATCACATATTAAGATTCTATCCAATAATTCTGCATCTCGGTCATCGTTCCATAAATCACAGGTCCCATGACTTTTGCCATATTCCATGGTAGATAACCTGTGGGACGTGTGTGGATGATTTTATGCCAGTTATTTCTTTTTTGTGTAATTGTAGGCAGATGCTGCTGGGTGATGATTATCACGTTTCACATATTCCCAGAACACACGACACCAAGCATCAAAAAATGCTAAATGCTGCCTGCCACCAACCACCATTCCTCACTCAAATTCCAGTAATTCACACTGCATGGCCGTGAGCCCACTGGCCAGTGCTGAACCTCGACTGAAGTAGTGGTTCATGATCAATTTACACACTGGTGTCCCTTGACTTTGGACAGTGTCCGTGTATAATGGACTACACAGAAGTAAACATAACTGTCCAGTTACTTATGAAATTAAGCATAAATGGTATGACTATAGAAATAGGCACCTCTGGCAGTGAACTCACATGCCATGGTCCAGCAAGTGGTTATAAAACCAAACAAGCTGTGCAGAAATATGCAGAAACATGAACGTTGTTGCTAATGCTCAAGTCTGTACAAAACAACCACGAGTCCATTACCATTTCACGTCATCTTTATCTGTTTAGCTGATTGTTTTCAGCCTCTGTAATCTTCTCAACTGCAGTGGTCATCCTCACTTGTTTTGGCATCACGAAGCTCCATCAAATCAATTACTAGAGCCAATGCACTGTTGGAGGCCACGGTCAGTCCAGATGGAATTATACTTCATTAAGGGCTGCAAACCGTGTAAGCCTGCTTGCCCAAAGAGGATCAAAAGGATGACTGGAATCAAGTGGTTTGCGTTTAGGCAGAGCTCTGCAAAGACAATGCTTCTGCCCACATTATTGTCTTCTATTACTTTTAAGACACTGCAGTTAAAAGTGAAAATCCATTTTTGTCTTGGTCAACCACAAACTGAGAAACACAGTATCAGTGTTACATAAAGAAAAACTACCGGGAGATGGAGGGATCGTTCACTTCTGCAGCATTTGAGGAAGGTCAGCTGTAAAAACACCAACTGCCAACACTTTCATGTAGAAGTATCTACATTGAGCCAAACGGTAATTAGGTGTGAAGTATTAAAACAAGGAAAGCTTCATTACCTGTGATGAAGATGTGAGTAGTGGTGGTACAGGATACAATGAAGAACATAAAGGGAAAGAAGAGAAAATAAAAACACATCATTAGAAGAAAGTCAACGACGCACTTGCATGAGCAACCAAGCAGATATGACCGGGTCCTATTACCACTACTACTACTTGTTGATTTGAGGTCATATTCCCAGCACTATCACAGTAAACTGAACATATTACCTTGATAATAAATGATCATTTTAACAAATGAAATTAAAGCATGATGCAGCATTTTTCTTTGTACAAGCTGTTCGAGTTGTGCAGTTGGTAATATGAGCAATACATTAAAAGGCATTCATGATAGTGTTTTTATAAGAGGACAGTACATGAACACAGCGTGGTAAGTGTTAACAGTAGGGCTGGACCATGTGACCAAACTTTTTTTTATGATTCTGGCTGTTTCACACTATAAAGGGTTTGACTGTATTTTTATTAATTTAATTTATTAATTAATTTAAATATCAATTTAATGACTGAACTTTCCAAAGAAAACAAAAAGTGTTTGAAGAGAGAGCGAGAGAGCGAGAGCGAGTGAGCGAGAGCGAGTGAGCGAGAGAGCAAGAGAGCAAGAGAGCGCGAGAGAGAGAGCAAGAGAGCGAAACAGAGAGAAAGAGCGAGAGAGATAGATATCGATCCCTGTGTGTTCAGCAGGACTTCATGAGTCACTGGTTCACAGCTGTCCCGTACTGGTGGTAATCTTGAGGTACTTTATAGGAGTGGTGTTTTAATCCAGTCCAGCGTACAAGCTTACTTTTAAATCAGATGGAGACATAAAACGGTCTGTGGTCCTAGAGAGTGTGTATACTACCCCATATATATTGATTTTTATATTGATAAATGCCTTTATATATTTAATTTTTTTAATTGAAATCAGCAATATGGTCAAGAATACATCAATACATGATCTGAAGGCCAGGTTAAGTTCACTTTCTGTTCAATACCTATATTATAACCCCGAGTATCAGCAGTCATCAACTACAAACCACTAAATGTGCTAGATTTGCTGAAGTACTAGATCAAATTCATCCTTCCTCCCTGAATTCTAGAAAAAGACCTATTTTCTGCTGATATCAGCCCAAAACATACCTGCTATTGAATCAGTATCGATCAATATTCCCTAAAGGTCTACGATTCCAGTGGAGTCTGACTAGCTTTCCAATTAGAACCTCTACTGAATCCAATTCAGGCATCATTCCTAATTACCACCCTGTCCTTGATATGGCTGTTAGCGTGTTGGACAAACAGGCTCGTTGTCCTCCATCATTTATCTCAATGTGCTTTTGTGCCTTTGAGGAATGCTATGTGAAGGCAGGCCAGAAGACCACTGGCCCCAGGCAGGCCAATCACCATTAAACTGGGTTAGAGCCCAGACAGTGCTTCAATTCTTTAGCTCTGTTGATGGCCTTTGGATCAGCCACCCTGAACACAATCAGAGCCAACAGCAGAGGACCGGACAGGAACCGTCCCGGTTTCAGCTCTGTTGCTATTGATTCAGCACTTACAATTAGGAGATAGCAGGCAATGGATTAAAAGCCTGGACCGAAGAGTTTATTGAGGTCAGCAGTGTTGATTACCTCTTTTGATCAATATAAAGCAAAGAAAAAAAATAAAAAGGCAGACAAAGCACTGGCCACAAGCCAGGTCGACAGCTAATGGATCTGCCCTTTCAACATCCACCAGTGACCACTTCGGCAGTGACCAGAGCACACCATCCAGCCCCATTAATCACTGCAACTAAAGCATACAGAGAACAGAAACAATACACACTTTCTCTACTGATGCTCCACATTTGAAAAAGTCCAAACATCTGAAAATGAACAAAAACAAACTGCGCTCCATATTCCCACAACAGATGGAAACACAAAACTGGCAGTCGTCTCCACCGTGCCTGGAGTCAAATAAACCCCGTTCAGCACAGAGAGGACACAATCTGGAGACGGAGAGATGATTCCATTAAGCTGCGTAGTGAATTCGAAAAGCAGAGACAATGATGATGCGCTGTTGTGCAAAACCCTGTATCTCCAAAATGGCCACTGTACAGGAGGACTCCAGTGGAAGTCATGTCCATTCATCATGAGATTTTGACACAATGTAAAGAAAAACTGACAGAATCACATGACACCAACACAGGAAAATAGAGATACAAGGATTTTCTCTGATCCCTGTTGAGTTTAGCTTGCTTTGGCATTGGAAACTCAACACCATCCAGTACAGAAATCACTTCTAAATAACAAAACTTTCAGTAGAATTGTGTGACATAATTCACTATTCATCAGGTGCTTAACCTTAGAATTTATTTTATTGCTAATTGCTTTTTCCTTATTTCCTGATCTGCCATTCAGATTCACTGTTGTTTTCCTCCTCCGCATCATCAAAAATGTGTCATTGTCGAAATCACAGGGTTCTACTAGTGGCCTGCTTTGCATATCTTACTTCTGGCACTTTTACAAAGCAATGATCAGATTCAGCACAACGTCTGCTTTCAGTTCTACCTGGTTTATTCCACGGTTTTACCTGAAAATGCTATGCAAACTCAATCCTTACTACTGAAAATGTATCTTTTTACACTTTGACCCAAAACAGTATTTCAATGTCTAGAAAGACACTTAATTCTGCAGAGCATCTTGGAAACAGAAACACTCCTTTTTTAAGTAGCTCATTCAGTACAATGTGCAAAAATAAGAAATCTGCCATCACTGTAGGAACCATCCAGCCATATGGGCGTGTCTTCAGGCAAACCCTCAATTTGACTGGATCTGCTATATGGCGTGTTGAAACTTCCGATTGGCTGCCAGATGACAGTGAAAACAATGAGGGACAAACAGTGTAGTGAAGAAAACTGCTGCTCTAAAAATATAAGGGTTATACAGACATGGTGCAGATCTGACCTCGCTCAGCTTCTGCAGAATTACAGGCAAGGTAAGGTTGGTTGATATCTAAAATATTTGTAAAATGATTTTAATGGAAATCTTGATATCATTTATGGATGTACTGCAGGGGTTTATTGAATCTGAAGTGGGCAGAAGCGTGTGAGGAAAAGACCCTCCAGGTAGTTCTTTGCCTCTTGTTTTGGTTTAAATCTAACACAGCAAATTCAGGCAATTATTAAGTGGAAAAGAACAAATGTAAGCTGCCCCTCAAAGTACATGCAGTATAAATACCTCTGTAAAGATGCATTAGATCAAAGAGAAAGTGTCCTTGTTTTTTCTTCAAGTCTAATAAGATTTTCTTTTCCAACTGATGGACTGTGGGTGAAGCACTCTGGCAGTAACTGGGGAATTCATAAGAGGCTGTAAGGCCTTCATGGAAGGGGCTTGTCAGTTCCTGTTCAGCCTCTGCAGCTGGAATTGCTTCGGCAGGGTCTTAATAAATTCGCTCACTCTCCCCAAACAACCCCCGGAGAGGGAGTCAGCATTGCCCTTTACAAGACTTGTCAGAAAGCCTCGTTTTTCTCACTAAGGCCAGTCAGTTATGCCTTGTAAAATACTGACCTCCGACACCAAGGACTTCAGAAACCTCTTTTAGTCCAAGCCTCTTTTTATCAACCAGACCTCTAATGCAGTAGATGCTACTGTCCTACTCCAAAGCATCACAGAAACTTGTAAACCCAATGTGTTTCCATGTCATGTTCCTCTGCTGTTTGGCAGTGAGACTATACAACAGGTTGTGCTGCATCTGGGCCTCTTCAAAGCCTGTGGCAATGATAATAAGGATGCTTTTCGTCCTGTTTGGGTTCCATTCGAAATGCAATTATACTGCTTGAGAAATGTAAGCCCTGCAGTGAGCATGAACATAAATCACAGCAGGGGTTTGGGGGTTTTCTCAGACCCCTCTTCAGGGGCTTAATTCATAATCTAGTTCACTCAAAGCCTGGGTGTACTCCAGGTCTGGTCTCCTCACAGTGAGCCAACCAGCAGGTCCTGAAAGCATCTTAAAAAGCTTAACTTTTGTAGTAAATAAGGCAATAAGCCACTCAAAGCTTCATGTTAGTGATTATTAATATTGTAACATGTTACACTCAGTGAATCTCATTGTTGTTATAGTCTGAATTTTAAAATCTTAAAATACCTAAACAGCACACTGGTTACCATGACAATCACAAGTGGGTCATTTCAAGGGACGATGCTACCCAAATAGCATAATATAGGATTGCTAGCTAAGTTGGCCGATAGTAAAACATCACTGGCACAGCATAAGCACGCTGGCTACTGGCCTGCTCCAGTGTTGCTACCATTGTGTTAGTGTGCTGGCAACAGCTGTCGTCCACAAGCCCTGGTGTGGCACTGGCATACTGGCTATTGGCCTGTCAATGTTCTGGCTACTGGACTGCTCCTGCATTGCTACTGCGGTGCTAGAGCTCTGGCTATGGTGGTCACCCATCCTCACGGGTGAGAGCAGGGAGTTAAAAATAAACAAATAAAACACCGTGTCAAAAATAAGTCACTTAAACCGTGAAAAATACTTTCACAATTGTTGCAACGGCCACCATCCGCAAACGCTTGTGCGGCACTGGAACAGTCAAAAGTATTCAACCTAGACTCCATTGAAGGCCACATGAAGGGACTAGGCTGAATACTTCAGAACTATATATGACCCTGTAGGTCCAGGTTACCTCATGCAGTTGATCAGTCTCTTTCCAGCAAGTCCCAGGCCACGCAGATGATTAAAGCCCTTTAAATTAACCTGAACAGCTGATATTAACCATTGACAACCATTCCATGCGCTGGAAACACAATACTGCGAAAAGCCATGGGCTCCTGAGGGCTGTGAGGATATGGATTGTGGATAAAAGTGTTATTTCAAACGGCCTGTTCGGCTGTAAATCAGATTCAGTCTAAGCAAGACAAATCTTTCTCAGTACTATTGATGCAACACAGAAGCCGCCTCTGACATAAGATACTTCAAAGCATCTGGAACATCACTCTGATCATGCTTACATGGACAAAGACAGGCCGGGCTTAAGTATGGAAAAGTCTACGGCAAGGCGCAGATGCATAAACGGTCAAACAGTCACACTTAAGTGGTCACAATTTGTGGGGGTCAGATAGGACTGACTTGGTTGCCAAATAAAAATGTCTTATTTAAACAGGGGGTCTGATCGTTGGTTGGCTTCCAGATGGTGTTTCCTTTCATAGCAATAAGCAACACTTAAGAGACTCTGAACATGTGTAATTGATCAAACACTTCACTTGAAATCATTATGCTGATGCATGCTTGGATAATACTAAAGCACAATGATCTTGGTGATCATTTGATTGTGTGTCATTTGGTAGTTCCCCTATTAGCATCCAGACGGCCCCAAGTCTCTATTGGTATTTATATTGGATTCGTTTATTGGGGGAGACCGCAATAAAGATTTCCTCACCATGTCTCTTCGGTGAATAAACTCTCGCATCCATATGGCAATACAATTTGAGCGGGATGGGATGGGAACCCACTGAGGATGAGTTTTGAGTGGGTTGGCATAACATGGTCATACGCTCAGAAAACTAGAAGTTGATGGGAGTATACACTAATGCTTTATAACTGTTATTACTATTATAACTGCAACTTAGGTCAGCCTTGGGACCACCATTTTCTGACTACCTTTATTTGGAGATGAAGTAAATGGCTGGACAAGTTCCAAAGCATCCATTACTTCAGGATTCGGGACGTGTTTAATATTGATATGTGCCAGGAGACGTAATACAGCATTATTTTTCACAGCAACAGCCAAATGAAAAAATCTGAGGACACTTCCATGATGCTTGTATTCATGCAGAGCAGATCGCTCCAATATCGCTCCAGATTCTGCTCTGACACCTGACATTTTTAGTTCCAGCATTAGCCACTTTCATATATATGATATTGAAATCTGATGCATATCCAAATCACGGTGATATCAATCAATCAATCAATCAATCAAATTTTATTTATATAGTGCTTTTTACAACAGCAAGTTGTCACAAAGCAGCTTTACAAGGATCCGGGTCCAAGCCTCAAATGAGCAGCCAGTGGGCAAACAGTGGCAAGGAAAAACTCCCTCAGTTTAGGAGGAAGAAACCTTGAGAGGAACCAAGGCTCAAGAAAGGAACCCATCTTCCTCTGGTCGACACCGGAGAGCATAACAATGGCACAGTACATTGGGATGGAAAATGGGAATAAAATGAATGAAAAAAATAAATAAATAAAAAATTTAAAAAATAAATAAATAAAAATGGATGGAGGATAAATAAAGATTGGCTAAAATAGTAGTTGATATGACTCTGTCTAGATGTCTGTTCAAACTAAAGTAGAAGGTATGTCACGGTCAGTGATCAAACATTTCTAGAAATGGCTGAATGCAGCTAGAGAAGGACGTGGAGTTTCGGACATGCAAGGTTTACAGAACCCAAGAATGCAAACCAAAAAAGTGGGTGTGGCCAAACAATGTCTCCTTTTCACAGCAACTTTGAACACGTTCTCAATGATGGCCGACAGCCATTGGAAGTCCTCGGTAGCTCCTGTGATGCTAGTGTAGATGGGAGCGGAATGTCTACGTATTTGTGCCAGGTTAGCGTGAATGTCATATATAGGTCACATAAAAAAAATTCTGATCAGATTTGAGGGACATGCTACATGAATATAATCTAAAAGTTATCTGAGAGCTCAATCCTCTTGGCATGCCCAAAATTTAGCAGGTCAGTGAATTTACTTTTGCCTTTGGAGATCAACTGAAGCTAAAGAAGGCCATTTGAGAAGCCACTGTATCCTTACCTTTATGTCACCCAAAGTTGATCACCTGCTCCAACGAGTATTTCCTCATAATTCAGAGGACGTACCAGCATTTGGGGCATAAATACCATTCATTTTTCCTCAAGGAGAAAAAAAGCTTAGGCCGAAAATAAGGTAGGAGGGACGGCTCTGATGATGACAGATGTAACTTCCAAGCGATGAAAGCGTGCTGTGTGAGAGGCATGGTAATTTGCAGTCCAGACAATGCAAGTCTTTGTGTTTTTTTTTCTCAAGCATCTCAATCCTGGTGCAAATGCCTTTCTCCACTCTGAACCAAAGCTGGCACTTTCACAGAGATGACATCAACTGAGGAACCCGAGGATGCAACTGGGACAAGCCCAAGAATTCAAGGTCGCCGCACTCTGCCTGGAAAGAGCGTCGCTTTCTCTCGGGGTCTTTTTAAGTCTGCACATCGCTACGCAACTTGTGATGGAAACATGTCCTCTGGGTCCGACGGGATCACAATGCTCTTTCTTTCCTTGACAAAGCCTCCCGTTCTTTTTGGCAAGCTGCCTGCTGAAACTAAACGCTAGATTTGATTACATTTCCTCCAAAAGCTTGTGATTGCTCGAGATCTCAGTCTTTGCTCATGTCAGGCCATTACAACGCAATTAAAGACACATCTAGCAGGCCCACATTTGAAAGTGGGGGCCTACCGCCTGCCAATTCATCTGCTCCTACTGACATCTATTATCAATCACAGAGGCAATTTAAACACATAGAGCCTTTCCAAGACACAAAGCGTGGGTGAGAGGCATCCTTTCCCATAAAGCTTCTATGCAAAATCCATTGCAGAAATAAAAGTAATTCCCAGTTAGAGCAAGTAAGCCACCACTGTCAATTAAATGGTATTCCCACAAACAGTGGGAACAACAATATACAATACTAAGACACAACATTAAGACATTGACATGAAATAACCAATCCCCAAAGCTCTTCCTTCATCCCATCGCAAGCTTCCATTTCCCAAAACGAGGTTTTCACTGGATATGCTCCTGGACATTCCAGACCTTCACTCCACAGACCACATATGACAGCCATATGCCAAAGGTGTGGTCTGAACGTGCACCAAGTGTTCATTTATTCAGTTAACAGTATTAACAACCGTTAACCCCCAAAATAAATGCTCGTTTCAAAATCACAATTCCAGCAGTGAACGTGAGAACAATGTATCATGATGAACAAGAGGTTCAAGGAGTTCAGCTTTCATACAGCAGCTTAAGAGCCCTTTCTATCAAAGCCAGAGAGAGCTAGCAGGACCCTTCAAACCCCTCAAAAAGCCCAAAATGAGGCTCACCCACCACGTCTGCCATAATCAACCCAGTCGATCAAAGCGAGTGGCAGGCGACCCTCATTATAAACCCCAGAAAGGTCTCCTAAACAAGCCCTGATGAGGGAGTATGAGCGATTCTTTGTTTTAAAGAATTTCCCCTCTGATGAGAACAGCTTGCAATGGCCATGAGAACCTCAATCTTCTTCAAGCAGCTGGTTCACCCTTCAGACTGGCTTTCAGAAGGGCTGCTTTATCTGAACTGTTTCTAATTAGGCAGGATGACGAAGTTCTCACCATGTGACGGCAGGGCTTGTGTACTGCAACTTGCCCAACATCTTCAAGAGCATGTAAACATGAAAGATCATTTGAAGATCTTTTAATAAACAAGAAACCTTTAATAAACAAAAATTCAGGGCTTATTTTAAACAGATTTAAACCATTTAAACAGTCCCCTTACTCCGAATGAAGATCTGAAAATGTGGATTTGTTTCACAGCTAAAACCACTAGTTATAACCACCTCAAAGATTGAAATGTGGTCTGTACTTTCATTCATTTTTTGGAGCTTGGAGTCGAAAGAGATGAAACGAAGATGAAAACCTTTCCTACACCCTCACCACAAAATTCAACATTTAGACTTTCCAAAGCAACAACTAAACCAAACAGATACCAATTTTGAGAAAACGTTCTGTACTGATTAAGGTAAAACAATGCTGAGTCAGAGATTCAAAAAAGAAAAGCTTGGACAAAAAATGTAATAAAAACAAGACCGATCCAACTGTTAAGGATGGGGGTGTATCAATCATGCAAGGGACATTTCACTGCAAAAGTGAGGACTGGATTCTGGAAGTGAACCTGTTTATTCCAACAAGACAGTCCAAGAATTGCTCCGGAACTAGAATGGGTTCTAGAAGCATAGAATGGGTAAAAATCTTCAAATCAAGAACTGACAAAATCTTAGCAGCTACAATAAGTACTTGCAAGTGGTGAAACTTGCTAAAGTGGGTGACACTGTGCTGATACAAAATTGTTCATGCAGAGAACCCACACATTTGCTGCATGACCTTTTCATTTTTGCTATTTTGAAAATGTAACAGATGGAAATTATAATCTTGCATCTGTAACTTTTTATGTCATCAGCTTTTATTCACTTAGCTATTCATTTTAAGAGGGGTGAGCAAATGTTAGGGTCACTCTAGATTTATGGTCATTTCGGTTTTTAGGACAGTTTGTACAATTGTACCTGTACAGTAATTTTCCTGAAAGTCCTGCAGATGCAGTGGAAAAACCAAAGAACCGACCGACCACATTTAGATCTAAACCAGCACTTAAACAAACCATAGTTTCCATGAGAGAAGAAACTCAACGGATTTAGTTTATTAGCCAGATTTGTGTTGACCAAGTCCATCTCCTCCTTTGTTTGAAAGGTGTTTGTATTTTTTCTCAGAGCGTGACAAAGAGGACATGCAATTAGCCTATTACACTAACTGATGTATGTTCTGGTACGTTGAGTAAGACCCTACTCCGCACGATTTCCCACAGCACAAACCCATACTGAAGCACATGAGTTCAAGGGTCAACAGAAAACTCCCTCCAGCTCCCATTCAGTCAGGGTCAAAGCTCTGCAAAAATAAGTCAGGAGATGAGAAATGAGGAATGATCGCCAAACTGCACACACATAACTGGGAGTTCCTGTGTCAAGGCTGTGTCCATCATTCACCGGACAAGGCTAGCAAGCCCCTATGGGCATAGAACTTTTCTGAAAGACCAATTGAGAAAGATCTAGACAAGAGCGGGAAACAATACAAATGCGATCCCTTCTGCACCTGGAACCATGTCAGATTGGACGTCTTCTCAGTTGTAGACATGATAGATGCTGGAAAGGCTTGTTTTGGGTTCAGCTTCAGTTTCATCATGTTTGTTACGAGATGGGTGAATGATGCCATGCTGCAGGCATCTTGGCCTGAGGCACGCATCAGAAGGAGCTGTGCTAGTGCAGCAAACAGCTGCTCTCCACAATATTTCCTTCACATCTCTAGAAGCCAGGATGAAGTGAAGGGAAATGTGAGAGTCATAGAGAAATCAAGAAAACAGGCTTGAAGTTAACATTGATGACTTGGCCTACAGGCATCTCTGGCTTCATTCCTCCAAATCCCACAAAACCGCTGAGAGCATGGCTGAAGAAAGGTCAACAGGCTTCAACTTGGACTACTGCTCCTGCCAGTGAACGAGATGCCTGACCACCACCACCTGACACCCCCCCCCTCCATGATGAAAGAAGATAGGGCCATGAAAGCGGGTGCTGGATCTTGCGTTCCTATCCTTGCCAATAAGCCTACCCGCTAATGTTAAACTAGAGCTGGCAGGGGGAGAAGTGGGGAGCTGAAAGTAATCCCAGCCTGAGTAAGCATGAGAAGGTACGTGTCACTGACCACAACAATTTGATTAAGACACAGTTTACACAATGATTAAACCATAACAAAATCTCAAATGTCACCACATTTTTAGCAGTTCAAAAGGGAATATCAACCATAACCAAGATACACAGATATCTTTACAACCCTAACAAGAAGCCACCAAAAATGAACCTTCCACTAACCTGAAACTACTGGAAGCCCCCGTCTCATGCATCAGGAAATGCATTCGTAATGATGTTGTATAAGGTTTTCTGAATAAGTATAATGGTAAGCATTGGATCTCATGGAAGACTGGTTCTCCAAAACATCAGGCAGGTCAGTACCTACCAAACGTTCTCCAAGGAAGGACAACTGGTGAACCGCAGCTGGGTCATAGCCAAGTCTCACTGATCTGATCCATACAAGTCCCACCTCACTCACTTACAGGACATTCCCCAAAGATTTACTTTTAACGTCTTGGTGCCAGAGATCCCAGCACACCTTTAAGAGGTCTTGTGTAGTCCTTGCAACTCCCTGCATATCTCAGGAATGATGCTGAGCCCAAACTGTAATGGCTAAAAGACTGGATCAAACAGGGTCAGACTGGTTCAGAGAATCTCCAAAACATCTGGCAGGGATTGTGATCTCAGCATGTAGTGCTCAGTACCTTCCAAAACTGCTTAAAGGAAGGACAACTGGTGAACCAACAACGGGGTAATGAGCACCCAAGGCTCATTGATATGATCCATGGTGGTCCCAATTTGCAACTTGGAGGACTTTTCCCAAGGATTTGCATATTGGTGCCAGAAACCACAAGACACTTTCAGAGGTCTTAGTCTCCAAGAATTGTCTCCAAGTTTTGCTAGAACAAAGTATTTTGTATCAAACCACTCCGAAATGTTTAGGCTATATCTTAATTACATTATCAATAATCACCTTCAAATTTGGTGGAATTTCCCTTCAAGTAATCTTAGACAGGCTTGTTTAAACTGCTTGACTGTATGACATATGGTTGCCAATAAAAAAAGGACAAAAGTATATTTCATAGTTTAAAACCAAGAGTCCAAAACAGCCTGAATTGAGCACACGTTTGTTCATTCTTTCTAGTGAGGACTGACCTTGGGCAACACAAAGCTCATTACACACAGGATCAAAACAGCCAACCTATACAACTTTTGGCACATACCGTGGCTGGAACCATGAGTCCTAATGTTAATCTTCTCCTACGTCCATCCCTAGATAGCCTAGATCATCTTCTAAAGCCTTTATTAGTAAACACCAGGATGTCATCCTCTTATTCTCTGATCGCACCAAATCCATAATGCTGGTGTGACCTCAAACAGTCAACAGACATGGAAATGATTGGGCTGAAAATGTAAGCAATCCAGAAAATGTGCCCTGGCTTGCTTATGTTAGGTTTGCATAGCAGCTTTCCTGTGCAGCAAAGTTTGACCCAGGCTACTCTGCACCAAACAAACAGAATATGATTATTTCAATATTTAAAAAAAGTGGAGGCCAGCAGCAATATGAGCTTAATCACTTCTTTTTCCATGACAGGGATACTCCAAAATGTTTGACTTTGCCAGGCATTGGGCTACATTATTTGTTGATTCTGAATGAATACATAATAATAGTAATTTACATAATAATTTACATATAAATCATAAAAAAATCAAAGGAAATTTAATTGGGGCAAATTACATAGTGGCTTTCAGCTAAAGGTATGCATTCCATTTACACATATTTTATGAACCTTAATAAACAATAAGCCGTTTACTGTAAAGCACTTCAAAAGGTTCAGCCTATAGTGCCGAGGTTCAGGTACCAGACGGCAGCAGAGTTCAGGATACTGTGGGTTCAGGGTTGGCTGTTTTCAGAGCCAACACAGCTGGTGTTGAGAAAACAAATAAAACAGAAGCAAAAGCAGGTGAAGCACATGTTCTAATGTTCCTTTGGTTACAGGGGAAAAACTTTCCAAGTCTTCAAGAGCATCAAACAAGTCCTGATTTTAAGACCCTAAAACACTTTGACATGAGCCAAACTGTGATGAACAGAAAGCCTGGGAGACCAAGCATCTCCAAAATTGCAAGTTCCCATTATGCACTGGTCAGTACCTACCAAAATGGTTCTATGGAAAGACAACTGATGGACAGAGTCATTGCTCACTTTTAAAAAACTTTTGGAGGTTCTTCAAATACAAAACTGGAGAAACCTTCAAGGAACCTTCAACAGCCTTCACACTTTTATTCAAGGTTCACTGAAGCACCTTGAGGTTCCTCCAAGTTTCAAAAGGAAGAACCCCTAAAGGTTCCTCAAGAAGCTTGCACTTTTAACAGTGTGCCCAAGGCTCATTCACATGATCCATGGAGGTCCCACCTCACAAACACCAAGGATTTGTTTCAAATGTCTGTGTGCCGGATACCAATGGATGGATGCCTTCAGTGGTCTTCTGGAGTCACAAAGCAACTCACCGCGTATCGTGGGATTGTGTCATTCAAGCTTATGACTTCTACATCAAGATTCAGCTGGGAGGCTCCTAATGGGCTGTAAGGGTAGAGAGAGCATTTCTCCTACATTTGCCCCCCTACATGCCTTCCTTCCTCCTCATAACCCCAATCACCTTCCAAACAAGTTGTCTTTGGTTGACCCTTTCATTGCTCAGGTGAGGTTGAAAATTGACCAGGACTTTTCTAATATTGCCCCAAGCCTCTTCATCTTCCACAATAGAAGTTTAAAACCATATTTATTCTCTGAGGGTTGGAGTTGAGTACCGATAAACCTGTACCTTTAAGGGCACCAACCGAATTATGTTAGTCCACTTCTAACAGTACTGATGGCGATTGAACGATGGTTGTGTAATAATGGTAATACATCCAGTATGGTCAGAAATCACTGTGGTGCGTAAAATGAGTTCCAGTTCAATGAGTTTCTATGTTTTATAACTGAATTTAGTTAGTTAATTATTAGGTACCAAAAACATATTGTCTGTTACTGAATTCCAGGTATTGGTACTTGTTTGAATGTGAAGGGTAGCCAGGCCTTGTCCTCTGATCATGTTTTATTCTCTCATTCATATTTGTTTTCCCACAGGATTGTGTTACACAATGACCAACAATTTTAGTGATTATGTAAAAGGTCACTATCCTGCCCACACTGGCATCATTAAACCTCAAAATGATTTGATTGAAATAGTGCAGATATACAGGAGTTTCATTTCCAAACAGCCCATAAATGTTCATTAAATTCACTACAGCTGACTCTAGAAATTACATGAATGAGTTAACCCAGTGCATCTCCATCTCTGGCTCTCCATCCAGAAAGATGAAGTGATGAATGCCCTTCCCCTCGCTCACACAGCAGGCTTTAAAGTAAGCTTGTGCCTCTCGCCTACAGAGGAGACACATCCAAGCCCATCCCCTCACAGCGCTGATCATATGGGCTCTGACAGGTTGGTACACACAGGCGCTGCATCCTCCCCCGCCTCTCCAAACCAGAAACACTTTAGCCATTGTTCTGCTTAGTGATACGGCACAAATAACAGTATTATTACCCACCAGTGAGCATCACCAGTCCACACAAAGAGACTGAACACACAGAACTCTACAGAGCACTAAAGTAAGCCTGCTGACCAGATCACATCCCAGTGTCCTCAGGAGGCAGAAGAGCCGCAGGACACAGCCAGCAAGGTTGAGGCAGACAACAGCAGTATCCTTTCCATGGGGTTGGTAAATTGATGATGGCATATTCCAGTATTGCTAAATGGTTGCTATGGTATCCAAGTTGGCTACTACAGTGTTGCGAAATGGAAATTCGGCTGGGATTGGGTATTGGCCAATTTAATCCCAACCCAGTTCAGATTCTACATTTTAACCATGGTGTTTAGAGAGCTATCTGGTGTCCTCAAGACACCATTAGTGGACATTTGATGCCACAAGGGACATCCCTGAAGGTAAATAAGAGACAAGATAGTGTAATATCTGAAACTGTATAAAGCTACTGCTGCAGGTGTTTCACTGCTGTTCTTTATTTTTGAACCAGTTCTGAAGGTGTATAGAACCGATTATTAACCTATATTAACCCACATGCTATAGAAACCCAAATTACAACACAGTCAGCACTCTTATGAACTACGTATTTCACATCAGTTATCCATAAACAACAACATCTCCATACACAATGTGTACTGCTGTACAATCTCGCTCACACACACTTGACTGCAGTGTCTTAAGGCACTGGGAGCTATATGGTCAGATATGAAACACACTATAATAATAATAATAATAATAATAATAATAATAATAATAAAAAAAATAATAAAAATATCTAAACATATTATTGGAGGCTGTTTTATTTATACAAACACAAAGACTGGATTGTCTGATACTCAGCATTAAAAGACTGATATCAGGGCAAAATAACTTTAATCACAACATTTACAGTCACTTTGCAGATTTGTGGCTCAAATGTCAATGCATGTATCAGTAAAAACAGCCATTTAATCTCATTCATAAATTAATCCTTAATGGCTGTTTATACTGTAATAAAACCCATATATCTCCTAGTCAGTTACACTATCTTTAACCACCTCTGAGATTGAGTGCAGATGAGAGACCACAACAGCACAAAGACTTCAAATGAAAATAAACAAGTAAACACCATGGTCAATACTGAGATCCTCAAAACATACTGAGGAAATAATCATATATTTTACATAAAGTTATTAAAGTCTAACGGCCCGTGCTCACTGTAGTATCCTTGTTTTGGTTACTGGTAAGCAGAGAGTTTGTGTTAGACTGAATGGAGGTTGGGGAGGGAGGGGGTAGGTGGTAGTGGAAGGAGAGCGCTCATTCCAATCATCTTCAGCCTCTGTTAATCCCATTAGAATGAAGGCAGGATGGAGCTGGAGCGGGACGCAGCATTAGGTCCATCAGCATACATTAGCCCCAAATCAAAGCCCCCCTGTCTAGTGCCATTAACCACCTGCTGAAATGAGAGAAAATGATTTGAGACCCGTGTCTAATGAGGAGGCTGAAATGTTACACCAAAACTCTTACAGCAAGGCCTCCACCCAGACACCGCCTTGAAAGAACGCTCCTAGTCAACTGTGCCAATAAAATCAATCTGCCTGTCTGCACTGCCAAGCTTTATTGTCTTCATTTCAACAAACAAACTGTTTCATTTCATTCAAACTGTAATCCTGATGAGCCACAAGTTCTTGTTTCTAAGCTCCCACTCTTGTACCACGTCACTACATTTCCCCACCCGTGCCTGGGACGTTTGCGAGTTTAGCTGCAGTGCAATCCACACGCGGGAATTCAGCTTAATTATTAAGTGGTTAATGTGATTAGCTTTATATGTCGTGAAGTGAGAACAGGAGGGTGCCCAGAAATAATGAATCTGGACAGATAAGCTGCTGCTGCTTTTAATTAAATAACATTCAAAGAGAGATAAGAGCAGTGTAGGAGAAGATGGGGGTGGCATTCCCCTGTTGAATCCAGTAAAGTTAATCCCTTCTGCTCGCCACTACTGTGCAAGTCTGTCAATGCATATGGCTACTTCTCTCTACTCTGCGACAGGCGAGATCACGGTCTGTCCAGCCACATCTGATTCTGAGGCTCTGAAAGACCAATCATCTGTGAACAACAGCCCTTTTCAGAGCCTGGCAGACAGTGAGGGGTCAGGCCACCTCAGCCTGAACACCAGCAACGACAATCAAATTCCCAGGCAATCAAGGAACCCATTTGTTGTCAGTGGAAAAAAAAAAAGTTAGGTGGAATGGGACAGGAGCCATCCAATCTCGCCATGTTCTGACAGAGCTTCACTTCTGTAATGAAGTCTCGACCGACCTGCGGAGAGGCCCCCTCAGCGAGTAGATTGAGTGAAGGGTTGGAACAGGGGGAGGGAAAGCAACAAAAAAAAAAAAAAAAAAAAAAAAAAAAAAAAGCAGGCTTGCTCCCAATCCTCAGATTTTAGTCTAGACACCATCTGGACAATGGTTACGACCCCTCTCAAAAGAGCTCAGATCAGGTCCTTATAGAACACCAAGATATTATGGTGCTCAAAAGATTAGGTTACGGGTGGGCCTTGGATCAATGAATAATAGCATATACTATGATCATTTAAATGCCTAGATGCTAATAATATGCAAAGGTTCCACCTGTGAGCAGTGGTTTATTGAGCACAAGGTTGTGGGATCAATACCCATGTCCACTACACTGCCGCTGTTTGGCAATCAAGTAATGCCCTTAGCACTTGCAGCTTCAGCAGAGCTGTAGCATGTCAGACCCTGCACTCAGAATTGTGGATTCAATACCCCCCTGAACTGACCGGCAACTGCTGGACTCCGGATCAAGGTT
Organism: Acestrorhynchus altus; assembly: GCA_034509495.1. Classification (NCBI taxonomy): domain Eukaryota; kingdom Metazoa; phylum Chordata; class Actinopteri; order Characiformes; family Acestrorhynchidae; genus Acestrorhynchus; species Acestrorhynchus altus. The sequence continues at coordinate 25,411,555 of CM067508.1, forward strand.
CTTAATCCTTTCTGTTCCAGGGGCCACAGTAACATCTTAGGCCCTGAACTCTGGGTTGTGGACTCTATTCCCATGTTCACCCGAGCAATGCCCTTACCCTTCTCTGTTCCAGGAGTGCCTTAATGCTGCAGAACCTGAACCTAAGTAGATACTGGTTAATATTCCAACATTCAACAGCATTCCACAAGTCTTTGAAAGAATGTGACTGACACACCCACTCTACTGCTTTTGGGTGCTTTCAGACAATGTTGTCTTACCCCTCCTTCCTCCCAACCATCTCCATCTCCCGTCCGGTTGACCAGGTGATGGGCTCCACTCCTGCCATCTATGTACAGCAGGATCTGCAAGGGTCCAGATGTTACAAGACCCAGGACAAATACGGGGCCTTCACCAAAGACTTGAACAATTATTGTTATCATTCTAATTGTTATATTTCATCAAGATAAAGTCTTTCTTCTTGCACGTCTGCCTCTGGAGACTTCCATCCATTGTTCTCAACAGTATTGTTAAAAGCGCTAATTGAAGATCATTGCTGCCTACTGGAAACCATGTATCTCCATTGTGTGAACCCTGTACTTCTAGATCAAAAAATTAATAAAAAAAATGAAATTACTGTGAATTACTCTTAGTCTTAACTTTGAATGGAAGTCAATGTAAAATATTTCTGGAGTCTCCTGAGATGTTTATCATTCAATGTTTCTCAATATTCAAATACTTTTTTAATGGGAATTAAGTGACCCAAAACCTTTAACTGGCCAGTTATCAGAGCCTAATGAAACCCTAATGTTTAATCAACTGCATCTCTTGCTCTGAAAAGGCTTGTATAGTTGAGGGGCCTATGGTTGAGATGGTTCACCTCGTGAGGTTAAGATTAGTTAACATAAGCGCTGCAGCATATGTGCAAGCGCGTGAGTGTGTGCATACACACATACATGTCTTACACACACTCCCACTACAGTAGGGGTATGTTTAACAGTGTTTATGGTTTCTGCAGGGACCACTGACCCAGAAGCGAGGGGGGGATTTCTCAGCAGAAGGCAGCAGGTCAGACAGAAGCCTCTCAGGAGCAACAAAGGCTGCCATACATACCTACATACTAAAGCAGAATAAACGGGAGTGTTAATACACTATTTATACATTAGGATATGTACTGTAGACACTATATAAGGCATTTTCAAAAATGGTTTGTCTTTTTGGTGCCTTAAAACAACCCTTCACTTCCTATGAGCAGTGGTTACCAACTGGAGGACCCCTTGCCATGAACATTTTAGTGGTTTCCTGCTCCAACACATTCCTTTCAACACAGAAAGGCTTTGGTTAATTAGATAATGAGCTAAATCAGGGGTCTTGTAAGCAGGGTAAACACTAAAATGTGCTAAACAAGCAGTCTTACAGGACCATAGTTGTGAACGACATCCAAAGAAACCAACATTATGAACAAGCTCAATGAAGTTTACAGAAAAATAAATGATAAAATAAAACAATATTTAATGAATGTATCTTTGTGCCGGCCATGTCCACCGTGCTTAACGTCTGAATGAAGAGCCACATCAAGTTCTCAGAGTCATTTTATGAATTTTTCAGGAGGTTTAACCCAAAGGATTGAGGTGTCCCTGAAAACAAGGGTATGTACACAGCAATGCATCACACAAACTCTTACAGCATGTCATTAATATTATTTTTAGCAGCAAATAAGCTCTTGTGTGCCTCGTCTATCACACTGTGGTCAGAGGGGAAGGAATCTGGGCTCGCGCTTGTGTAGAAAAACATTCAGGAGAAGTGAAAGCATCTATTTGTGGTCAGACCTATAGACATCTCTGTGAGATATACATAGAGCTGAGATTTCCACTGTTCAGCATATACAGCAGGGTTTCTTAAGCTTAGGGCAGCACAGTACCATGTAGATCATTACTGTTCTACTGCTTCTCCTGTATCCTTGTTTATATTGTGAAAAATGTGCAACTTTGCATAGATTGTTCAAAATGCACATGTTTTTGCATTTCTGAACATGCATTCCTACCAAACTGCACCAACCATACAAGTGATGCACCATTTCATCACTTTTTCACTCACTATTATAAAATGCAATCAATTCCTCGTGCTCTCTCATATTTTTCATTTCTTTGAGGGTAAGTACTTTATAAAAGGGCCTCAATGGGCTTTTTATTTCACTTTCTTGGCGCATTTTTCCTCACCACAATTTATAGTTGTTGGTTTATTTCCTGTTCTTGCTAATTGTGCAAATAAACAAGCAAATAAACAAATAAGTTTTAAAAAGTGAAAAAAGAAATATTTACATTTATGCCATTTGGCTGACACCCTTCCACAGGTAAGAGAATGCAGCACTAGCAAAGTCTTGCTGAAGGATTTTAATTGGTGTATCATGGTGTGCTTGCCCAGCTAGGAAACTGAACCCTAATGTACCGTGAGGAAGGCAGTGTTGCTCCCCACTAATCTTTACTAACTTCTACAGCAACCCACTACGCTCCAGTAACACACAAGCCTATGGCCATGTAGTCAATCTGCTGATGTTGACACATTTATAAAAGGACAAATCTGTGTCGATCAGCACTAATGTTACAGGTTAATGTGCAATGAGATTTAATAAAAAAATGTAAGTGCAGTTAGACACAGGAACACTAATACAATACTGATATGAGTGTGGTAGACCAATGTTGTCCAAGTACTGTTCTCCTTATCTAGAGCAATGCTTCATCAAAATATACAAGACTATACTATATTTCCAAAAGAATTGTGGACCCTTCTAATGAATGCATTGCACCCACTACTATCACAAATGTGCAAATGCACACAGCCTGTCTAACCCCTGTAGAAAGCACTGCCAACTCAAGACTTTCTGGAGCAGAAAAAATACATTAAGCAACTGGCACGTTCTAGATATGAGTGGGGTAGAAAGCTCCCCACCTCCCACCCCTAACATTGAGCTGTGCAGCACCTCCATTCAATACTTCAGGGATGAGTTAGGGAGCTGGGGATGAGGTTGGCTGGTATACATCCTGACCTGCTCTTGTTGCTGAATGCAATCAAATCCTCACAGCAATGCTCTAGAATCCAGTGGAAAGCCAGACTGAACAGTAGAAGGAAATAAAAAACATGGATTTCCAAGAAACCATGAATGAGCAGCTGTCCCAATACTTAGTGTGTGTAGTGTGTATGGGGTAGTTTCTTCCTAAACATTTGCAGCCAGACCACACTGCTTCGTTTTCATTCATTTCAAGGTTCTAACCAAGTGCAATGCCAACGCTGAGTCACAGCTGACTGGCATACTCATTTCTTGGCTAATCTCAAGCACTCACATACACGCACATGCGCACACACGCGCACGCACACACACACAGACACGCGCACACACCCACACACACACAGACACACACACACAAAAAAAAACACAACAACAAAATAAAGAAGGGTAAAGATGGATGTGAAACAATATACATTATATCAGTCTAAAAGTCCTGCAGACACAAGCGAGCCACAATGCATGAAGAGACCACCCCTGAAAACACAAACACACTTCTCATAACCCTGACAGGCCGCCAAGCACTGTCTACTGAAACACTGATGTCTGTATCTGGGCTCCCTGGCTCAGCCTCAATCCCAAATACAGGTTGGATTTTATTTATTATAGTTATATATATAAAGAAAGGTAGTAACCTGCAAAGCATTGTGGGTTCATTATTTACTCAAAGAAAACAAAAAAGGAACCCACAATGCTTTGCAAACATGACCATCTGGATGCAGCCATTGGGGGATTAGAAGTGGCCTCTCGGAGCGAATGAGACTCTGACAGTCTCTCTCTGAGAGGGGTATAATTATAGGTAGAGAGAGAGAGAGACAGAGGGACAGAGAGAGAAATAGAGAGAGATGCTCCAAGTTTGGGTTACCGCTCTCGGTTCTCACCACGGCTGCAGACTCGGAGCATGTGGACAGGGCAGCAGGGTGGACACTACAGCAGTGCCTGAGAAGAGCAGCTCCAGACACACCACATGAACCACAGCATCAGCACTAGCCTATTTCCAGCACACGCACACCACCAGTTCATCCCTGAGGCCCCGGAGCACAGGCCCTGAAACCCAACCACAAGCTGACCACTCTGAAACTAAATTAATGCAGCGAGGGCAAGCGAACTGAAACAATTCAGAGCAGGTCAGAACTGAAACACTAACAGTGTCTAAAAGTGACTTATTCCTCAGGGAGCTGAAGGCCTCAGACATCATCACACTGTAGCTCCAGAAGAATGAGCAGAAACGTTGGCAGAATGATGGTTTATTTGAATTCTGTAGTAAATGTTTTATAGCTATTGCATTTGTACTGTCTAAGCGGTCACTATGTAAAACGTGTGTCTGTCCAAAGCTGCAATTTTACAGCAGAAGGAAAAAATTCTTAAGATTCAATAGAAGGGGCTACAAGTGGCTCGGCTGACTAATGCAGTGGCTCTGCAGCCTGAGGATTGAGAGTCTGAATCCTGGGTCATGCTGCTCCCCATCAGCAGCTGAGCCCCAAGTGAGAATAAAAATGATTGCCCCCGCTCTCTTCGGGTGGGTAGATGGTGCTTTCTCCCCATCACTCTCAAAGTGATGCTGGCCAGCACAAGCATCTGCTGGCTGATGTTACAGAGCTGGGGATCCATGTTGGCTGCCTAGTGATGCTGTTTTGGCGGCAGGTGGAGGCATGTGCTTATCCTCACAGTCCATGTGTGGGGAATATTACTGCTAAACTGGGGACAAACTGAGTAATTTTTTATAGAATGCTTCTTTTTTTTATGTTAAGTCAAAAAGATATTTAAATAATTTTGGAGCATTTCTATTGGTTCGTTCCATAAGCGTGCAAGGAAATACTGATTCACCACAAAATCACAATTTTGTGTCTAACAATACCGTACGGTCTCCCAAAAACACAGCATGGGTATTTAATGAATAGTTACATTAATTACAATAGTTAAAAAGTTAGTAACAATAACTACATGTAATGGTTAGTGGTTCACCTCAGGTTGTGTTGAAACCCCGACCACTAGTTGGCACTGTTGTACTCAGTGTTCTAATAAAAAATCAAATGTCAATTTACTTAAAGTCGAATACAGTTTAATGACACACATCACCAGCCTGTTTCCATCACACAACCTTAGAAAGATAAACTAATAAAAGATGCTGCATCAATACATACTATACTTAATATTTAATGCATCTCAGCTTTATTTTAAAAGGCATCAAAAATGTTCACTAAATCTAAATCATTCTTTGGTGTATAAATATTAAATTGGAGGCTTTAATTAAAGGTGAAAAATGCCCAGATTTTTTTATTTATTTATATATATATATATATAATTTTTTTCAATTTTTTCCCAATTTTTTGCCCCTACTAATTTAGACGTGCCAATTACCCATCCCTTTAAGTAGCCTCCCATCATTGAATGCATCATTGCCAGCCAGCCATCATGCTTGGAGGAGAACGCTGGATCCCCAGATGTGATGCAATGGATGGCAGACGCCTGCGTGGACCAGCAGCACACTTGTGCGATGTGGGAAGAGCGCCATCTAACCCTTTCAGTGCTCATTTGCATACTTCAGTGCTCTGCAGTCAGTCCTGCCCGGGCCAAAACCGATACACATTAACCAAGCCAGTGCCAACTTGCCCAAGAACAAGCAGTGATCAGCTGCTCGCTCTGCACTAACCTTCACCACCATCCTGGCAGGCAATATCCCTCAGATGAGCTCATCTATCAGGTTTGTGGGCAGATTCATGGCAGGTAGCAGAGACCAGTCATAATTCATATCTGGCATTTATCCATTTAGCTGCTCATCTGTCCATCTCTGGCCAGAGCGTGGGCTTACGGCACCAGGGATATGAACCTTGTGAGTTATGATTCACACTCCCCAACACAGGTGTCAGGCTCCAGTGCGGTGGACAGAGCAAAGACAGTGCACCCACCATAAGAGCTGGATTTCATGCTAAAGAGCTGCTTATTTAAACATCTCTGTTGTGATCTGTGATGTTCAGCTGATAGTCAGACATTCATTTCAGTGTTTCCCTGCAAACAGAAAAGAACAGATCAAATTCCGTCTCTAAGGCAATGGACAGTCTTGTCACCATGTGGCCGTGGGCATACGTGGTTGGCAGTAAATGACTTCCCACTATGAAGTGTGCTGTCCTTTCAAATACATCAGCTGTGGACTTTTGAGGATGTTTTTTTTTTAATTATGTGAATAAATAATGTGAATAAAAGCACTGATTGCACAACAATGGCTTCACGCTACAAAAAAAAAAACTGCTGAACAATTTCAGAAAACAAATGTGTGTCCCGTTCCCAGACACTAGCTAAATTCTACTATCATTATATAGTGTTTATGTAATGTTTATTCATTTATTTGTTTTGTTTATTATATTTTAAAAACCCCTTTCCATACATAGATTATATATTATATATTTTTCACACTACGCTCTTCTTTCATTGCTTAGGCAACAATTATTAAAGAGAGATACTGACAAATGGCCAGAGAGACAGAGAGACACACAGACAGAGAAACAGTTGGACAAGGAGAGAGACATACCACATATAGAGATAGAGAGACAAGTGGACATTCAGGGAGAGAGAGAGAGAAACAGAGACTGAGAGAAAGACGTAAAGATAAAGGGAAATGGATATAGAGACAGATGGACAGAGACAAACAGGTAGACGGAGAGACAAAGAGAGAGAAACTGAGCGAGAAACAACCAGACAAACATAGTGAAGGAATGTGAGAGACATACAGACAGAGAGCGAGCGAGAGAGATTCATAATGTATATTCTTTGGCATTCCTCAGTACCGATGTCTCCAAGAGAGTCTCCACAGACACGAGCAGAAGCCTGCATCACATTTCAGTATTTCAGCGTTAGTTAGGTGCAGAGAGTTCTCTTGATTCATAAAGCCCCTTCACCTTCCTCCATTTTCCTAACAGATGGGCTTCAGAAGAAGTATTCCAGCAGTGTGTACTGGATTTTCCTCCATAAAACAGAGATATGAGCAGCATGTGAGAAACACATTTCACACGAGAACAAACGAGAAGGGTGGTGTTGAGGTCAGGTCAGCATTAGTTGACAAGACCAACATTAGGTCTGACCAATTCAAAAGGTAAAGGATGATCTTCCGTGATTTCTTCTGTCTAATTCATCCACATTTTCACACACAATCTTTTACAGGCTGTATGTGAGCGTTTTATGTCAAGCATGTTTTCTACATTATTCTGGTCTCAATATCAGAGCTGGGCCTTTCCCAAAACGTCCATGTTTCCTGTCTGAATGGTAAAACTCATAAATTACCTTCCTTAGCACACATACTGTTCTCCACACCACCATAATGACCTCAATAAAGCAGCGACATGGCTTAGGTTATCTGATTCACTATTCAGTCCAGTTAAATATTAGCCATCCACTTGAAGGAAAAGCAGCACTCTCCAGCCTGTGGAACTCGAAAGGTTGCACAGTGGGTCTGAACATGCTTCTCATTAACACACACACAAACACACATACACACACACATAAGGCATCAAAACAGCCTCCCACTCTTCTGACTATGCCACATCTGCTCCTTCTCAACACAAATGAAAAAATAACTAGTTTGAGCTGTGTTACACTGGCCAGAACCAGCCTGACGCTGGTTTGCTTTCAAACCCCTCTCCCCACACTTCAGTCCAGGTGACGCTGGAGAAGTTTGAGTGTGGTTTTAAATAAAGCCCAACTACAGACATATGGTGGCCAATATTTGGTTGACTGTAATGAATTATTTATAGCTGATTTATTTCCTCATTCTAGTGCTGGGCAAAATGTCTGCAAATCGATATCACGATTAATTCATTTTATGACAAATAATGATTATTATCTATATATACACACACACACTTCATCGCAGATCAATATATATCTGATCTCTGCAATGAAGCATATTATGTGTGTGTGTGTGTGTGTATATATATATATATATATATATATATATATATATATATATATATATATATGTGTGTGTGTGTGTGTGTGTGTGTGTGTGTGTGTGTGTATGCACACTAGTGCATCTTAAAATAGAATTTCATAAAAGACTTAATTTGACTTCATAATTTTAATTTTAAAGGCTTGAGTACAGTGCTCTTTTTGGTTGTTCACTGTGTAGCTGGAACATGTGATTTGGGATTAATAAAGCTATTATTTCATTCAGAAAGTTAAATTGTCATATTTTATTAAATGTAAAGTGAAATATTTAAAGTCTTTGTTTTACTTATGGCGTATACCTCATGAAACTCAAAAAAACAGATTGATACAATATTTAATTCACTCACACATGCACAAGCACGCATGCACGCACGCACGTGCGCACACACACACACACACACACACACACACACACACACACACACACACACACACACACACACACACAGTAAACAAGGTAGGTCGAAAGTACATGGTGCCGTGTCCACTTTTTCAGTCACCCTGAGCTGCAGTGTTTGTTGTGGGAAGTCAAAACAGTACATAAATAAGGTGTTTAATTGAATTACATTTATTTACTAAACACACTCCAAATGTATACACGGTGTACAGAAAAACAGTGCTGGCTGGTTAGAATATAGGTGGGCTTGCAATGCCAGCTGCTCCTTGGGTGCAATAACCTGTCTAACCCTGTGCTCTGACATGCAAAAATTTATATCTCCAAAGTATCAACACTACAAACAGGAGAAGGAAAATCTTTCATTCCGAGTCATTCCTGAGCATTTCCATTGGTCCGTTCATCATTCCTCTCTAGCAGGTCAAACATAAGGGACCATCTTTGGGCCACCCTGCTCTAAAACAATGGCTTACACTGTAATATGTAACGTTCACTGAGAATAACTATGAATAATATTATAGATTTCCTCTCATGGTATCTTCCCAAGCCTGTCATTTCCATGTGGGAGGGAATTTCTCGACAGGTGCTCCAGATAGAAGACTTAACCAATTTCATTGTACCTCCCGATATTGATTCAAAAACAGATCCCTACATATGTTTCAGGAACAAGCAGCCTGTCATCAGTAAGCTCTGCCGTCGGTGCTGAAACTGATGTGTTCAGAGCATTCGTCTCTCAGCTCTGGCACAGCCTCCTACTTCTGAACGAGCTCAGAATCGCTCTTGCTGCACTCGCAGCACAAAGACAGCAATACATGGCTGACATATCCCTGATCTATCTTTACTGCACACAGCCACTGCTGCAACCCCAGCCGGGCAGGAACTAATACCTAATATAATCTCTGATTTTATTATACAGTATTATACTGTAAGTCCCAGAAGACTTACTGTAATACCACGTTGAGTGAAATCACAATGCAAAAATAAAACAATAAACTACAGGGGATTATTATCAAAACTCATTACTCATACAGAGCATCAAATTTTAACATAGAAATGAATCAGCTGAGCTGATTTGACCCCATTTTACAATATATTGATACAAATCTAAACATTTCCCTCACGTTAAAGCTGCATTATTTATTTAATTATATTTGTTTTTGCACTTCTGACACCAAAAATTTTACTAACACATTTCCAAAAAAACTAAATAAAGATTTGTGTTCATAATTTAGTTAAGAAACATAAATGGTCACATGCTTCATATTTATTATATTTTGAATGACATTCCTGCTGTCCAATCAAAAACACATATCTCCATTTTTGTCCATTTTCAATTCTCTCCATTGTTTGAGGCCTTTAGCTGATTCTATTATCTGTTATCTGCTGGTATGAACAGATCCATAGAAATGCTTTAAAATTCTAATTCCTCGTATTTTGCATTAACTTCATTAACATTTTGCCTTCTCATGTAGGTCACAATTTTGGATTTTTAATTGCTTTAATGTTGATACTGATTAGAAATTTATTCAATCACAAAATTAAATTCTAATCATTTAAGATTTTGGAGTGCTGATTTAGAAAAACAAGACATTATTTTTAACAAGTGTTAAGGCAATATCTACTTGTTCATAAAAAATCTGAAGAACTACTGGATAAAAGAAATTCCACAGCAAGTCATTTGCTGTGAAAAGGCCCATTCTGAAATGACTTCAAATATTTAATGGTACTGGTAAAATGAGGTCTGATGTGCAGGGGGGACATACAGAGTCTAAACATAAAACAGGACCATTTTACCATTAATTAACATTATATATAAACATCCATGACGGGTACAGAGTTCATTTCTTACTAATAACGTGGTTAAATCTGGAATACAGGCATTATGACCTTCCTCCAGAAAAACAGAGAATAATTATTTAGGAAATTAATCTTTACTTTACTCATCTACACTGTTAAAAACACAAGATCCTGAGCATTTTGAGGTTCTTCAATTTGAAACTGTGGAGCTGCATCTCACACATGCATCTTTTATAGAACCTTCCCAAAAAGGTGCTCAGAAGAACTCAATATTAAGGATGAAAGACTCTGAGAATGAGTTCAAGAAGCTCTGCATAACTGGATCCAAATACAGCAGCCTAAAGATCTTCAATGAACTTTCTGAGGAATCCCCCCAAAAAAATCTCACAGGCATCTGTAAGAGCACTGAGAAATGTTTGGCTTCGTGCCGTTTTTTAGAACACAGTCGAATGCCTGAAAATCCAGATCTAAACATAGTTCCGTGTGATTTAATGAAGGGTTAATAGCTGTTACTCAGGCGCAGTTATCACCACATCAGCACCACGTTTCCACTTCATTTTTCTGGTATCTCAGCAGCCGGTAGTACATACTACTAGCCAGCTGGAGATACAGAAGCGCAAAATATCCACCTTAACACACAGCGCATTATCAACAAAGCCTACAGCAGCCTGGCTGAAGGAGGAGGACACCTTCTCAGCGTACGGATGTGACCACAGTCGCTCACAAACTGATGACTTCACAGTCTATTTCTGTCTACTTTCGATCAGATGTTCAGCACTGGTGAAGCTGAAAATGAGATCAGAGCTCATTAACCTACATCCAACCTAGTCGACACACTGGATGTAAACAAGTGCGAGTGTGGAGGTGGCTTCAGCCTCTTGTGACGATTCACCACCAACCAGTGCTTTAAATCAGGGCTGACCAGCCTACGTAAACAACTTCTCAAAGCTCATTTCGCTCCAGTAATCAAATAGCTTTGATTCATTTACAGCAGTCTCAGAGGCATGATTCTAAAGTTGTAAACTTCCACAGATCTGGCTTTGCTGTGTCTGTGTGCGTGTTTACAGCCCCTCACTAACAACCAATCACAGTAAAAAAAAAAACTGCAACAAGTCAAGCTCCATCCATCCATCCATCTCCATAAATCCCACAATCATTAATAAGAAAACCAGAGACCACCGTTTCCCCAGTCACCTCAGCTACATCCTAAATCCAACCTAACCAGTGGGCACTAGACTGCACACTATTGAAGCCCCCAATGCATGCTTATAGATGTCAAGCTTTATCCATCCATCCCTCCCTCCATCAAGCTATCCATCCATTCTCCAGATCACAGCTTAAATTCAACCCAAGTCAGTGGACATCAGACTGGTCACAACAAGGGGGCTAAAAGAATGAGAAGTCAAGCTCCATCCACCCATCCATTCCCCTTTCACAACAGGAGGACTTTGTCACATCGTAAATTCAACCAAAGACAGAGGGCACTGGACTGGCCACAAAAAGGGGTCAAAAAACTCTATTTCTACACTACCCATTCACAGCAGGGGGTCGTATAGTATAGAAGCCCCCCGGTGTGCTCTGTGTGTGTGTGTGTGTGTTCGTAGCTCATTCGGAACCCATCACAACACAACACTGATAAGTCAAGATCTCTCTCTCTCCATCCATCCTCCCTCCATTCTCAAACTGAGTTTATCCCCACTCACACACTAACAACTAACCCAGAGACCAGTTTCGCAGCTCCCTGCACTTCCAGCTTAAATGAAACCCAAACCAGTAAGCACCAGGCTGCCAATAACAGGAGGTTATACCACTGAAGCCCCCTGTGTGCCATGTGTGTTCATACATGCTTGGATTTGCCAAACAAACTGAAACACTGTGATAAATCCAGCTGCATCCCTCCATCCCATCCTCCAGCTCACATCTTAAACTCAACCTGACCAGTCCGACCACAATAAGTCCAGCTCCATCCCTCCATCCCCATTCACAATAGGGGGGGTTATTGTACAGACCCCTGTAAGTCAAGTTCCCTTCCTCCATCCATCCATTCCTCCATTCATCCAATCCCACAACTGTGTTTATTATGCATCATAACAAAGCCTGAGACCAGTTCCCCCAGTCCCTGCGCTCCCAGCTTAAATTTATCCTAAACCAGTCCAATAGGGATGGAGGGAGGGGTGGTGGTGGTGGTGGGGGGGGTTAGTAGTGAATCCCCCCGAGCCCCCTGAGTGTGTACCTGTCATCATAGCAGAAATCAGCGTCCAGCGTGTTCACATAGAGGAGCAGAGCCACCGCGCTGCTCAGCACATCTGCGACCATCTCTCCACCAGCCCGAGCGAGGAGACCGAGGAAAACGGAGGACCTCTCGCTCTCTGTCTCTCTCTCTCTCTCTTTCTCTCAGTCTCTCTACGAGCAGAAGCGCAAAAAACAGCCCGACACCCCCATCCTCGTGGCGCGCGCGGCTGCGCTCTAACCCATGCTGAGCGGCTCAGCGGCCTTGATCCACAGCGACAGCCGGTGATAGGGACAGGAGGTGCGGTGCGACAGCCTGCCCGCGCTCGGCCTTCCACCGGGAGCGTCTGGCCGCTGCATGCTGGAGGACGCGCAATAAACGGAGAGACGGAGCCGCGTGTGGTCGCCGCGCGCACTGCGCACGCGCCGAGCCCCTCCTCCGCCGCCGCCGCCGCCGAACCGAGGAGGGAGGCGGTCACGTGACGTGGTGGGGATGCGAGGATGCCGACCAATCAGCTGCGGCTACAGCTCAGCTATTCTACATAACACAACACCCCTCCGTATTCACTGCCCCCCGGTCCTGGAGGCACCCCTGCCCCTCACATATTACAGCTCAGCTATTCTACACAACACAGCACCCCCCTTATTCACTGCCCCTGGTCCTGGAGGAACCCCTGCCCCGCACATATTACACCTCAGCTATTCTACACAACACCCAACCTTATTACCTGCCCCAAGTCCTGGAGGCACCCCTGCCCCGAACATATTACAGCTCAGCTATTCTACACAACACAAAACAACACCCTGCTTATTCACTGCCCCCGGTCCTAAGGGCACCCCAAACTAAATTTCCTTTATGTTTTCGTTATGTCTCAGTATTATCCTGTCTCAGGACTTTTATTCTGAAATGTGTGAGCAAAGAGCAAACAGCCCCTCCCTTCTCATTTTCCTCTAAAACCCACTATCTGGGTCAGTGACATCACTGGCCCTGCCCCTCTCGCTGATCAGTCAGACTCTGTGTGCAGGTTGAGCATGTACACATGGACAGAGCAGTAAACATGCAGTGGAAGCACCTTTGGCATTTTAACTGGGATTTAAATCAGTTGCCATGTTTGTAGGTTATTATGACCCTGGGATATGCACCTGGTTATGAAAATGGCATGTAACTGCCCATTTGCAGATCTCATAAAGGAAGACTTAACACACCCAGTGCAAGGCTGAATGCTGTGTTAATGAGCTGATTAGTGAAATCAGGTGTGCAGGGAGCAGGGAAAGCACTAAAATGACAATCTGGCATGACACCTTAGAATTCTGTGTATTTTTCAGTGCAACTCAAATACAAGCAAAGTGCCTTAGATACTTGATATAATCCAGGTCTGAATTAGAGATGAAGTACACAGGGGGGTTCAATGTTTAGTTTAAATGAACAAAAGCATTTTTTACATCATTTCAACCATCAAAACACCTCAAACTTCAGCCTTGTGCAATTTGATTAGTGTATGTATCTTCAGGTAACAAGGATACACTGTTTACAATGTGGAAACCTGAAATCAGATGCAGCGGTGGATCAATGGTTAGAGTGTTGGATAATTTATCACAGGATTATGGGTTTTATACCCACGACCACTTAACTACCACTTTTGGACCTTTGAGCATGACCCGCTCTGCTACACTACTACTGTGGGTTCTATTACTTATAGCTAGATTTCCCAAGCTGTACTGTAAAGGTCAAGTGTAAATGACAATATTGTATATAATAATATTAACCAATAATGTTAGTTTAGTCATTGTTAACCATATTTATGAGCAAGACAGGTTCAGTGGGGTCATTGCTAATACAAGGCTGAATTCTAAACCTCCAGTAGAGGGCCCTCAAAAAAGAACTATGGCCTTGGCAGATCACACTTCTGTGCAGAGAAAGCCATCTGGGCAGAACATTTACAAAAGTCTGTCTTTGTTAACTTATAGTTTACAGTGCCTTACAGAAGTATTCCCCCCAGGTATTTTTCTGTGTTTTGCTACCTTATTTGAGGGATTGCATCATTTTATTTACAGAATATACCTACAATTTTGAACATTTGGGGTTTTTTTTTATTGCGATGCAAATAACAAATAGGAAAAAATAACAGAAAATATCAGTGCACATGACTATTTGGTTATTTTTTATAACTCAAGCCTGTCTTGTACTTCTCAACAACTTTGTGCCTGACTTGTTTGGAGAGCTTCATGGTGTTATTTTGTTAGTGGTGCCTATTGCTTAATAGGGTTGCAGCCTCTGGGGCCTTTCAGAAAATGTGTATATACTGAGACCATGTGATACTTAGATTGCACACAGGTGGAGTTTCACTAAGCATATAACTTCTTACACCACAACTACTTAGTGGCTTCATAGCAAAGGGGGTAAAAACATTTGCACATGCCAATGATCAGTTTTGTATTTCCAAATATTTTTATATATACATTTCACATTTCACTTCACCAACTTTAGTATTTTCTGCAGATGTATGATACATACAAGTCAGATAAAAACCATTTAACTATAGGTTGTAATGTAACAAAATAGGTAAAAATCAAGGGGCTGAATACTTTCACAAGGCACTGTATAGTAATCTACAAATTCCTTTACAAGAAAGGTAGTTTCCAGCAAATGTAGCTTTCTCTGCTCATAGTTTAAACTTACTCTTATAAAAGTAGACAAAAAGAGAGGGAGGAGAGAAAATGGGCAGGAGCAAGAAAGAAAGAGAGTATCAATCTTGGAGTTACTACAGAGACAAAGAATGCAGTATGGTCCAGTGAATATTGATGCAATTCTATTTCAATAGCAGGGCCCAGTGCACTGAAGCAGGCCCCAGTGTAGCCATTCACAAGGCATCAGAACACAATGATGTAATCCATTAGAGGAATTAATTAAAGTGATCACAGTAACAGAGCTCCGGCTTCACTGTAAGCCATCCATTTGTGGATGCCTCATACAGGGAAACGCACTTAAACGGTGTCCTCAAGGCATGAGTGCGCAGGAAGAAAAATGCTTGTTTATTTTGAGTTGCTAAGTATCATGTGTGGTTTGCTCCTTTCTAACTGTATGCCTCTAAGATGCTTCCATGTACATAGCCCTAAGGACAACCTCAAATTCAGATTTATTACACAGACTACTGTGTTTTTTTTATCATTTAACTGTCCCTGTAAAATGTTTTCCACTGGCGTGTTTATTTTGTTAAAAGTCTTTCTAAATTGTGCATCTGGATCATTTTAAAAATCATTACTTTAAAATAGGGTTAAAGGCAGTTTCTGTTTATGGCTATACAGTATTCATTACTTAAAAGGGCCCTAGAATGGAAAACAATATTTTCTTTGGCTTAGTTCAATGATGAAAGTTTGGTAAAAGGAACTGACATACCATGAACTTCAGACCCTGTTGTCTTTTTCATCAAAAAGAAAATGCACAGCTAAAAACAAGCCAAATAAAACCCCCAAAACTGTTACATAATAGTCTTGAGCGGTGAATGTGTGAAAACCTTACTTAATGCTGGTGAAACAGTAACTCATGAAAGCAGCTATGAGAGAATATGGTGTTGTTCAAACTAGAGAGCAGTCCATCACCTCCAAACTCAGCTACTCAGCTATAGAATGTGGTTGCTATTATGAAGGGGAGCTCAGACTAAAAGCTTTTCTCTTTATTGTGTGTACCCTGGAAAGCAAAGTGAACTAGCCCAGCTTAGCAAAACAGCTGAAAATTGATCAGAAGAAAAAAATGTTTTTTTTTACTGAAAGAAAGAAGACTGAAGAAAGCCAGACCTGGAGAACTGATTTTGGCCAATGTTAAAAGCTAATTGGCAACAATCATGCTGAGAGGACACAACACAATGACAGCAATGTTATCAGATAACAGTTGCAAATAACTGCACTGTTTTAGTTACAGTGTCAAAACTGTGCTATAAAATGTGGGTTCTGTGATTCATTGCAGATACTGTAAACCAACCATAATCTCGCTGTGTTTTATTCTGAAGCAAAATAATAGGTTTGTAAATATGCTTGAAAAAATGTTTTTTCCTCAACCAAATTAATGTACATACTACATATATACAAGCAGCATGGTGGTGCCACACTAGAGGCTTAGGTTTGTGGGTTCGATTCCTGCTCAGGTTATTGTCTCTGAGGACTTTAGTTCTCTCCATGTCCACAGTGATTTCCTTTAGGTACTGTGGTTTCCCCGTGGCTATGTTAAATTGCCCCTAGGTGTGAGTGAGTGAATGACTGCTTTTGTGTGGTACCCTGCGATGGACTGGCACCATGTCCAGGGGGTATTTCTGCCTTGCACCCAATGACTTTAGGTAGGCTCTGGAGCCACTGCAGCCATGAAGTGGAAGAAGCAAATAACAGGATGGATGAATGGACTTTTTATACATTAGTATTAAGTACCATGGAAATGTTATTATTTAGTTAGAAATAATATAACAATAGAAGGAACTGTCTTAAGATCACTAGTGTGCCCCACAGTTCCAGAGGCCTTAGGTTATGGGTTGTGTCATGGAAAAATTAGCAATCAACGGGTAGAAAAAAATAACCTCATATCTAATCAACTGATATAATTACAAAAAATAATTATATAAATAAATATATAACTATAATTATATAAATAAATATATAGCTATTATTTTACATCCCTAGAGCAAGGAAGTGTCTTTGTCTGACTCCCTCTGTCCCTATCAGGTCAAAAGGCTTCTCACTGGACTACATTTCTTTGCTTTTCCTGATTTTAACATGTGCAAATTGTGTAAATTTGTGCTTTAATAATACACCATTGTTTTCAGCTCAATCAGCATCATATTCAAGACCATTCTCATGTCTGAATCACTGAGACCATCGCCCTTCTTTTTCTCTGTACATGTCTCATCATTGGACTCTCTTAGGGTCTTTACATCCCTTGTAAGATACTCAGAGTGACTTCACACAAGATGTTTCTCTGACACACACATACATAGAAATAAGATCCATTGTTTTATTTACCACATTTAATATCATATTAATAGTTTACTTTCTTAAACAATACGGTTCAAAATCTGCTCCATCATCCAATAAACACAAGGCAGGTGAACTGGTTATGCTAAATTGTATTAGGAACCTCAATGAACAATAAGACCTTTCCCAAAATCAAGTTTGGAAGTGAGTACTGTATATTCTTGTGTACTTTCCAGATGACATGGATTTGTTTAAGATTAGACAAAATATTAATCTTTCTGTAATGTCAAATGAGTTAAAATCAGGATAACCAATTAGAGCTCTGTTGTTGTTGCTGCAGACCAAACAAATAAGCACCAAGAAGGTGGCAGAACAGCCCATCTTGTTTGTAGCAGAATGCAAAAGTTTACAGCAAGCAGCACATTGACTAGAAATGCAGAAGTTAAAGAAGGTATATGACACTGCAGAGCTGAAAGACCGGGGAAGGACTGTGAGATCTTTACAGCCATTTTATGCAGCCAGTTTTGGAATTGGTCTGGGTGCATCCTAGTCTGTTCATGGCCAAAAAAGAGCTGCAAACTATAGCATGCCTCACTAATGAGCATTTGTGGAGGAGTGAAACTAAAGGGAGCAAAAGTGAAGAAGGAAAAGAGAAAAAGAAAGAGTGGGGGTTTCTGAGAGCTATAGAGTTTCTAGCCTCATTTACAGAGCACTGAAGGCAAACAAAATGTCAGACTTGGTGTGAAGGTTGCAAGGTTGCACTGTGTAAAAAATCTTATGTGGTCTGTTGTTGTTGTTGTTGTTTTTTTTTGGTGTGAAAAGGCCTTAAATTACAAAAGTAATTAGTAGTAAAATGCTGGATGTATTAAGAAAACCATGAAAGCCCATGACTGCAGATACACATTGTCATATTATATTATGTTTTATTTTATTACATTGATGCTATATTCTATACCCTGTTTCCATGGAAACGGGAAAATAATTATATACAAATAATCATTTTATTCTTATGTGTTAATGCCTCTATTACAGAAGCAAAGTAAACAGCAACATTTCCTTTGTTAAAATATAGTAACGCTGTCATGCATATGGCCATGCAGTACATGGTGATATGCTTCACCGTTTTTCTTCATTTGTAGCAATTTTCAACTGTTTCCATAAAAATAGGTTATGCAAATGCTTATGTAGTGCTTATCAAGGTGTTAAATACCCCTGCAATATGTTTTACCGACAAAGCAAACAGTAGGGCCCTTCAGCTGAGGTGTTACTGTACCCTCATATGTTAGGCTCTGCTTTAGCTCCACTCCACTTACAGTTTCTGAATTATGACATTATTTCCTGCCCCGCATTTCCCTGGGTGCTGTGGCTGTGGCCTGCTCTCTCCCAGCTTCACACCCGTGTGGTTCCAGTGCTGAGTGAAAGCATGTGTACAGCCAGAGAACTCCAGTATGACTTCTACTGTTGCAGACCAGAACTCTCTTCTCTTCCATCTAGGAGGCCATAGTGTGGGTGTGCTCTGAGTTAGATAATTATGGATGCAGGTCCATGGCTTGGGGCTTGAGTGACTGCTGTTTGGAAGTGAAGCTGTAGAACTACAAACATGACAGAAATGAACCAGCACCGGGGTGGCATTTTTGTGGCTGTTCAAGTCCATGATAGATTTAACATCAATAGCACGCCAAACAGAACACAGACTTCTATAAAAATAGAATTTAATTGTACAGGGGAAGGGGTCTCACCTTTCAGTTGACCATTTCATCCACCTAAAAAACAGAGATTGAAGTTGTAAACTAGTTTCATATTGTAAAGGTGTAAAAGTTTTAACCTTTAAAACTCTAGGCCAGGTTTATGGGATGTTTTTGTAGTTTGATGTACTTTTATTCACCAAATATTTAGAAAAGCATGTATAGAAGACAGTCTTATATACCAGATGTTGTTTTCAGGAGATCCTAGGCTACTCAAATTTGTCTTCATTTGAGTTCAGTAGGAATTTGGGCTTATAAGGACATAACATACTTGATATCTCAGATTTCCTGTTGGAAATTGTTCATCCAGGGTGTTTTTGAGCTGAAAATGCAAGAATTTTGATGAATTATTTTTCTGATTAGATAATGATTCATCTAACCACTTGGTTGCTACCTCTACTGCCAACATCTACCACACTCACATTCGCATGTGTAGGTGTTATTGCCACCAATGATGTTATTGGCATAAGTGACCCCTATCACCTCCATGGCAGTTAGCTGTGTCACCAGTATACCAGTTGTTCTTCCTTGGAGCACCTTTTGGCAGCTACTGACCACTGCGTATTGGGAAAACCCCCACAAAACCTGCCTGATGTCTTGGAGATGCTCTGGCCCTTGTCAAAGTGGTTCAGATTCTCACATTTGCCTTCACTTGTTTTTCCTTTCACCAGCCATTTCTTTTAATGTTATGACTGATCTGTGTATGTCCATATATTATTGTTCTATTGAGATAAGGAGCACTCCAGGCACAACTCAAAAATTGAATCTGTCAGGACAATCAGGTTGTTCTCAGTAACAAGCTGTTGCTCAGTGTGAAAATGAAACAAAATGCTGCCAATAATGCTCCTTTCATTTCTTCAAGCCCACCATGAAACAAAACATATGTTTGTCTCATATCTTTCCCTTCAGTGCTGTTGTTGCGTATATCTCATCGGCGCTTCTGCTTGTGATTGTTATTTCTAATGGTGAACTGCCACAAGGGAGACCATTAGCTCGTTTGTCTTATGCATGCAGTTAAAAACAGCCTGGTCAGCAGGGCTGTAGCAGGTGAACGCCATTAAATCATGTTCTCACGTTAGGCTCGAAGTAGTAATGGAGAAGGATTGGTCACTGATGGATAGATGGAGTGGATAGTAAACTCAGTATATCCATCATCATGGAAGTGGAAGCAGCGACACAACCATTAATAACATTCCCTTGCTCTCACTTTGTGTCAAGTGTGGTTGGTTTTGCTGGAGCTGAGCTGCTAAAAGGGTAGGGATGGGGGAAGGCTGGATGGTGTGGTTCATAGTAGCCATAGTAGGTAGAATAGCTTCGGTTACAGACTGCTTATTGCATCTTTCCACTGTTTCTTTATATGCTGGTAAGTAATAAACACTTAGGAAACTCAGCAGTGTACCCTAAAGCAAGGAGCTGAGACGAAAATGGGAGAGGATGACGTATAGGAGCCCTGTTTCTGGATAAATGCCAGCATTAACTGCATGTCTGGCCACCTGCAGAAGGGCTTTGAGTGGTTCATAGACTTTCAGAGCTAAAGTCAGAGCTCTGAAATTGACTGGCAGTAAAAAATGAGGTGACCTTTGAAGAGAAGACTTTTAGAAGTGTAATGGAGATTCCAGTAGAGAGAAAATTAAAGATGCAGTTTTACAGACATGTCAATTTTGGGAGCAAGAAGCTTTCTGTTTAATTAAAGAACACCATTAAAGCATGGCATTTATGTGAGTATGGTAATTCAGTGGATGACGAGCAAGCAGACAGCGGGGTGTCTGCGTTTATTTCTTTATTTCCCTGAGGAAATGTACTGTCATTCACACCTTGAAGTGCTTACTGCATTGAAAAGAAACCTGAGCTCATCTTTGAATCTCACTTTCACCCTGTCCTCCTTTAAAACTTGTCAAGGTGCTTCAAGCAGGACTCACAGTATAATACTATCCCTCCACAAGGCCTACATGAGCCTCAGCTCATCATATCCCACAGAAAAAAAGCGAAATTCTGCTGAACAGCAAGCTGGAAATCTTTTGGAGAACTGGCAGTCATGTAATCTATTCGCAAATCAAACCCAAAATGGAATTTGACAAATCTGGATTGGATGAGTCACGCATAAATAACTTTCAAATTTCCAGCCATGCATCCATGTCCACGATTTTTGGCCTCTGTAACCTTATCCAGTGAGGACCAGAAGGTCCATAAGCCCCATCAAGCTCTGTCGGTTTTTCAGCCATCTGGGTCTGTAAAGCAGACCCAGGGTTAGTTCCCTGTTTGGGCAATATCCACTCAAGTCATTCTCCATTATATGAGCCAAGCCAATGTGTTTCATGCCCATAAAGCTCAAAGAATCAGTATTTTCCGCTTCAGTACCTGCACCTGCACGCATTCGCCATGCATCAGGAGAGGTCAAGGTTGTTTCCAGAAAAGGTGGAGGGACCTGGAAGGCCTGATTATCCACAGAGGAGAGATGATGAAAAGTAGCACATGGAGGGAGGAAGGAAGCAGCAACACAACAGTGAAATCTAATCTTTTATACACTCTGCATTAGGATGACAAAACGTACAGCCTTTCTTTTCCTCTGTGCTGCTGAAATGGTGCAGGATGCACGAAGCCGTGAGATGTGCATCAAATACGTGGTTAACATCCTATTAAATGATAAGCAGTTTTTGATATACAAATATGGTATACGTTTCTCAAAGCAGGAACCTGGAGAGCTCCTAAAAAAAAGAGTTAAAGCATTCTGCATTGTCCCTTGGGGTTCACATCCAACCTTCACACATGTAAAACGGTTTTGCATCTTGAAAGATTGCTCAGATATCTTCACCGTCAGAAGAATCATGCAAACACAGCAATGATAACAAGAGTCCTGGAAGCCCTTGTATTAGCTTTGGCTGTAGAAAACGGCTCCATTATCATCCATGCAGCCTGTAATATGCCTGTGCTTCCACTGTCTGTGCTGCATGAATAAACTGTGGCAGTAAAATGAAAGGAAAATTCAAACTTTCTGCTTTGAGTTTGCCACAGCTCTCATAGAAAGTCAATGAAAGGCTTGTGGTCTGCTAAAAGAACCTGTACATAGTGCTGCGTTGAACTTCTTTTTAACCCTTTAAATGTGGGGCAGAGGTCATAGATTATCTTCTATATTATCTTATCTATCTATCTATCTATCTATCTATCTATCTATCTATCTATCTATCTATCTATCTATCTATCTATCTATCTGTCCTATCTATCTATCTATCTATCTATCTATCTATCTATCTATTTATTGTATATATACCAAAAGATGAGAGCTTTCAGCCTATGCTGACTGAGACAAAGGGTAAGAGAAAAGGCTCTGCTGACCTTCTGAATTTAGAATTTAGCAGGAAGCCACTACTCATGATGTAAAGTAGAGAGAACAAAATAGATCAAACAACACAAAAACATTTACTTGATCATTTATAGATTGAGGAGGGTATCAATTAATTCTGTGAAGGCAAAAGTATGTAAACCTTTAGGATTTGTGTGAAAATTTGTTTAAAAGGTTCTCAAAAACGTTTGAACACCATTGTGTATATATTTATACAACTTGGTTGTTAAATTGCAAGATTAGGAGAACATTCACTGATCTGATCTTTTCATTAATTAACCTTCCTTCCTTCCTTTTCTTTCTCTTCAAAGAGCCATTTGATGATTTATTTGCCTATACATTCATTTCTCAGAATATCATGGAAAGAACTTAACATTAGCTCCTTCCCCTGAATATCTTAATCCTCCCATCTGTTTATGTTATTCCAATGCAGGAATTTAAGGATTTTTGTGGCTTTCCTAGACAGAAGGGGGTCGATGACTGTCATTAAGGGTTTTGGATACAACCCTGTTCCATGCATCCGGTCTGTTCGTCCTGACTCCAGCCTTTCTTCTTTCACTTCAACCACATTTTCCCTTTCTGTCGAGCCACCTCTCCTTACCTGATTTACATAATAAAATCATCCTGCTCCAATAGTTTTCCATACTCTGGGCAACCTTGGTGTAATGCACGCTTCAGAGAAACTCTGCTGATGTCAGTGCTCTATAGTCTCATACTTGTAAATGCCAACATTGATCACTCTGTGAGTGTCTCCAATCCATCTTCCTTTCAGTTGTTCCAGCAGTCACTGAAATGTAATTTGCCCTGCGGTAAATTTGATTCCTTTTAGTATTTTATCACAGAATTCTTTCTCTCTCACAAGAAGATAGAACACTGATGCTTATCCATCTGCCTCCAACTGGCATTTCTCTGTGCCAGAGAATGCCTCAGGCCAAAACTTCAACTGGCACATCATATGAAGTGGGTCGGCATTCTGCCTCTTGGTGACCTTTCACTTCAAGACTGACAGACGTGATAGCAGGCACACTCCATTAAAGCAGAACTCCCTGTAGTAAAAGGATGGGAAAATGGCAGGACCATTTACAGAGGAAGGCTGATAACAATCAAGTATTTAGGAAAAACAAACCAATACACGTCCCCTGAGATGGCCAAACACTCTCTGTGCTTGGCCCCCTTTGATATAGGCTTAATTTGACCTTTGGCGTAGCATATTTATCTGAAACCCTAATTTAGGCCTGCATATTGTCTATATACAGTAATGTAGTTACTCAAAACGCAGTCATGCAGTGTTACCAATTCCACCCCTGAAATGTGTTTTTTTAAAGAGGAACAAAAACCTCCACATCTCTTTATTATTTACTTCAGCACAAGTATGTTATCTTCAGCTCATGTCTATAATGATTATATCACATGACCTTATTGGAAATAAAACACAGAGTAAATAATGTAAATTTAGACCAACTTAAAATGATATTGATCTGAAGACATTTTTGAGTTAACTTAGTTTAATCCAAAGATTTCACATTTCTCACTTCTGTATCTCAGTTTATTTAACAATGTATATTAAGATGGATCTGAGTGCCACATTTGACACGATAGATCATTCAATTCTGCTTGATAGGCTAGAAAATGATGTTGGCATTAAAGGATCAGCCATCAATTGGTTTAGGTCATATTTGACTGACCAGTACCAGTGTGTTAAAGTTAATGTCTCATCACACCATAGTGAAATATGCTGTTTCTCTGGGGTCTGTCCTGGGTCCATTACAGTTCTGTCTTTACTTGCTGCTGCTGGGTAACACAATATAAAAGCATGGTATTGACTTTCATTGTAATGCCGATGACACACAGCTTCACATATCAGTTAAACCAAAAGAGGACCACTGTCTCAATAGAATAGCAAATTGTCTTAAACAAATTAAAAACTTGATGACCCACAACTCTCTATTGAATTCTGATAAAACAGAGGTTTTACTACCAGGGCCCAATACATCTAACACGGCTATAAATGTAGATGGTTTTTCAATTATACTCAGCTCCGCTGTAAAAATCCTAGGGGTTGTGTTTGACACAATTCAATGTCCACATCAGTAACATAGTTAAAATTGGCTTCTGTCATTAACACAAACTATGTAAAGAACTTTCTCGTAAAGATGCTGAGAAACTGGTGCATGTCTTCATAACCTCAAGGCTGGACTATTGGAATGCCCTTCTGGCTGGTAGTTCAGGCAAATCCTTGTAGAAAATACAATTAGTCCATAATGCAGCTGCTAGAGTTCTCACCATAGTTAGAACACATTTGAACACATTAGTCCTGTTCTCTCAACCCTTCATTGGCTACCTTAAATTCCTCATTAAATATAAAATACTGCTTCTAACATACAAGTCACACTGAAATTCCAGTTCTGTGGCAGCTCCCCTCTCCACCCTGACCCCATGCCCATTCCAATGGACTCCTGAGGCCCAGGAGGCTTTTGACTTCCGCTCCAGTTCTCCAGCTCCCTGACCCGAATTTCAACTGTCCTGTGTCTGGGTTTTCCTGTGCAGGGCCGGTGTGTCAGTAGCAGAGCCCCCCGCACCAGGCCATTGATGGTGCATGTGCCTACCTGCACTGTATTCCTGGATTTCCAGGTTCCAGTCCCAGCCCACCAGGTTCTGGACAAGGACCTTGTTTGGGTAGTTCTGTGGGGCCCATGCTGCTGTCCCTTGGGGAGCGGGTCTGGTGAGGCGGCAGGCCATCCCAGCTGCCACCAGCAGAAGGCAGCAGTCCTGTCAGCACCAGAAAAAACTCCAAGTCCCAGAACCCCAGCAGTAATTGAGCAGGCTCACCTGTGTGGCAGGGTATATATACCCAGCCAAGCAGCTTCTCTTTGTCACACCATTGTAGAGGGGTGGCCAGTTTGGTAAGATAGGAAACAAGAAAAGACAGAGAAAAGATAAAGAAGAAACAAAATAAAAGAAAATCAAAGACAAAGAAAAGAGAAAAGAGAAAAGAAAAGAAAGTGCTCAAGTGAGAAGCTTGGGGGGAAAAAAATTGTTTTTTGAGCTGATTTGTCAGTTTTTTATTTCCTTTTGCTGTTTTATCGTGAGTCTACCTTTGGTTTTCCTTCTGAAAAATGCCAGTTGAAACCCCTGTTATGAGAGGCAACATGTGGCTGCAGGATGTCCTGCACATATTGCTGAGCTGTTCCTCAGTGTTCCTCATTTCATGACTAAGGGTGAGCAACTGTCAAACGTATGGCTCATCACACCAGCAGTTGGGGCAGAGTGTCATGCCACAGCAAATGCAGAACTGAAGAGCTCACCACAAGGCCTTCACACTCAAACCTGACCATCATTAGATCCCAAACAGAAACTGGAGTCATGGCTAAAGATGATTCTTTTTCAAGTCTGTATCTGTTCACTACCCCATTGCAAACAAAGGTAACAGCGTCTGGAGGTCAGCTGCTCACCAGATCTGCCCACCAGGGCACATGTGGTCACTGTTTTTTTCTTAATCTCACTAAGAGGTACACTACCCAAAAGTAGCATCTAATAGGCTTTTGAAAGGACAGTATAGGAAGGACATTTACACAACCTTTTCACATCAAGACTCTCTCTAATCAGACCACACCTGTAATCCTTTACATATCTGCCCGAGACAGAACTGCATTCTATGCAGTGTGTTATTTATTTTTTTTGTTGATGAGTGTATTTTCTTTTAAATCATTTTGGCACTTGCAGCACAATCTTGAGATATGAGGGTGCTACATCCTCCTCAGCACCCACGTGCTGTTCCCCTGCGTGCTCAGATACAATATTAAAACTGCTGTGTGGTCAGAAATAAGTGTTGTATAAATCTTAATACTCGCTATTGCTCAATTGCTGTTGGAAGATTCAACAGATTTCCACACTATCATATGTTGGGCACTAATCTCATTTGTGCCTCTGCATACCAGCCAGTCAATGAAGCATTAGTCATAAAACTCAGCAGCCCATCTAGCAATTGCATTTTTTGCATTATTAGTGCTGCCAAGAGCTGAAATTTGAAATACTGTAGAGACAGAGGATTCTGGCTCCAGCTGTATAATGAGGGTTAGTGTTAAAGATACAGTTGGGTTAAAGATGCAGTGGCGCAAGGCTGTTTGGATTGTTGTGCCATCCTGAAGCTGAAAGGCATGTGATGGGAATCCCAGCTGATCTGAGCTAATGTGTCTGCCAGAAAGCTGAATCATCTTTTAAAGCCCAGATGATTTGACCATGCCTGCTGCTCCATCACTACTCAATGATCGCTCACAGCCGACAGCATGTAGGAGAGGCGCGTAACAAAATCACAGTGGTGCTTTCTTTCTGGAAATAGAGTATTGTCTGAGAGTTGGTATGGTAGGGACGCACAGCTGTCTAAGAATTTAGTGAAGTAGGGATATATTGCTGCTGTCAGATCAAAACCTTGTAACTGCATTATTTGTGGGGGATTTATGCTGTTGGAAAATGGCAGCTGCCCATTGTGTGAGCATTTGGACCAATAAAAATGGTTCAGGAATAAAATCACATAAACATGCAGTAAGGTTTGCAGGGTTTTCCCTTCTTCTATAACGTTTAAAGTTACCATTGAATTGAGGTTTATGATATCCTGCAATGAAGTAGGAATACCGGGCTGCTCGGAGTATCAGCATACAGTATCACGGTCTGTATTAATCATATGCAAATGTTTCCCTCTTTGATCACAGTGATGTCACCTTTAAGAACTTTTAATAGTATTATTTATTACTTGTTTTGTCTGGTAATTGTGTGGATTGTCTGGATAGTGTTGGTGTCCTCTGGGTCCTCCTAGGCCTTTTCCACTAACTGCATCCATTCAGGCTAATAAGAACTGAATCAGCCCACATTTCCATCAGTTTTAGTGGAACCAAGGATACGTCACAGATTAACCTCACCAACAGTGGGGACTGCACAGCGTCAGTAAACGGAAGTGAGAAGATGGTGGACTGTATAGACTTCCTGCAAGCATTTGCACTGTTACAGCTGATTTTTTTTTTATGAAAAAGCAAATATGGGTCAAACATGGATCAACTTTGATATGTCAATAAGAAGAAATAGAAGTCTGTAATGTGCGAGACAAATTTTATGGTTTGCTCCTTCCTCCTGTACAACTGGACTCACCCACAGCTCGAAAAATCCTACTGATCTTTGTTTCCCGCTATGAACAAGCTTTTTTGGTTCTGGAACCTGTTTTTGTTGGTGGAAAGGCACAGAACAGTTGAAAATCATGTTTGTAAACTGGAACAGAACCCTTGTGTGTCAGATTAGCTTCTCGTGGGCTAGCTGATGCATTTTGCATTAAAAGGTTTTCGGTAGCTAGTAATGTATGTTAGTTTTGGGACTGTAACAGTTTGAGGTTCACAGCATTTTTAACACTGAAAACAGATGTTATATTAGGACATGTTTTAAATTAAAACTAAGGCATACTTGAAGTAGGTTAATATAATGTCATTGGCCCTCTCATTATCATGCACGTCTGTTTCAGACTAATGAACTCACATATTTAAACCTCAAAGCTTGGCTGTGCTCCCCGGGAAGTCTTGCAGGCACTGAATTGATTCATATTGTTCTAAGTTTCCCATGATATCTAGTGTTGGTGGATAACAGATCACAGTGTGTTCCTGTCCACCTGTGCAATGACCTCTAGTTGTGACTATAAGCATTTTCCATCCACCTCTTTAGTTTTAAAATGCACTTAAAGAATTGAGATAGAGAAGCCAGAATTAAAAACAAGCCTAAAAACTGGAATAAAAATGTTCAAGCATGAATGAGGTGGATGTCAAAAACAGTTGTCATCAAACATCAACAGTTGTCAGAAATCATTTTTCTTGTGATCTCAAGGTAACGAATTGATTTGTCAGAATACGAAATGTTTTCTAAAGCTTATGACTTGTTTTTCTTGTGAATTTGAGGTAAGAGTTTGGCTAAGATCACTGCTTCACATGGATAATTCTAGTCAAATGCCACCGGTAATGATCTTCTGAAATAGAAAGTCCCATCCATCTGGCAACCACATGCCTTACGAGAACTCTAATAGTTCATATCGCCTTGCCATGAGCATGCTGGCCATTGTTCAACCTCATTCACAAGATAACACCTCACAGCTTGTACAGGTGTGGGCATTCTCAATCCACCTCCTGAGATAACATCACCTTGTATACAATCTACATACTGCTATCCCAGTACGTTCTGGCATGTAAGTTTATGCATGAAAATATAATGAACTCATAGCCTGTCTGGACCTTGGAGAATTTAGTGGAGTAGGAATTTAGTTCCATATTAGCAGTTGTGGTGGCATTCATAAGTGTTCTCCTGTGATGTGGGACATCATCTTCAGTCCTTATTAAATAGACGACTGACAACTCTGCCTGGTGTTCCTGCACTGTTAAGACCATAACCATGTACAGCTGTCAGAAATGCTCTACTGAGAGCGCATGAAGGTTTAAATCACTGTGTGGCATTGTCAGCAAGAATGTGTGCATAACAGGAGCTGATGGAAATGCAGATTAAAACACATTATGCTTTTTATTCGTCTAAATGTTTGAAAAGATGACCAGCTTACGAATATGAATGTTGGTTGCCTTTTTATAAAGCTCTGAGCATGTATTCTGTCACCTCTGCTGTTAAGAGACACATGGTTTTGTTCTGACAGTGAGATGAAAGAGAGAGAGAGAGAGAGAGAGAGAGAGAGAGGGAGAGAGAGAGAGAGAGAGAGAGCAGGTGCAGGATGATAATGATGTGGTGTGCAGTGAGAAATGCTGCCATGACCTAAAACTGACACTGAACACACTAAACATGCTCTGACATTTCTCTATGACTTTACAAGAGCGTATAAGTTTGTGTGTGTGTGTGTGTGTGAGAGAGAGAGAGACAGAGAGAGAGAGAGAGAGAGAGAGAGAGAGAGAGAGAGAGAGAGAGAGAAAGAGAGAGAGAGAAAGAGATATTTGAGAGAGAGGTGGGTATGATATAAGTGGAGATGATATGAGAAAAATCAGTGGTGACCAAACATTGTATGTCTGGTTCATTGCAGAACCATAAGCTGTTGCATAGCATTTGTGAGTCACGTGTTTTTTTTTAGCATTTTATTCCAATTTCCCCCAATACATATGACGCCAGCCTCTGCCTCTTTTCAAACTGCCGCAGTTGCATCATAAAGGAGTCAATGCTCCTTTTAATGGCATTTTGTAAGAGAATATAAATCTAAAGCTTATAAATAAACAACCTTTAAACCTTCAAAGGTTTCTTCAAATCATCTCTTTTACAAAATGTGTGCTTTATACTACCTCTACTACTACTACTACTAATAATAATAATAATAAAAATAATTATATGCTCTATTTTAAACCTAAATTCACACCACTATTTCAGAAACCAGTGCACTTGGAAAATGTTGCACTCGTTCCTCATGAATCTCTCAAATCAGGTGAAATGCCACATTTCACAACTCAGAGGAAGGCCTGCTGAATTGCCTCACAGCTAGTGGCTTACAAAGTACCCCCCTGAGACCCATTCCACTAAGAGAATTATAGCATGTGAAGGAAATTATGACCTGTTTGAAGCATGCTATTATACAAGCTCCTCGAAGAAAAAATAAAAATACTGATCCTGTTTACATTATTTCCATATTCAGCTTTTCATTTAATCCATTTTGATTGAATTCAGTTGATATGTCTAGTAACTGGTGTGTATCTGTAACTGGTGTGTTCTACATGTGCATGTGTAAGTGTGTCTGAGTGGGTGTCTGTGTGCGTAGTAAGCATAATGTGTGATAATGTGGGGTGTTTGGTGAGTTGTAGAGTCAGTAATTTATTTCTTGTGTGCAGGAGAGCAGCTCAGAGGCCACTTCTACCGTCTGAATTCTAATGGGACAGAATCATGCCCTGAATATTAACTCTCTCTCTCTCTCTCTCTCTCTCTCTCGCTCTCGCTCTAAAGGTTTTCACACACTTAAAAAGTGAAGGTTCCCTGAATGTGGGGTTCTAGGAATACCTTTAACTGGAATGTTATAGTATCTTTGTTGTTCAGATCTTTTTAAAATTTTAGCAGGGTTCTCCACACTCACTTATTTAATTTGCAAATATTTTTTGATGATTAGTGCTTAGGACTTCTACATATAGGTACCCTCTCCTCCAAAAGTATTTGATCACTGAGGCCAATTGCTTTATTTTTGCAATAGACTGATAACATTTGTGTTTAAAAGATGAATATGTGACAAAAGATCAGCATTCCAGCTACGATCTGGTACACAGTTCAGAAGATAGCACCTTTAATCTTAACCCTGAATGCCCATGCTCAGCTTCAGATTTGGGTTTTGCCTGCATTTATAGTTAGAGGAGTAACCAACATAAAAACCAGAGCGCTGTAATGCTGAGAGAAGATGAAAAATCAATCAGCGTCAACCATTTGGAATGTCCTGAAGAAAGTAATTACAGGTAGACTTAATAACAGAATAAACAGGTTGAAAACAACAGCAGTCGATGACAAAACCTTGTAAAGAGTAGACTGTAAAAAAAAACTAAAACAAAAGTACAGAGGCTTGATCAGAAGATGCATATCACTAATTAGCAAGAAGAACAAAAGGCCAGGCTGATATTATAGAGAGACAAGCCTCAGACGTTTTGTGGACTGGTGAGACCCTTATTAGTATGAAAGGCTAAAGCTTGAAGAAAAAAAGGATCTGTTCATAATACCAAATATATAAGCTCATCTATGAAACACAGTGGAGGTAATGTCGTGACTTGGGCTTGCATGGCTTCTTCTAGGCTCATTAATCTTCAGTCATGATGTCACTCAAGATGGCAGCAGTACAATGAACTCAGACATTTACAGAAACATTTTATCTGTCAATTTAAAAAAGGTGCAAACCAAATTGATTGGAACAACCAATTATGCAGCAAGATAATTACCCAAAACATACCGCAAATATTACTCAGGAGTTCTTCTGGGGCAAGACGTGGAAGGTTTTAGACTGGCCTAGTCATTCTAAACCTATAGAGCTGCATCTTACCTGCTAAAGAGGAGACGGAGGGGAGTAACGAGGCTGCAGTAAAAGCTTGCAAAGGCATCAGCAAGCAAAGGATTTTCAACTCAATATTAAATCTTAGTCACTTTCATCTATTTTAAGTTTATCTGCTCCATTGCTTTTGCTCACAAGAAAAAACATGTGGGTTCAGACAAAGGTACAATCATCTGAACTGTGTGTCATATCCAGATGAAAATAGATCAACACAAATATTGACATTTTGTCTCACATTACTCTTTTAATGTCAAACCCAAATGTTTGTAGTCAACATGAAAAATTGGGGATTGGCCTCACTGAGAGGAGTGTAGATTTCGAGTAAGATGTCTGGTAAGAATTGTGATGATTCTGGTGTTAAAAGAACACTTATTAAGAAAAAAAACAACAATGAACCAGTTCTACGAGAGCATCTCAGAAAATGATAATATCATGGAAAATTATATTATGTGTTCAACCCTACAGCATAATACTGTACATTAGCACACCAAAGTTCATGCCATATCAGTATGTGAACTGATTAGCATTTCCTCAGGGGGTGGCTTGGGAATGCCCACACCTGTTGAATGGAGTCATCTTGTTAGTGAGGTTGATAACTGTACACTGTGCTCAAGGCAAAGCAACATGAATTGTCATTAGAGTGAGGGATTTTTGTAGGTGCCAGATGAGACAGTTCATTTGTGAAGTTGTGTGACATTTAACATTACTCAATCCACATAGTAGGCATTACCACCCACTGTGGACAGCTCAGGTGCTTAAGCATTGTGACAGCCTGCGTGCATCTGTACCACAGCTTTGGACAGAGCACTGAAGCACGCAGTTTTAGAGAAAAAAATGGTAAAAAAGGTAAACTGTCGTCTTTTATATTTATTATATGTAAAATGTTATTTTACAACAATAAAACAAACCAAAAAACAGGAAATTCAGAATTATAAATGATTAGAATAGTTCATTTTGAAATGGAAAAAATAATAAATAAATAAATTATGAATAAATTATGAACACAGATACCTTTTTTCACAACATTCAAATAGTTCTTTGAGTTCTCGTGGTACTAAAGGTTTTGAAAAATGTTCAAACCTCTTTATGGGATCATTCTGTGAAAATGACCAACAGACCTTCAATTTTAACAACTGAAAGAACAGAATTTGGCAGTAGGGAATCCAGTCCAGTTGCACTCAGATAACCGAGACTTTTCAGAGTAAAGTTACTGGACAGGATAATCTCAACAATTTAAGTGAAGCCTGCTTGTGTTGCTCCAAGGATAAGGTTGTTCTACCCTCACTGTGGAATATGGAATATTAGCTCTGTTGCTCCTAACATCACGCTTTGCTTTTAAACATGACATGGACTGATGGATTATTTGAGGAACTTTGTCCAAGTCCTGATTTCCAGTTCCCGTACACTGCTTTACTGCACTTAAATGACTTTGACTTAATTAGCACTTGAGAAATAGCCACTGACAGACATGCATCAAAGTGCACAGTAACTGTCAAATAAAATAAAGCATTACATCTCACTCTTTTTGGATCCTGACACTGTGACCACAAGAAGGGGGTAGAAGCCAACAGTGAATTGGGTTCACATCATTTTTTGTGTCTGGGTTAAACTATGCTGGCCAAACTGTACTGGTGGCCTTGTTTAAAACTGCCATGTGAAACTGTTACAGACAGAGGCAATCATGGAAGGCAGAACTTAGTATTCTGACCAATGACAGCTTTCCTGAGTACTATGACTAGAAAGGAATGTGTTATTATTTTACAAAGAATCTGAAAAAAAGAAACTTGTTGACCTGACTCCATCTCCCCCCATCTCCATCTCTTCCTCTTCCCACATCAGCAAGAATTCTCTCATGATGTTTGGATTGAATGAAGTCGGAATTGGAGGTGATGTTAGTATGCTGCAAATGTGTGTAATCGGATATATTTGATATGTTTGATATGTAATTTGCGAAACAGGCATACAGCAGAAATGAAGACATTTATAGGTCTCCAAATGAGTAAGATAAACAGCACTGAACTATATATACCGTTTCTCCATCATAGAGAAGAACCAAGCAAATAAAACAATGCGACATCCTCCTTCATCACGTAGGGTGAAGAGTCTCCTCAGTGGTACACGATTAGTAATCAAATACTTTCTAGTGCTCAGTATCAAAGCATTTCAATCTAGCAACTCAGCATTCTATGACATATTTGCATGCCATAGGCCATTGGATATCAGTATGTGAATTGATTGAAATGGCGTTACCTCAGGGCCTGGTTTGTGAATGAGTGAGCTGCACTATGAGTTTGAACACTGTGTGAGTTTGAACACTGGAGAGTGTGCTCATGGCAGGGCAACATGAATTTTCATCAGTGCGAAGCTTGATAGTTGTTGCCAGACATTTCATTTCTGAAGCTGTTCAGGCATTTCATTTTCCTCGATCCACAGTGTCACGTGTGTACCACAAATACATTGTAGAAGGCATTACCACCCACAGTAGACAGCACATTGTCTGCACTCAGGTGCTTAATGATTGTGACAGCCTGCATGCCTCACCACGTCTTTGGACACAGCACTTCATCTGGGCTTGTGAAGCTGCTGACTGGACTCTAGAGGACTGGCAGCATGAGGAATGGTCCGATGAGTCATGGTACAAATTGTTTCAGGCTGATGGTAGGGTTCGAGTTTGGAGCAGATGTCATGAAGACATGATTGTATTCTCATCGCATGGGTTGTGTTCAATGGTCTGCCTAAACATGTCATTGACTGGTGCCATTACATTTCACTGCTTAGTTACTACTGGCAGCCCTTCATGGATGGACTGCATGTAGCCTTCACAATAATGGGATGTTCTAGCAGAATAATGCCTTTGGTTATTCAATTGGTTCTATGACATATTCCAAGTACAAGTTCAATGTTAAATGCTCACAAAACTCCAAAACAAGGAAATGGAATGTTCCATTCATCTGGTATGTCCCATTCATATCAGTGTAGAATTAAATGGAATAAAATGACATACATTTTTAATTTTTTATTTGTTTAGAGTATATGTGTCGTTTTTAGACATGGAGTAGTTTTGAGTGCAATCAGGAATTCTGCCAGGATATCTGGAATAAATAAAAGTACTTGGAAGTGAAGTTCATTTGAATGAAAAGTAGTGGTGCTCAAAGAGGTTCTCAGGGACCTCCAGACGGCCAAGGAACACATTTTTTTTTGCTCCAATCCAATTCACAGAACATAAGCAAAGAGTAATATGGGGTAATCCATTTGGAGTAATCTAACTTGTCTCTGAAGACTGGTTAGATTATCACGACTATACAGAAACAAGAAAGATTCTTCTGAACCTGTTTTGTGCAACAAAGAGCCATTTTTCAAATGTTCCGACAGTTTCTTCATCGCATTCAGATTGATGATGAACCAAGTGTTTTTTGTCAGAGTCACAACCATGCCAAACAGATCCATCTATGACAGAATATTCAGCTGTCAAATGCCTGTAGGTCCCATTCAGATCAGCAGTACAGCTTTTTATACTGGTAACTTAGCTTCATGACTATATTGTCATGGTCATATGTTTTTGATTGGCCTAATTTGACAAAAACTGACACCATAATTTCTCATTTGGTTAAATGTCCAAACTTTTTTCCAGCATTCTGTAAAGCTTGCCCAATCTAGTAAAAGTTGCCAGGAAATACCATTACAATATGGCAGTGAAAGGTGAACTGGGACAAGTTTAATGGACAACGTGTTTGTATTAAAATTCTGTAATATCAAAAAGCTCAAGACCATGAAAGTGCTGGGGTTTTATGTATTTTGATGGAGGCTAATGTAACTCATGGACTCATTCTATGGGAATGTACACTTTGAAGGAAAGTAAATATATTTAGATATATTTTGTGAATAAATCTAAAACTTCTGAAATGCAACTGTAAAAGGTCCCGTGCTTCTCAGAGTAACGCGGTTGAAGTAGATTCAAAAGATTCAAGAGAGAAGAATGTGACGCTTTGAGGAAATATGATTACATTCAAATAAACTGTCTTGATAACCAAGATAACCAACCAATGAGCATGTTCTCACACTCAGTAGAACTGTGCTGTACTAAAAATGGTTCAGCGATGTTGGCGGATATACTACTGCCTAGGGTTAAACAGTCTCCCTGGTTCAGAACTGAATGTGAGCAGAGATCTGTTTGTCCATCTGGAATGGGCTTTTATCTGGACAGCAGTTCAGCACAGTAGGCATATCAGCCAACAGACATAAAAAGACGAATGGAGACTCTGGAGGAAAATATTTGGATTGGTCATATTGATTGATAATATTTTGACAGCCGTCCACAACCTAATCTCTTTTTCCATAACCCAGAGCCATGGCTGCTTCCACTCAACTCAAGCAAACATAAAGACCACATTGAATTCTATGTCGTATACGTAGCTGAAATATGCTTTGGTCACCACACACGTGATGTTCATCGCTTCAGGCCTGAATAGCACATTCATCTGGTTACACAGGCTAAAGCATTTCCACTGTTCTATTCTGATCTATTCTGATTCTAAAACCATGATATTGAAACCAAAATGGACTGAACTGCTCAGGCCTTGGCCACTGTAAACACAGACATGGTGTTGTCTATCACACTACCAAACTTGACACTGTGCTCTTACAAACACTGAATAATAAACTGTCAGCAAAAGTTGTTTCTGTCTCCTTTTGGAGACAGGAAAGTGGCAGCAATAGAAACAGGATGGCCAGAGATTGTTTTCAGATGGAAGCGATGGGGTGTTCGTGAGCATGGTTAATGGCACTGCCTCTGTAATTTACAATGGCTTTAGTGCGGAAAGGCCGTGCTTTCTGGACGTGTGTCAAGGCCATGCTTAATGAGGAGATGAAATAGCTTCATCCTCATCTTCCTCATCAAAACAGTGGTCAAAGATAAGGCTGTTTGTACTGCTTTGGGCGGCAATATAGCACATGCTGGACTGATACGATGATTGTATTGAGCAATCAGTGGGCATTATGCGTTCTTTGAGCTACAGAAGAACCACGAAGCACTGTTTAAGAACCCTTTTCTGCTTTAACACATCCCCTGCAACTCTGAAAGAGCATGTTAATGAGCTGATTAGTTGAATCAGGTAAGTTGGGTGCATTGAGAAGCACAAAAGGGTGCAGAACAGGGGTGACCCCAGCACCAGGGTTGAGAAACACTGACATAATGTTCTATGTTTGTAAATGAGACGTGTGAAGAATCTTCACATCAAGTGTCAAGTGAAGGTTCTTTAGACCTTTTAAAGGTTATTCGCATCCACACATCTCTCTCATGGATATGGTTCTGTATAGAATTAATGGAGTGATATCATAACAATTTTGGACACCATTGTGTTGAACAGCTTTGCACCCTCAACCTCCCCATCGCCTCCCCTTTTACCTCCTTCTGTGCACCTTACTGGGGATTCATCTCCCTGGCTAGTCAGATCCTTCTGTCTCACAAGTTGAGAATGTGGAGGGAGTGGGGGTGCAAAATGGTGGGGACAGTTTACTGCATATTGACGTGGGGACGTCAATCCATCCATTCTAATTCTACGACCAGGAAACAAATGATTGGAGGGGACATTTCTTTTATGGCTGGATATCGGTGGGGATGTGTCACCTCCATCCACGCTAAAACTATGCCCTTGTCACTTCCTGGTTACAGTGGATGAAGAGGTACAAAAACTGGAATGTTTATGACTGGAAACATGTTTAGTGATCACTATGTGGTTCAAGTTGGAGGAGACGTGAACATCTATGATGTTCTGAGGATATTTTAATTATGCAGAAATTAGTCCTTTGGTTGAGGTCACAGTTAACCACAATGACTGCTGGTCAAACAGGTTTGGCCTATCAACATAAAATGCCCTGTATACCACAATTCTCTATTTCACCTTCTCATGTTCACAGGGGTGCAAATGTGACTGATTGGCATGATGGACATTTAGGAGCATTCACAAATCTGGACTGGGCAAAATCCCCAGATTTGAATCGTCATGAATCTTTGTGGGACTACCTTTGTGGGAACAACAAATAAAAGGACATGGAAGCCATACTACGCAACACTGTGCTTCATACTAACATAACCTGGTTTGTTCTTATGTTAAAGGTGATTTGAAGTGCAACCAGAAGGTTTACTATAAGGTCTACAGAATGCGTTATGCTGTCCAGCATGTTTCAGTTTTACGGCTTGCCTTTTCTTTCATTACTGATGAAGTTCTCTCTGAATGCTAGCACAAGCATCAACAATTCTGTCTTTAAAGTGAACAACTTTCCGTGTCTTCAGAGAGTGAACAATGGTTTGCCATAACCCCACAGATAGAAGTCCAAAGGGACTAAATCAGTGAAATGTGATGGCCACTTGATTGGACCTCCACTTTCAGATGGGCACTGTGTGATGGAAGAAATCAGGAAACGGTCCTTCCTCTGATCACAGTGAAGAAAACACATCTTTATCTGATGGCCTTCCATAACAGTCAGGGAGGAAAGGTCCCATAATTCAGACTACATGCATATAGAATTAGCTCACATACACCCCACACGTACTAAAGTCAGTACTGGACATTGACAACCATAATATGGTCCTGGAAATGTTACTGCATATTACCGCAGGGAAATGAACACCAGAAGACGGTAAAAGATGTAAAAGGGTTAAATAGATTTCTGCACAGTGTCTGACGTTGGTGTGGAAGGTATCATTTCAGTGACGGATGCAGTGCTGTAATCTCATGTGCCCACATTGAGATGGTAATTGTGTCTGGATTCTAGAAGCAGCTAGTATGTTATCAGCGTGGCACTGTCCCGGCCCACTCACCCCCGAGACTGGAGCTGCAGTCTGAATTCTGAAAGCACACACACACACACACACACACACACACACACACACACACACACACACACACACACACACACACACACACACACACACACACAGAGCATAATATTATTTAATGAAAACTGTATTTTAGTTTTACTTTTAATGAAAGTAGATGTGACAGTACACTCTACACAAAAAGGGTTCTAGATAGTAAATAAAATAGTGGAGATTAATATGTAGAGTATATATAGATAACCAATAAAATAACCATCCAAGCTTTCTAATGGTTTGAATTTCAGGGCATGTCATAATTCTATATAGATACATTGCCTTAATAAATAGCTTTTAAGGACCCTTTTTTAGAATAGTGTGCAGACTAAAGACAGACATTTATTACAACTGTACAAACCTTGTGCACCCTATGCTGACAATAACCTACTGCATCAAAGTGTTAAACTCAGTAGACATCCTTGTCTCCATGACTGCTACATTTTATATTCAATTGTCTCTGGTAACACAGTTTACATTCAAACTATTTGTTTGATGCTCTTAGTCAGAGTGACTAACATTGAATCATGTTTCAAGGAAGGAAAATTTAGAGAACTAATCTCATCCAAGATCTCTTCTGTCACATGATGCACTTACCAAACCAGAGAATCGAACTCTAGTTTACCATTTTACTGCATTCAGCATTACTGCTCCTTTCTCCTTTACTTTGCTGCTGCCAACATCGTCTATTTGGTACCTAACTGAACAAAAAATCAACTAACCTGACTGTAGTGTCCTCCAAATTAGTTCTGTTGTTATTATTTCTTAAGCAATGTTAGATTAATGGTAGGATATGCTTATCTAGATGATTGATATATATATATATATATATATATATATATATATATATATATATATATATATATATATATCATCTTCAAACCCTTTTCCCTGTATTTCTATTTTGTTTTAATTAATTGTTCAGTCTGTATATAGTTTTGGTTCAGTGCTTGGAAGTAATGCTGGACACGAGGCCTTGTTCATATTTTCCTCAGAATTTTCTTTCAATTATTTTTGAGAACAAATTCAAGCAAAAATTCTAAAAAGCAAATCTACATCAGATTCATGATATGTCTGAAATCTTTAGAGCTGTTTGTAGCTCTGCTTTTATAATGATGGAAGCCATTTTTATTCACTCAACAAATCCCAAATAACAAAACATTGGTGGAATGGACTTTTCTTCAGTTGGTGTAAACGGTCATTGAGCTGATTGAGGACTGAGGGCTCTGAGGGGCTCAGTTGCAATCCTAGATCATGCTGCTTGTCATCGGTTGATTTCCCATGTATTGAAGGAGGCATGTACTTGTCTACTAATGTCTGCTGCATCTTATGTGAAAGGGTGAGTCTGCATGTGGGCTGGAACTTGGCACTTTCAAACTGGGTGGAAAATTGGTAAAGGTTTTGCCTTTTTATGACAATGAAAAGATAGCAATGCAATTAGTGTGTGTGTCTCACAGTTCCAGGGGCCTGAGGTTGTGGGGCTGTGAGGGTTTTGGCGTGTTCTCCATGAGTGTTTTCTCTGGGTACTTCATTTTCCTCACACCTCCCAAAAGTTAACATGGCAGGTGAATTGGCCATGATAAATTTCCCCCTAGGTCTGAGGGGGCCCATCAAACCAATCTGAAAAAGTCCAGCCCTGCTTGCATCGCAACGAATATGTGTAGGCAGGAGTGAATTAGAAGTTGGATGTATGGAACCCTTGTAGTTAAAAAATGAGCATTGTTTGTCGGGACCTACTGCCGGATCCTTAGATTCGAAGGGGTTAAATGATATAATGGAGCCAAATTAGAGAGGATTAATGGCTTGAAAACCAAGTCTTCACCCAAAAGATCAATGAATGAGTGTAAAACCCAAATTAACTATTAGAATTAAATTAGTTCTAGGCCCTAGTTTGGTAGTTTACTTTTGGATCAGGCTCCCATGTCCTGTGATTTTTTGGCTTATGGAGTGGAAACTTTCTCCTCTGTTTTGTTTTTTTTCATGCTCTGCTTTTTTGACTGTAATGTATGAAATGTTAAAGATCGTTGGCTGAGACTGGGACACATTCTCCAGCTTGTTCTGCTTCAGCTTTCCATTCTGCCATTCCAGCCATCTGCCAACAAGCAGGTTCACCAAGAACGTGGCAGGGAGCGTTGTTCCTCATCAAAGCTCTATTTTTGGCCTGTAAATGTCTTCGCAGACCATCTTTCACAATATCCTGCACCAGTTTGCTTTTTCCAACACTCTTTCAGCTTTACAGGAAATCGCTCGCTGTGTTTACTGCAGCAGAGCACACAAGACAACAAAGGAAATGGTGGAGCCCTGTTTACTGTGGATGGCACACAAGGCTTGTGTGTGGTTGTGAGCTGGGTGCACGTACGTACAAAACAAAAGGGAGGGGGGATACTTGGGGGAAGGAATTGGGGGAATCGGAACAGGCCTTGTCTCTGTTTGCCTTAAATGAACACGCACACATCTTGAATTGTTTAATCTCACAGTGTTATTTGTGATGCCATGTGCTCTGAAGTGGTTGCCTGGCTGGCTCCTGCCTGCTCCACCCATACATCATAAAGGCCCGGCTGATGAGGAGCAAGCCTGCCAGAGTCCAATTAGCCTGCTGCTCACTCCTCTCATTACGGTTGTGCCGGGCTCACACTGCATTTAAACTACTGATTAAACACCTGCCCAGCCTACTCCCAGCCACACACTTAGCCTATGTGAGCAACACACGGATTCCTGCATGCAGAGCAAAGGAAAGAAGGAAAAGGAAAGAAGACTGTGCTACGGAATAATATAACTGGTGCTAAGGAATGGCTTTCTCTTCTTTTGACTAAATAAACTCTGGACCATGATCTGTTCATAATCCTTTGAACCAGTTGCCTGTGTTTGCACCAGGGATGCATCAGGGATTGCCCAGTGCATAATGGAAATTAACAGTAGACCACTGTACACTCTGATGTCATGGTTCATCCTTTTCAGTTTGGGTGGAACAGTGGTGCAGAAGGTACCACAACTCCAAGGGCATGGGGTTGTGGGTTCGATCTCCCCAGGTCACTGTCTATGAGGAGTGTTATGTTATCCTTGTGTCAACTGAGGCTTCCTATGGGTAATCTGGTCTTTGCAATGGACTGGCGCCCTGTCTAGTGTGTGCTACTGTCATGTGCCCTTTGATTCCAGGTAGGATCAAGAGCCACAGATGACCACTGAAGGTCAGGGTGAAAGGGGGCTAACAATGTATGCAGAAGAAAGAGATCTACTACTGTAATTTTTGAACTACAAAGTGCTCTTATATGGTAAGTGGAGCTGATAAAATTAAATGTAGAAACAAGTGGGTGGCTTTAAGTTGGTGTATGCACAATCTCTCCACTTCTTTCAACGTGCTTTGAGTGAGAAATTGTTAATATCAAATAACAGCTTGATTTCATTAATGCAGTAGCAGTGTCTAAGTGCTGAATGACACCCCTCACACAACCCACCCCCCACACCACTGATGTTCAGCAGCAGGCCTCGTTATTAGCACAGCTTCAATAGCCAAGAGTGCGTCTTCCCACCCAGGGAGCTAAAAGACAGCCTTTAGACCACGCATAGAGAAGGCAATTACCATGAGGCCCAGGCATGCAGCTTGCCGCCCATGTCAGGAGACGAGGCACAGCCCTAACCCGGAGAGCTCTTATCCCACACATCTACTTTACAGAGTCACTGCTGAGCAGCTATAGATCTCTCTCTCAGCATCTGGAGTCGATCTCTGCGCACTGACACGTGAACTCCTCTCAGGCACTGACCTAACCAACAGCAGCAATGTACTCCATCTTTTGTGCCTTATATCTTCCCTGTGTTTAAAGGAAGAAATTTAGACTTGGGACGAGATGTTGGAGGGGGACTCAGTCGGCGATAAGAGGCTACTCCTCACCCCCCTCCAGGCAGGAGTGATTTTATACCTTAATGAACTACCGAACTCAAACATGTCAGGCTTGAGTTATGGAGCCTTAAGGAAGCAAGGGGACCTGGTCTTTAGACTTTCAGCCATGGCCACAAGGCACGGCTCCTGTGCAGCCTCATCATGACAGAATCTAAAACCAATTCTGGGAACACACAGACAGCCCAGACACAGTAATTTACTACAAGCTAGCATAGACACTCAGCATCAGCATATAGAGAAACAGCATTGCCACTACATATCATCACTGTCAGATTAAATTCATTTATCTCCATTTTTTCCTCATTATTTGAAAATGCCAGTCACTCAGTCCTTGCATTAACATGATGAATGGATGAAAAAAGGGTGCAAAAATGAATAAGAACAAGATCTTGTTACAATTAGAAGCTCATATGGGAAATGGAAAGCCATGCAGTGC
Source organism: Acestrorhynchus altus (assembly GCA_034509495.1). Taxonomy (NCBI): domain Eukaryota; kingdom Metazoa; phylum Chordata; class Actinopteri; order Characiformes; family Acestrorhynchidae; genus Acestrorhynchus; species Acestrorhynchus altus. The sequence continues at coordinate 25,454,242 of CM067508.1, forward strand.
ACACATGCTGCCACACATGCTGCCAAAACAGACAATTTGAGGTTACTGTTTTTGTGACTAAAATTCAATTTCAGGATTTGTACCATGTGTATTAAATATGCAGTACTGTGCTAACATTTTAGGCCCATAAGAACATCATTTGAAACCATTTCTCTCAGCACTGAGAGAGTTCTGACCTGTAAAAACAGCACATCACATTACGTTAAACAAAATATGCAGTTAAACAAAATACAGTAAAGAGGAAAAAGAATTTCTCATCCTGAAGAAAGTATCTTCTGAGCTAATCAGAAGAATAAAGCTTATGCAGATATCTCCTGGATGCCCCTGCCAGTGCCTGGAATGTGTTCAATTCCATCACCAGTGCACCTGATTTAACAGCGGTCAGCATTGATTTACTGCACCAGGTGTTAAATGAGAACTCTCTGGAGATGTTTGATGAACACAGTGAAAAAAAATACTACATTTATTGCATAACAACGAGTAGCAACAATTCAGATTTTTTTTGCACAGTACTGTAGTGTGTATAAGTACAAGATAAAACATCCCAGACACAGAAATCAAATGATTTCAACAGACAATGTTACAAAGCAATCAGTGTTTCCTTATCTGAACCCACACTTCAACTCCAACCTCAACCTAAACTTAAACTAACCTTTATGCCAAAACGAATAATGACATAAACTTAACCTTAATCTTAACCTAACCCTAATTCTAATCTGTTCTTAATGTATCTCTTCTTACCATAACCCTAACCTAAACCTAACCTAATTCTTACCCTACTCATAACCTAAACTTAACCTAAATCTTACCTTAATCTTTACCTGGGCTGGTATTGCTGTTGACAGCAAATCAGATCCAGAGCTTATTTCAATATATCTGTCTTAAAGGTACAGGTGGATGGCACTGCAAAGTAAATAACAGCAGAAACTCTTTCCGTAATGGAAATGACTACTGCAAAAAAGCAAAAGGAAATGAAAACAATTAAGACTTTATAGCGGACCTAAAGGTTAATTCACCAGTTTTTGTCACCCTGATTGCTGACCAGCTGTAGCCACTTAGGAGGAGTCTCACTATGGTTTCTATAAACTCAACCCTCACTGGCTCAGTGATCTGGTCAGGGCTTGTTGTAACTCGCAGAAGTGATCCTTTTGTGTTCGTGGTTTATCTGTGTGTTACTGTTCGAGTGTGTGTCTTGTGTGACTTGTGAGGTTGGTCAGTCATGTGATTCAGCCCCTTCCCTGGGGCTGAGATCACAGCAAGGATTCACAATAATAAACAATAGTCAGACAAGAAATATGGTGTGTTGGTCTGAGTAAGGAGTTGGAGAAGGAGCTGCAGGCTGTGCAGTGAGTGAGTGAGGGGAGTTTAATGTGTTGGTCTGAGTAAGGAGATGGAGAAGGAGCTGCAGGCTGTGCAGTGAGTAAGTGGAGATTCATGTTTTGGTCTCTGTAAGGAGTTGGAGAAGCAGCTACAAACTGTACAGTGTGAGTGAAGTTTGTTACTGTTATGTATCAACAAGTTGCTAGTTAAGGAGCTATAATTCACCGTAAGGAAATGCTAACATTAAAACATATTAAACGCAAAGTTTATAAACTTGGTCGTTTGCTGGACAGAAACAATATACAGGACATTCAATCATTATGAACTGTAGTGAGGAACCTATTTTTGGTCAAAATAAAGAAAATACCAGGTTGACTTTTATGGAATGTGAATTCTGGCTGCTGTTCATGTGGCCCTGACCCGGCAATTTAGCACCCTATTACTGGGTGAACTTGCGCATGGGGTTTGTTCCTTGAAGTGTTTCTGTTCTTGCTGAGAAAAAATAAGAACATTGCAATCCCTGCTGAAAAACTCACTGTGAGTTTGATAGGGTCTTAGAATTTTGCATTTCTGCAAAGTCAATTCTCTCGCTCTCTCTCACTCACTCTCTCTCTTTTGTCTCCATCTCCCCCCTTCCCTACACCCCCTGCTCCAGCAAGTCTGGGAAAAGTGCCCCAGCAGACAACCTGAGTGTTGCAGCCGGTGATGAATGAACACAGCGATGAAGAGAATAAAGGAAGAGCGCTATGTGCTGCTTGAAAACAGCAAGCTGCTGTCCAGTGGAAAGTGGCCCCTCTGCCCGATCCATTCTCAAAGCAGACGCTAAATCTAAGCTGCCAGATCTATCCCCTCTCACCTCTTTCTGCTTTCCATTTAACCTGCATACGATCACACCCCAGCCTGGGAGATAGGCATTGATGTGTAGCAGTGTACAAATTGGGCGCTTGAAAGAGAACACTGTCTGGGCAACATTTGTGATTGATTTCGCTGCTCACCTCCACAAAAGGTCCATTAAGATCTAAAGGCTGATAATTAGCTGCAGAGAATATTGCTCTATTTGAAGTTCTTGGGCTGTTTCTGTGCTGCCATTGTGGAACCTTAATGAGAACTGGCCTTCTGGGAAGGCGAGTTGCAGTAATTTTGGAGGAAGCGATCGCCTTTAAATGGAGCAAATCTACAGGGTAATGCCCTGCAACAGAGCTCTTCTCGCTTGCTGTCACAACTCAGCAGGCCTTGTGCTCTAGCAATTATGCATTTAGGCTACATTGTAGCAGGTATGTGCACCATGCCTCAACAGGCACGATGAACAAAAACAGATAGACACTCAGCTAGTGAGCCTATTGTTAATACTCAAGCATGCATAATTAACCACTACTGACATTGCATCCTGGCTGCAATTTAAGTCTTTTATTATGAACAGTGCACAAAAAAGTACTTGTACACTCCGGTAGATTAATCATCTTGCATATCAAGGTTTCAAAAAAATACAGTCGTTAATCTAATGACTTGTAGAGTTTGTGTTGTATTTGGGCTTGATACGTTACCAGAACCTGCAGGCATCTGCAGCAAATGTCATTACAGCCCAGCTAAATCTCACATGGGTCCCATCTAGGATCCAGTGTGCAGTGTACAACCCAGACTGGGCTCTTGTTTAAGCTCTCACGGTCCCATCCCTGACCAGGGTGGGAATCTGTATGTGGAACCTGAGGACAAAACATTCTGGTTTTACCCATACAGCCCCAACTTGGACATTTTAACTGGGGTGGTTTAGGTACTACATACTGCATACCTTATGCCATTGCCTGATGTTCACCTCCCCATGTCACTAAACATTGCATACAGTTGCTAACATATGCAAGAACTATGATTGGTCCACTTGTTATCATTGTATTTCTACCTTTTCTGTCATTTAAAAATTCAGTTGGACAAACTCAGTCAGACATACAAACTCAGTAGCCATACGGACCATCTCCTCTGAGGTCTGTAGGCTCCAAATTCATCATAAGGTGACTTATGGTGTCACCTACCATCATTAAATTTAATACACCACGGAAGTCAGTACCAACTGCCAACTAGTGCTTTGGCAGTTTAAGTGCAGTGTTCTGCAAAGGATGCTTAACCTCTCAACAGTTGCCACAAAATTATGTATTTGTGGGCCAAGCATGAATACTGAAGAAGTCAGGTGGATATGTTCACATTTAAATGAAATGAAACTCAACATATAAACAGTGTTTGATTGGAATTTGATTGGACAAGAAAAGAGCAACAAGCAAACTGTTGAAAATACAGATGGGGTGAATAATACAAAGTGTACTGCCAAAAAAAAGTGTTTTCTCACAAAAAAACCCACCTCTCACCACAATACTAAAGCATTTGGCCTATGAAATAATTGTTTTCTGCTCTCAAATTGCAGTATGTGGAAGAAAGGAATTGACTGAAAGATGAAAAGCCCTGTTGGACCCCCAGCCTGGGTGTGATTGGGGAGTGCTCCATCATGATGAGAGACTCCTGGATCATTTCCCCTGCCCTGGCCCAGCAGTGAGTCGCGGGGCAATGCAATAATATATGAACAGCATTAATAAGCTGAGGGGCCTCTATTTTTCTCCCAGCAGGATTGAGCAAACCAGAGGCTCAGGTAGTAAGTGTTTATGAACTGCATGTAAGGATGTGGAAACTCCCCCAATCTCATAAAGGAGAGTCACCCAGAGGCCTGGGCTGATATAAAGTTTTGGCAGGGAAGATTAAAGATGGAAAATAGAGCTGCTAAATCATTACACTCATGGGAGTATACAAACTTAAGGCCAGGTCTTACACCATATTGCAGATAAGTATTCTGAGATGTTTGCTAGAATTGACTCCTGCCTATGAATATTAACTAACCATCTGTTATCAGACAAAAGCCATGTTAGGAAGAAGATCTGCAGTGACAGCTGAGATTGAGATGCACAGCTAGTAGAAGGACACACACTGCCAGTGATGAAAAGCTGTAAAGCTGTTCATCATAAAAACAAAAGACTTCATGAAAATGTGCTTAATTCATGCAAACATCATGAAAATGAAGATTAAATTAAGTCAGGGTTAGACAGTCAAATTAATTCAGCTCTGGAGTTTTACACTGACCAGCCTGCATTTGTTTTGTTTTGTCTATGGTTGTGGAAGGTTGTGACCAGCCCCTTCACCCTCTCAGTGGCCCACACCTATAGTGCCTACCGGGACTTTTTTTGGCAGGTCCAACACTGAATGAAGTCATTTTGTTAGAGAGAAAATGCTTGTTACTAGTAATTCTGACCACATATTCTCAGTGTATTTGGCTGACACTTATATCAAGAAGCTACATTTGAATGACCTCATACTGGTATGCAAATGTACCATTACTCGGCTTACATGAGGTGAGCATGCCTTCTCTTTCTCCCACACTTGCCCTCTTTTTGGGACATAAAAATATGTCCTGCCAGGATTCCAAGACTGTAAAAATGTCTGTGATTTCATGTTGATTTCACATCAGTGAAAACCGTGTGCTGAGTTTACAGCTTTAGACACATCTGTTTATGTATCTGCATCTATATCAACCATTGGTCAAACTGTTTCCCACCACACCCAATTAACCTCAGACTACAAATGCCTAAACACAGATGTAAAAAACACAAATCAGTTTGACTTTACCTGACTATTATAATAAAATGTTTATACTGGCATGACAGAAATGTTTTATAAAATGTTTTTGGTGGTGTGGTGGCTTGGTGGTTAGGACCAGTGCCTCCCAGTGCTGGAGTCTTGGGTTTGAGGGCCTATCATAGAGTTTCCATGTTCTCCCTGTGTCTGCATGGACTTCCTCTGGGGACTCTGGTTTCCTCCCACATTCCAAAAAACATGGATATCAGTTGACTTAGCTACTCTAAATTGACCCGGTGTGTGAATGAGTGTGTATGTATATCTGGATGACCAGTTGACACTCTGTACTGGGTGAATCCCCCCCCCCCAGTGCTGGATGCAGTTGTTTATATATCATAGTAGTACATCTTAAAAATACTTAGTATTTTTATTCATAATCTAATTATATAAAAAGTTAAACTGTTATTTATTTAATTTTGATACTGTCTAAATAGTCATTCAGTGAATGTTTGTGGGAATACAACATGAAATCCGGCACAAAGAGGACACAAGAACACACGAGCATGCATCATATAAAACAGCTAAAGTCATTCTAACATATTATCTTCACAGTATAGGGTTGTATGTTTGCCTGGCTGAGGAATCAAAACTTGGTAAGTATCTTTATTATCATCATACTTCTCCACTTGTAGAGCACAACAAAGTTCTTCTCTTCACATGCCCCAGACTCAGAATGCAGGGTCAGCCATGCTGTGTAACCCCTGGAGCAAAGAGGGTCAAAGGCACTGACTAAGATCTAACTGTGTCAGATTGTCAACCTTACAATCAAGAACACAGAACAGTAACCACTGAGCCACCACTGCTTTAACACATTTAAAGCTTTGTTGAACCTGACAGGAGACACATTCAGGGGTTTAAAAATCCCAGCAATACTGCTGTGTCTTATTAACCAGTGCAACACACACACTGAAACACCACCACTAAGTCAGTGGGACTGTAGTGCTGAGAATGACCCACCACCCACATAATACCTGTGGTGGTTCTTACTGGAGTTGTCCACCCCTGATCTATAGCAACCTGAGGATCAAGAAAACAGAACACTAACCACTGAGCCGCCACTGCCCTAAAGAATTTAAAGCTTTGTTGAACCTGACAGAGTTTTAGTAGGGGTTTACCACTGTAGAATAACAAAACTGAAATTCATGAATAAAGACTCGACTGACTCAAGAAACAGGGTGTTTAATTCTATGGGATAAGAAGAGGTTGGAAATGGTCGTGTAAAAATGAATTATGACCATTTTTGGAACATATGGCTGCACTAACATTGTAAGTGGTCCTCAAGGAAAAATATAAAATGAAAGAAAAATATACGAATATGGACCCTTTAGGTCAGTATGCAGCATTAGGTACAAATGCTTCAAATCATGATTCTTATTTACATAATATTTAAATAAATGAAACGTCTTGTCAGTAAGTCATTTATGTAAAAGTGTGTGTGTGTGTGTGGTTCATTTGAAGATCTTTCCTGTGCTAAATATGAAACTTCAGGTTAAAGTCATGACTCAGATGGAAAAAAGGCACATCTTCACGAATAACAACAAATTCTTAAGGGTAAGCTCATCACAGTGTTCATATTGTACATATTAAGTGTTTCTAGCTTTGGGTCACAACAATTATGACATCAGAATTTCAAAGAACAGTGGAGAGAAACACATTTTGGATCCTTTGTGTTGAGGATTGGTATTTTTGGGACCGGGTCTGAATTAAGTTCAGCCAACAGAAAAAAAAAAAAAAGATTCTGGATTTAATATATGGCATCATTGATCCCCCTGTGTAGCAACATCTGTGAAAATCTCACAACCAAAACACATTTCTCTGCACCCCAACTGGAGTGCCTTCCAAATATCTTTCTTTACATGGGGGAATCATAAAAGACATCTTGATGTTTCCACACATTCAGTTTTTAATTTTTGAACTCCAAGTACACTCCATGTAAAAGTCTAGTTAATAAAGAACAGTAAACAAAGCTCCTGTGCTGCTGGATTCTTCTGAATCTGATCAAATGTTCCTTAAGGATCTTGTACTTTTCATAGTGTGGGAAGGGTCAAAACCAGGGCTAAGAAAATGGTAGAACCAAGTTTGGGGTCTAGGAATATAATGGACATTAAATGCACATAATCAAAGCCATGTAGTCATTTTTATTGTTGGCACCATGATGCTGTGACCATACATGGCACACGAGCTGGATTGTCAATGGCAGAAATGTAAGAGGTTTTCAAAAAATCATCTGTCACGTTCTGTGATATATAAATATGTCCAGAACCTTGTATGTTTTGTTTTGTATGTATATGTATGTGTATACAATCATCCACCTCCTTGTTTCTGCACCCCACCCCCCATTATACAGGAGACTTTATAGACTAATTACAGACTGTCCATCTATTTCTCTACATACTTTCACCCTGTGTCCTTCAATGGTCAGGACCCACAGGACCACCACAGAACAGGTATTATGTGGGTGGTGGGTCATGATCAGCACTGCAGTGACACTGACATTGTGTAAATATGAATGAAAATAATTTGTGTTGCGCTGGTGCAAGTGAATCTGACACAGCAGTGCTGCTGGAGTGTTTAAACGCCGTGTCCACTCACTGTGCACTCTATTAGACACGCCTACCTAGTTGATCCACCTTTCAGATGTAAAGTCAGAGTCAGAAGCTCATCTGTTGCCTCATCCTCAGTGGTCAGATGATGCCACCCACAGAATGCGGTTAGCTGATTATTTCCGGTTGGTGGACTATTTTCAAACTAGCAGTTACATTGAAGGGTTTAAAAGCTCCAGCAGCACTGCTGTTTCTGGTTCATATCAGAACAAAACACACTAACAGACCCTCACCATGTCAGTGTCAAGGTAGTGCTGAGAATGACCCACAAATAATACCTGCTCTGTGGTGGTCCTAACTGGACTTGTCCACTCCTGGTCTATAGCATGTGGAAGTCCTAGGTTTGTATTTATCCATTTGAATGCACCAAATTTCACACACACACACACACAAAATAATGCCCTCTATTAAATATTTGAGTTGGCACTCTGTAGTAAAATCAGAACACAAACCAAAAAAGGAAATGTTAAAGATCAACACAGTGAGCGTTACAGCTGCACTGTAGTGTATGATGATATATGAAATATACTCTGAATATCTGGGTGATATATAAAGAAAACAACAGTCTAAAAGTTTTGTCAAACTGGTGAAGAATGGGACTACATGTCATTACATGTGCATGATGGAGAAGAAAAGCACTCTGTGGGAATTAGAGCATGATATAAACCATATGTCTGAAAGGTGCCCCGTTACTGTAAAGATGATCGTGTTCATTATGTTGTAAGGGAATAGGCTGCTTTTCCAAGACAAGTCTACCAGATTCCATTTTTATCCATGAAAAGCCTTCTTTTGCTGAAGGCTGATGCTTTGGTGTGTTTGCAATAATCAGCTAAAGCTAGCTTCTGCGGTCAACAGCTTCTCTGGCCTCATATTGTAAAGTGCATCAGCCAAATTGCTCAAACAATTTGCAGTCTATAGGCCCTTGAGCTCAGCTTTCAGTCCGCAGCACAAACAGTAATTGTGAGCATTCAGTCCCTCTGCCTCGATTACTCTGGGCCAAGCATGCTTGTGTGTCTTTCATCATAACAATTTAACAAGTCTGAAAGCCACGTCAGGCTGAAGGGAAAATGAAATGTGGAAAAATATACAATTAAGTTACATTACACACGTTCATCAGTTTTGAAATAGATGACCGTGAAGTCAACTCCTTAAGAGTGCACAGTGAAAGACCTCGGTGGAGGACAAAGAGTTGTGTTTCATGATGTGTGATTTGAATGACCAATGAATGCACTGGCTGGGGGCAGAATGGTTGTGAATCTGAATTGGACAATATGCTGGAAATATCAAGCCACCTTTGATAAATAATGTAATTCTGTGAATTATTAACACTCTGGCTGGACGTACTCGCACACAAATTCCCTTGAGCATGTAGGTCACAGATCAGCATGTAGGTCCACTCAACCTTCTCAGACGAAACAAAATCAATCACATACCAACTATAATGAATAAAACAGGGCAAAAGGCCGATGAGTGGAAAATGATCCAAACACCACTTTATCTTATCCGACAGACGGGCATTATGAAAAAACCAAACAAACTCTAACGAATACACAACACTTCTCTGCAGCCCTTTGAAGGCAGCTTTAGAGGAGGTCTTTGAACACATTTAGCTGACTTTTGGCGTTCTGCTTAGAAATGTGGTGCTATCTGGCAACAAAGAAATAAACTTACTGACTTTCCAAAGAGGTCTGCTGGTACTTTAGTCATCTGTGTTTGGGAACTGCATACAGACACTGGTAATTATAGCTGAGAAATTAAAGGCATCAGGTTTTCTGTTTGTGGCTTCAGCATTTGAAACCACAAGTGTGCAGCATGTGCTTTAGAGTAAAAGATGATTGCATTTATTCCATCTCTGAGGTCAAGAGGTCCAACAAACCTTGGTAAAGCTATTGGTCAAATGCAATCTTTTGACCTGATCACTGAATAAACCTTGTCTTTTGCTTATGATCCTGAACTGCTCAAGTACCTAGTTTCTACTAGTTTCTACCAAAAACAAACTACATATATGGACAAAAGTACCTGGACTGATACCTATTCATTGTTTCAACTGTAATCAAGGGTATTAAATGAGTTCATCCAACTGCCCAGCTTAACCCAGTAATGTTGGGCAGAGCACCACTATTCCAGAGCACACAGTTCCACTGCTCCACAGCTCAATTCTCGGTGGCTTTATACTCCTCGAGCCCATGCCTGGCAATAGGCCCATGTTTACCCACTGCAGAGATTCCTATTCTCTTGGCAGCTAAATGCATTATTAGACGGGATCTGCACAAACATTTCAACATAACGTGAATTTTCAAATGTTCATTGGAGTGATGCAGGTGAAAGAAACACTCTTGATTCCCTAAATGACGTTGCAATGGATAGTTGACCAACACTAAGGCAGTGTAGCTCCAGCAAGGGAATCTTCTGAAACAAAGCAAAGGAATTTGAACCAAGCCAGTCAAAGATAAGACACAATGTTCAGCATACCATAAAATAGTATCCACAGAACAAAAAGCCCTGCATAAAGTCCTGCATCTGATTGCAGTTTACATTCAGCTAACTGAATTATGAACACTGAGTTCAAATCCCTTCGTAACAAGGATGATTAAGCACAGATGAATGGAGCCAAGAATGTAAAAACTTCCCCCTTTCTCACCACCTCCTGCAGCATGCAGAAAGCAGGCTGATGTTCCTGACAAACTCAAAATGACTGTGAGGAAAAGCGTGGAAGTGGTAAATAAATCAGAGAGGAAATTGTACTGCATGTGCATTGCAGCCGGAGTGTGTGCTGAGCTGAGTGATGACGCAGCCTGGGGTTGACTGATTCTGTTCCATTGCAGTCCCAGGATGTTTGCAGCTCTACCTATCGCTTGAGTTTTATCTGGCCCTATGTAGCTTTATCTGGCTGTGCGAATGGAGCCAGCCTCCAAGCCAGTGCACTGCTGCACGAGGAAGGAACAGCTGATAGATCTCTTCTCTGGACTTAGAAGCTCAGAGGAGCAAACACTGGAGCTTTCCAGCAATACAGTGCTGATGTAAGGCAGATCCATCCACTGTGCTAATCCTTCTATTTACCCAACCCGCTCCTGTAACCATAAACACTGGCCAGAAAACACAGGGACATAGATGTATGCAATCCATCAGCTCAAAAGCACAGGAGAGGCCAGTTAATTGCTGACAGGTACAAAGTGGAACACCCATATTCTATAAGGGTGCACTAGAGAAGACTGAATCATTTGAATCGGGCTTGAAACCCCTCAAATACAGTAAGACTATACCCTCGTCTGAAGATGATGGGTTAGCCAGGAAAGTGTCCAAATCATCTTTTCCTTTCAGATCTTCAGAGCCATCGTGGCTCTTTTGTCATGTTAGTGGGACTTGTGTGAGAATTTTCCATACGATAATTTAGGGAGTAGTGGAAAAATGCTCTGAGACTCGGCCCTCCTTCAGCTTTTCATCAAGCAACATGACTATACCTCACTGAAACTGCCTGAAAGCACAGTCCATCCTAAGAAAAAGAAAAGTCTATGACCTGGTCTTCTCTATTTGAAACAATGAACAGTACTGGGAAAATATGAAGCTGTTTCCCAAACGTATTATGTCCTTTAATTATTGTCCGTAACTCTTATTTTAACAGTCCAGAGGAGTGTAGTTAATAGTCTACTTGACAATCAAGTTCAATTTCAACCCCTCTGTTGTTCTTGTTTATAAACTAGATGAGCTGTATAAAAGCCTAAAAGACTGGTCAACAACAGGTCAACACTTTCACATAGTTTCATATCTATGATATCATTGGTTGAGTTTGGTCAACAGAGACAGGGTCCTTCATGTTCCTCCTAATGATGTCCTCGTCTGAGTCGGGCCATACAGCCTAGAATGGTCCTAAAATTCTCCACACTCCACTCTGCTATGGCAGTTCCATTATCGTGGTTTGGAGATGGGCATAAACAAGTCCTTATTTGAACCACTTGAGCATCTTAAAGATGTTGTCCACACTCAACCAATGAAAAACAGCAAGAAGTAGCAGCCAGTACCCTTGATTTAAAAAAACAAATAGACAATGAAGCTGGTGTCCCAATACTTTTGTCCATATAGTGTAGGTTAGTTATATGAGGTAGCAAGTAGGCTGTGTACAATTGGCCACCACTTACTTAATCTTACTTAATTACTTAGTAATAATCTCTATTATATAATCACTGTTTTCTAGATATCGTACTTCAGGATCAGAGTAACCTACAGACATGACACACATAACATACTACAAGGTTTACCTTATTTAATCTTGTTTTCATCATTGTGAATTATCAGTGAGTAATCCCAGAATGGAAACCACCTTGTTTTGAATGGAATAAATCCCAATTTAAATGCCAAAGCAGCCTTCCAGTGCATGTTTTCTGCTCTGTCCATGTCTACATGCTCAACCTGCACACAGACTCTGGCTAATCAGCAAGAGGGGACGTCAGTGACAGTAATAATGTCACTGATCCAGATGTTGGGTTATAAAGGACAATGAGAAGGGAGGGGCTAATTGTGCTCTTTGTTTGCTCACACAGAATATTCAGACAAATTCACACAAATTTCAGAATAAAAGTCTTGAGAAATTGATAATACTGACACATACATTAATAACCAAAATAATAAAGGACATTTAGTTTGTTGTTTGTTTTTTATTTGCACTGTCGAATATTTTGAAGAACGTCTTATAATAAATATCCTTGTCAATCTAATCATTACAAATATCTCATCAAAATTCTTGCTATTTCAGCTCAAAAACATGATCCATAGATATAGTGTTTATAATCCAAACTAAAATTGTTGGTGCAAGTGAATTTTTTTTTCATCAAAATATGGTCAAATTGAAATATTTAAACTCTCTTTACTTTTTCATCTCAAATGAATACAAATTTGAGTAATCTAGATCTCTAGCATATGTGTTTTCTCCTATTAATAATTTAGAATATTTTTGGGGAATAAAAGTACATCAGACATACAAAAGCCTCCCACAAATTTGGCCTAGGGTTCTAAAGGATAAGAAGCACTTATGTAGAAGGGATTCATTTAAGGGCTCATTTAAGCTTGATATCACTGCTATATGGTTTTGAGAATGTTGTTCATGAAGCCAGTTTCTGTAAAAATTGGTCAAATATAATTTTCAGCTTAATCATTTACTGTAAACCCAAGACATTGTAAGTAAGGTCAGACTCTGAGTCCAGGAAACAGAATTGAAATTTAGAAAACATGATACATCTGGTATGTTATGGTAGGCTAGAAAGAAGACAACAACGTGATGGCAGGGGCTTACGTGTGGATGAAGTCCAGCCTAAACAGGCCTGGCACTAGAGACAACAGGAAAAACCACAGAACACAGCACCGCTGAATACAGCCCTCAGCACCGGGGAAGTTTCCATTTGGTCACTGCATTGTTCAAAGTTAAAGTCTAGAAAATAAGATCTAAATTCTGATTTCATAACATTTCCGTCTAAAGTCATCTAAAGCTAATATGAGCGGGCAGTTGGTATGGTGTAAAGATATCTATCCAAACACATCTCCTGTCATTGATTTCAGTGATGATGAAGTGATTAACCACAAACACACAGACATGATGACAGTGCAGTTACACTTACAGTATGTTCAGTTGCTCATGCTTTCTCTCTTAACCTTTCATCATGAACTCTCAGTTTATGGTCCACAGTCTTTCAGGTTGATGGTGTGTTTTTGAATTTAGATACAGTACCGTTCAAATGTTTTAGAACACGCCCAATAATTGCAATAGTTCACTGGCAGTGTAGTCGACTTTTTAAGAGTCTTAAAGACTTAATAAGAGCCAAACTGTGATGGCAAGAAAACACCAGGCAGGTGTTTGGAGTGCTCCTGGTATGTAATGGACAGTACCTACCAAAAGTGGTCCAAGGATGGACAACCAAGTCACTCAGGTCTTTTGAAAAGGTTAGGACATCCAATGAACACATTTGACTTGTTTATTTATTTATTTATTTTACATATTTAAACTTCATTTTACAGATTTGATCTTCATTTTAACTATATTGAAAATGTAAGTGATATAACTAAACAAATAAAACTGAAGAAATGTCTTTTTGTTAAAGGTAATTCATAGAAACATACTTTTCTGGAAAAATGAGGCAAGAGCTGCCTGTAAGTTCTGTCATGACATTAGGATTGTTGGAGACTTTTTTTACACATTTGAAGGTCTGCTTTTGGGATGAACCTCACAGGACAGCCTGACCTGGCCATATTGTTAGCTGTTTTAAATGTTCTCTACTTGGAATTTTTTTTTTCCATGGAGCCATAGAACAGCTGATTTCTAATCGTTTTGAGACCTTTTAAAATCCCTTCCCAGACTCATTTTCACCTTCTTTCTGAAGGACTTTGTTCTTTGAATCTTTTTAGTGATATCATTCAAACACACCAAACTAATGTCTGAGGTTTAAAGACGAAAATGATGGACTAACCATTTGCAGCCAATGTGCTGCACCTGATTTTAATTTTAGGTATTTTTAGCAGTAATAACTTTGGGGGTATCCTAACTTCATGCTCATGTGAAAATTGCATTTCTGAAAATCATACTTTACATTTCTTCAGTTGTATGTGTTTAGTTATGTAACCACCATCCTTCAACATAGTTAAAATAAAGATCAAATGTCCATATGCTTAAATATGTTAAAAGACCCCATGTTTCATGGGTGTCCTATTTTTTCCACAAACTGTATTCATCTATATGCTCAAACTTGGTCTCCAGCCTAACTGTGTGCTTGTCAGAAATGAATGTAATCTGTGATACAAGAGGAAATTACATCAGTGTCACTGGTTTAAAAAAAGACACCCAACTGTTAAGCCTTGAAGCAAAATGTCTGCAAAATGTCATGAATGTCATTGTAACTTCAAAGGAAATGTGTTAATAAAAATGTATAGAAATGTAATATTTACAGTCAAATCAACTGACCACAATGTCGGTAACATGTTCTGTACTGAAACAGGATGTTCCTCTTTTATAAATATGTGTTTACGGTTTTAGAGAACAAGCTTTTCTCCACTCCTTTCTATTTATTTATTTTATGTAAATCTTTGCATCATTAATAACTCATTAATAAAGTTTGCCTAAAAAATTAAGAAATGTCTCCTTGGCTTTGCAGGATGAACCTGTGTCATAGGATCATTTGTGTAACTGAATGCAACAACTGCTGTGTTTTGATATAAGCTTTCAGCACTTGTTCATCACACCTCTCTCAGATCAGTCCTACTCCATATTTAGGCCTTCACTGCTAGACTTCACATGGCTCTGTATAGCTAGTGTGCAAAAAAGGGAAAGCCAGAGAAATTCCATAGGTCAGGAGTCAGGCAAGTGCACTCCATCCCCTCTGCTCCAATATAGCTGCTGATTGATGTGTACAGTTTGGCATTGTTTCAGCATTTACTCATTTTACAGCAGACAAATAGTCCAGCAGAACGCACACATTGAACAGGCCTATGGATCAAGTTGTGTAATAATGCAACAATGCTGTTCCTCCTGGGTCTGAAACGGCCAAGTTCAGCTCGAGACTATTTAGCAACAAGATTAGGTCTGGGGTTATCCTGAGGGTTGTGATTAAAACCTTCTTGTGTGTGCTGATGGATTCAAAACAAGGGTGTAGCAAAGCTATATGTTTCATGTTTATTCTCTGTATAAGCATTGTATTTAACTGTTTTTGGAGTTTGACATACTTTTATTCACCAAAATCTAGAAAAGAATTTATAGGAGACAGTCATATTATTATTTTTAAGACATCTTATATATGATATCATACTTCATATCATATGATATGTAACAATTAACGGAATTTAAATATTCCGTTGTTAACAGAATTTAAATATGTATGAATTTGACCATTTTGGTCAAAACAATTACTTGCACCTATAATTTATTTTTAGATCCTACTGGGATTCCCAGAAATCCCAGAAATCCTACTGGGAATTGGTCATCCAGAGTGTTTTTCAAGCTGAAATGGAAGAATTCTAAGTTATTTGTAATGATTAGATTGACATTTATAGTAATAAGTTCTTCATAATACACCCAATGACTGTGCTCCAGACATAATAAAATAAAACACCTGAATGTTCTTTCATTTATTTATTTATTTTTGTTATGTATGTATAGGAATGATGATAGATTTGCTGCAAAACTCAGCATGTGGTTATGTCTCAGACAGCTAGGTAAATAGTTACAGGTGTGGTCTGATTAAATGCTGGGTCTTCGCACAAGAGGGCGTAACATTGCTTTCTTGATGATCTGTTTAAAGTCTCTCAGAGGCTACTTTTGGTTAGTATTCCTATTGGTTGTTTAGTGCTAGACATGTCTCTAAAACACAATTGAAAACATCTTGCTCAGTTTACAGACTCTTAAAGGGGGTGCATCATTGGACTAAGAGAAGCAAGATCATTCAACAAACCTATCGACTCACTGATGACCTACCGCTAGGACAATTACCATATCCTCTCTAAAACTTATAATTAGATCTGTACAAGGGCTATTGATGCTTTACTAATGTTTATATTTGCAGTAGAATGTCCACTGTTTAGTACATTTTATGAAACTTTATGTACTGAAATTAAACAATATGTTTGAACTGTATCTCAAATGTAAAGAAGAAAGATGATTCTTAGATGGTAGAGAAAGTATCACACTGAACACTCTACCTTAACTACAATGCTTTGGAAAATTGGGCCCTGGCCTGTATTTAGTCCCTTAGTACCTCCCTTCCCATATAACCATGCCAAGAGCCATTTAGGAAAGTACATTTTAAGACTGTGTTGGAGGATCTCATGAGCTGTGTAAAACAGAAAAGGACCCTCAGACTTTACCACAAAAGACCTCTAATGTGCTATAATGACCCATGTGATATTTCTCCTAATCACCAAACAGCACACACCAGTCTTCAACTTCAGCTAATGAATTCCGACTTGAATCACAGTTCTCTGAGTCAAAAAGGCAAGATACCCCTGATAACTGTAAAAGGAGTAGCCATTGGCATTAGTCATAGTTTTACTTGTACTCTCAGACAGTACTCAGTATGTTCATGTACAGTGTGGACATCAGCATCATACTTTCCTCATGTAAGCTACATATTTATAAAAGCAATGCATTAATATTTGACCATCTCTCTGTGTTTTTCATAATATTAGAATTTTGGTTTGTTTTGTAGCACACCATGTTCAAAACTTTTATTTTCATGCCATGTTCAAAATCTGAAATTACATAATACAATAATTCAAATAATTGAAAAGCCTCAATTTCTAAGTTTATAATGTTGACACCAAACAGCTCAAGGCCAGATTCTAATGTCCTAATTAACTGTGTGAGTTGGCCTGTAAAATGGGAACAATTGTGGAATCCTTCATACGTGGCATATTGGGATACTAGAGAATGCAAGTGCACTTTCTCAAGCTTCAAGCATGATTTGAGACTTTTCACCTCTTGTGTTATTCAAAAGTTAATTGATGTCTGAAAATTAAACAAAACCTACGATGTTCTGGGCCCAATTCTGTATTTACTGTAATATATTTTAAGGAGATAACCCTTTCGCCTTGCATTCCTTGGCTCAGACTGAGAGAGAGAGGAAGAGAGAGGGAGACAGAGAGAACAGAAGGATAGGAGGAGGGGTGTGGGATCTATGTCCTCAGCCAGGTATTGGAGAATTTATCGCCCATGTGGTGAACACATGTCTACCTTCCAACGACCAGTTCTTTTCTTCTTCTTCATTCAATCTGACAGCATCTTATCTCTTCTGACAGGAACTGTTTTTTTCATTTTGCCAAAAACTGATATAAAGAAAGTAAAAAAAAAAACACTCTGAAACCATATGAACAAACTGGAAGATCCTCAACATCGCCTGATGTGCCCTTAGAACCTTGTGTTGCACAAATCATTGACAAAGTTCAGCTTATTCCAATCACTACATTTCTATCAGCAGTGCATTGATGTGGTGAATGAAAATGGTGGTAATGAAGGAAATGTGACCTCAACAATGTGTCAAGCCATGAGCACCAAACCACCTGTTTTAAAAGGAGGTGACATCATCCACACGTTCCTGCAGTAAACTGTTCCAATACATGAACATGCTGATGCTGCCCACGGGAGGTACAGACCACACAGCTGCTTGGCATATTGCCATTTGCACTTGTTACTCGGGGGTGAGGTTATCATCAAGAGCAAGCAGGCTCATACACCTTAGAATGTGAAATTAAATTAAGGTTATTGCATGAGTTTCTGTCCATGAATTCCTTTTTATAAACTCAAGCCAAAAGGCAAGCCGTGGTTTTGTATTGTGGCTTTTTAATCATGTACATTGGAAGCTGCTTTGTGAGCTTTTATCAAAACAGCCCCACCAGTGGATGCTCATGGTGAATCGTAATGCATGTATGAAATAAGTGGGTGTAAACAATGCAAGTGGTACTTGTTGGGGTACATTTTAATCATCTATATACAATTTTTTCATTTTAATTTTTTTGCAATAAGATACAAAAGTGTGTAAGGATGAATGAATGGTGTAATAGAAATGATTTCCAACCACTAGGGGTTGCAATAATCAGTGTTGGAACAGCAAAAGTGACTATTAGCTCTAAAAGGCTTTTGCTGAACACGGAGTATGTGGTCGCACTTTTTGGTGCCTTATTAGCATAGTATTTGACACACACACACCCTATTATTCTTATTTGTTACATTGATTATACTGTTTACTTAACTGTATTCACAAGTGTGTATCTGACAACATGTTGCAGTTTGGACAAATACAGATGTATTTGTATGAATGAAGCCTGTTTCACTGTTAACCCGCATACAGAAACACTTGGGAAGAATGGATCAAAGGCACTAAATGAAAGATCTCACCTTGGTTGACTCAGAAACACTCAAACAAGACTGACAATGTGCTGTCTCAGGGTTATTACCAGTTATCATAATTGAGAGGTGCTTGACATGCTGCCAGCGCTTCATTAGAAGAGAAACAGTGCTTCATGTCATCTGCCTGCGTATGTATTTACACACACACTGGTGGTTCATATCATTTCTGGCACAGAAAAAGTGAGATATAAACAAGCAGTTGATGCGGCTGCAGTCCAAGGCAAGTCCCCCACCAAGCCCAATAAGGGATCTCAGCACAAGATTTATTTCCTGAAGGAGTTTGTGTATCGGCTGCCAAAACTTGTGAGTTTCCAAAATATTCAGCTGTCTTTGGTCTCCCTCAGAATTTGTCAGTATCTCAGGCGAGTCTGTGCTCTTGCCTGACCTTAGTCTGCCCGTGACGAACACACAGACAGACTGATCACTGCTTTCAGCCTGAACACGACTGGATAGGAGTATTGCTTTAAACCACATTATCCATCACAGCCTAAATCCAGTAATATGAATGGGCCTGAACTTTGACTTGAAAGCATTATACATTATGCATGTCTGGCACTGTGCACTTTTACACAACACATCATCACACTGAATTAATTCTAATGCACTTTGGCACATTTCAGAGTCAAGTACTTATTTTCATAGCTAAAGTTGGAGTATTTTGCCTTAACTGACCACTGATGATTAAAAAGGTATGTTCTTACTATAATAAAGTGCCTTCTGATTATAGAATAGTGCAAATGAGCAGGGGTGCATCAAGTAGCCTAAAGATATGATGAGGTCAAGGTACTGTTGCTGTAATTAAATGCAGCTTGAAGTAGTAAAAGTATTCTAGTATAAAGAATCAGATTTAACATGAAACTACTGAAAATTATGAGAAAGTAGAGAGAAACTCAGTGGAAGTACTTAGCATGTATATATGCAGCATATTTTAGCAAATCTCTTTGGCTATACAAAAATCCAAAAAGAACCAGAGGGGGCACTGACACCTCATAAAGGTTCATACATATGATGTAACAGATGAAACAGACCTAAATACACCATAAAGCTTAACCATGCAACAAAAGGTTGATCATTGTCTGTTTACATGCAAAGATTTTCTTCAGTCCAGCTGAATTGAATGTGATTATAGAATAAGCCCAAGGTGTTTATACGGTGCTGCTTGAAAGTTTGTGTATATAAATTTGACCTAAAACTTAATCAGTCCTAAATGTAGACAAGGAGAACCAAACCAAACACACAAGACAAAAATATTACACTTGATAACTTATTTATCAAGGAAAAGTTCCAATATCATATATCTGAGTGTGAACCTTTAGGCTCAGCAGATCATTTGAAAGTGAAGTTAGAGTCAGATGTTTTTAATCAATGATACACTTGATACACTTCCACAATGTTTGTGGATTTCTGAGGACCTCAGAACAGCAGTTGTTGATGGTCCTCATGCTGGAAAGATGACAATATTACATTGTTCCAAAGAACATAATTCCACTGCTTCACATCTCAGTGCGAGTGGTCTTTATACCCCTCTAGCCCACGCCTGACTTTATGCATGGTGTTTACATTTACATTTACATTTAACACATTCCTTTATCATGAGAGAGAGAGATTCTTAGATGCTTAGATGCTGATGAAAACATCTTTTTGACTATCTTTATGGAGTTATGGTGTTAATAGGTTCATGCAGGTTATCTGCTCCAGAGGGTCTTATTCTAATGGTACTACTTTTCTACAGGGACTAGCCGAGCTGTGTGTGCTCTTCTCTCTCAATTCTCAGAGTGCAGGCTCAACACAAGCAGCACACATCCACTGAAGCATGGGGACAAAAACATGAGCTGCCAAGACACTGATTTGTGTTTACTTTTTCACTGGATGGCTCCATGCTTGTGCTTCTCTTTAGCAACTCAAGTATTAAATCAGAGAAAATTAAATCCGTTTGGGGAAGACAGAAGAAACGTTCTATTGTTTCAATTCAATTCAGGTTTCGACTGGGTGAACATGTTCATTTAAGGTGGTCAGTTCAGTGCTTTCACCACATTGCCACTCTCTTCTTCATATGTTACACAGGTTAAATGAAATGTGAACGATTTCAATTCATTACACTTTTAAAAAATTTGGTGAATGCCACCTCACCATTTGCTAACTCTCTGTTCTGTTTGCACTAGACTAGACTTTGACTAGAAAAAAATATTCTATTCAGTCTTTGCTCTGTAAATAAGGAAAAAACACAAATGTTTCAGCCTGATTATTCCAGCAGGGTGCGTTCCTGCTTGTGCACATGTGGGAAAGGAGGGACAGGGAGTGTGGAAGAAAATGCGTTGTTCACACAAGTAGACATGTCAGAGAAACAGCTGAAAGAGGAAAAGTTTGGACCATCAAAATCTTTCCTTTAGTCGGGAAACCAGTGTTGAATGAATGAATGAGTAGTTACAATTCTCAAATCTGACTAAGCCATTTTTAGACACTATAAAATACTCATTATACCACCAATGGTTTCCCTGGCCGTGAGTGATCCTGTAAGGCTCATTTTTGTAAGATTCTTCAAATGCATCCATGAATTGTGTGGATATATCTGTTGAGAAAACAATAACCATTAATAACATACTGTAGAAGAAGAGTTGAATAATTATTTGATTATAATTAGTAGTAATAATTTTTTTAATTTGATAAAATTGGTGTATTAAACAATGCTGAGTTTTGTAACCAGTTTCTTGATGGGGCTTGTGAACAGGATGAATGCAATCAAATTCTCACAGCAATATCTAGAGTAAAGTCTATGCTGGTGAATAGACGCAGTTACTGCAGCAAAGTCACAAACTCCTTATTAACACCCTTAATATAGAGTTATATTGACAGGAATGTTTGTTGAACATGTGAATACAGGCTTCTGGGCCTGAAGGATGCAGGAAAACGAAAGGTGTAACAGAAGCAGATTGCTTTCCTCCACTAAATGGAGATTGGGACCTTTAAGGCAACATTCAAGCTGCAGCTGAATTACAGGTCTTCGGCATAGTGCTCAGCTTTTTTTTTCTCATGCCCTTCCCTGACATTGCGGTAAAGGGCAGCTGAGACAGTGAGCAAACACTTAGGACTGCCCAGGGGAAGGAGAAGGACTCGCATCTCTCTGCTTCAGCACAGGATGTGCAATCACAGCAGATATAACAGAGGATAGACCTTTGTCCTTTACTTCACAACAAGATGGCATGAAGATGCCATAGAAGTGCTGACCCCTCTAAAGAATGGAGGATTCCTTAAAGATACAACTTAGTAAATATGTGAGAATGAAGAACGTGAGCTTGAAGAACCTTTGAAAATGATTTTTTTTAAATAATCTTAAATTTTGGATAATTTTTACAACAGTGTGACTGACAGAAAAAAAACCTGATGCTATTAGTACATCTCTGAATATTGGAATATTCTAACAAATTTAATTTAAAAACAATTTATTATTTAACTAATAAAACATATTTTTACACTCATTAAATTTAAAATGCCATTTAATTTTTTAGTTTAGGAACTTATTAAAACTCAAAATTAAATGTAAAATAATTGACAAGGATTTTTATAATAATAAGTTCTTGGCAGATGACCAAATTAATTAAAACAACAACAACTACCTGAATGTCCTTTATCATTTTTTTATATTAATGTATGTATCATTATTCTCCTTTTATTCCTTTATTCCTTTTTTTTTATTTCTTCTCTATAAATACTATAAGTATCTGGGTCAGTCGGAGTCTGTATGCAGGTTGAGCATGTACATGTGGACAGAACAGTAAACATGCACTGGTAAATGCCTTTGGCATTTACAGTGGGATTTAATTCAGTTGGAAATGGTAATTCATTACGCAAAGAACCATGAACTACCACAGGATAGGATAAGTCTTGCAGTTTGTTATGTTATGTGTCGTGTTTAGGTTGCTCTGATCCTGAGTTGTGAAATGTAGAATGAAACTGTCTGCAAAATGCAGTTCTCGAATTCTAATAGTTAAAACATATCCAAACTTAATACAAATGATTAAACCTAAAACTCTTGGATGGAATCTATCAGTTAAACGATGTCAGCCGTGTGCAGATAGAGGTCAGCATTATGACCATGAATTGCTAATCACATCTAGTTCTGCTCCGATAAGGGTTCCACTCTGGTGGCTCCAACAGTTTAAAGATGAGCACAAACAGTGATTATCATGTTTTTGTTCTTCTTAGACACAACCTGTCCTTGTACATCACACAATCTTCAAGTGGCTTAAAGTCTCATTTCAATCCCAGGACCCCTTCAGAGAACAGCAAAGGGTCATACACAGGGTTACATTTCCCTCACAGCAGCCATCAACAAAATCACTCTGACCTTCCCGATTCCTCCACGGCATTCTGTCATTGAGACAAAGAGTAAAGAGTGCGTATTAAACATCATAAATCCATCCAAATGATTCAATAATATGTTAGAGAAAGAATATCTTTTTGTTAAACATTTAAATGTTAGGGGGCAGTAGTCTCCAATTAAGGCATTTTCCTAGAGCCATATGTCTAACCCAATAACCATTTAGCTGTGCAAATCATAAAGCCTCTTGTTTCTAAAGGATCTTTGCTGGCTATTGGAAAAGCATTCACTTGCAGGTTTCCTGCAGCGTTGCCCAGTATTAGCGTATAAACATCACAGCCAGACCTCTAAATATCAACTTTGCATAAAACAAGATTAAACTGGATTCAGGCTAATCAAGCAGAGCAAACCTCCAAGAACAAGAGTTCTATATTTCAGTTTACAATAACAAATACCCCAACATCTTTACACGCTAGTACACTCATATAATGAAGGTGCCAAAAAAGGTCTTAGGAATTAGAAGTAAATGTTGAAGAACTGCTTTTGGTTTTATGGTTGGTTCTTTGTAAATGTGAAGGACTCCATATAAGGTGAAGAGTCTGTGCCAATTAAAGGATCATTACAGGAAGAATGCTAACAATTTACAAGCATTTCAACCTGTAGAACTTTATTTGCCAAAGCATTAGGAAAATAAGAGATCACACATACCAGATACTGTTATTTTCAAGAGAGTCTACGCAACTCAAATTTGTTTTCATTTGAGTTGTAGAAATGAACAGAATGTGAGTATTTGTATGAAATTGATTTTTATCAAAAGTTTACTTGCACCTTCAATTTTTGGCTTAAAAGGACAAAATAATACTTTATATCTCAGATATCCTGATTGTTTCTGAGCTTAAAATGCAAGAATTCTGAAAATTGATTTGTATTGATTAGCTTGTCAAGGATATATACTGTGCATATCAGCATGATCCCTTCTCAGGATGTCTATAATGAAATTTGAACACTGTGTGAGCAAAGAACAAACAGCCCATGCCTGCATAATTGTGGACAGCACAGTAAACATGCACTGGAAAGCTCCTTTATTAGGCATTTAAACCAGAATTCGATTTAGCTGTTTTGTGAGTGGGATTGCTCACTGATAATTCGTTACACAATAATGAGTCATGACTACATAGGGTAAGTTTTGCAGTTTGTATTTGTGTGTCATGTCATGTTAATCAGATACTGAGATATGATGCCTAGAAAATGCCATGTAACCACCCACAAAGTGCAGGTCTGGGGTTCTAAGAGTCAATAGTCTTTCACAGAATGCCAAATTCAAATAATTTCATTAATACATCATTTACTAACTATCATTAGCTCGAAACAACTAAAATAAACATGGACAATGTGCTTCCATTCCTTTCTACTTTGTAGAAATGTAGGCAAAATTTCAAAATTTGTGCTGTAGAGACGCAGTCAGTGGTCCACAAGTTTTCCATCCTTGGAGCACTTTTGGTAGTTACTGGCTACTGCATTCTGGGAACACCCCAAAGAGCAGCTGAACATTTTGGTGATGCTCTGATCTTCACAATTTAGCCCTTATCACCTTAAATCCCACTCCTGACAGATGCCATTGATATTAATGACTAGATATTAAGTGTAATTTATGGCATAAATGTGTTAATTAATTGTAATTGTTAATCAGTATAGAGTTTTTGAATGTAGATATTGTGTGTCTGTCTATGCTATAGTATCCGTTGTATTAGGAGGCTTTAAAATGTATCTGTCTTGTATGGCACATAGAACAGGATGCATTTCCATATTACAGAGCACAAAGGCTTTAGTGTCTGCTGCCCTGATGCCTGATAAAGCTGCTGCTGTTGAGAAGAAGCACAGAGCATCTCAGTCCTTAGTGGGTTCTCAAGTTTCAAGCAGAGTGTGCCGAATGGAGGACGCATGATGTATTCTCATATCATGTTTGATTACATTAGTATTATCTTACTGGGACTGCTGCTCTATTGTCTGCCAAATGACTGAAACTGGTTGTAAAGATGTGAATCCTTGTAGGAATTAATCCATAAAGAAAAAGCTCTTATCTTCCACTCTCACTTACAAGTGTCTCTTGAACAGATCTTAACATCTTTAGACTTTCACAACACAGAGTCAGACTGCAGGCACTGGGAAAAAAAACACAACTGTCTGCTCTATAAACTTCATATGCTCTCTCAAACTCCATCCAGACATCTCAGTGAGTTATACTCCATGACCTGACATTTACAGAGTCATCCTGCAGAGCCAAAAGTTAATAGGTCCAATTGTTTTAAATTATCCCTAAAGTCCTCCACTGGACAAAGGGCCAATAATCTAAATCAAGACTGGCACGAATAACAGAAAAGGCCTGGGGAAAGAAAAGATTCTGTCAAGAAGGTGATGTCATCATCTTTGGCTGATTTTTTAATCATTTATATGTTCTTATAATGAGTCTATAGATATAACAAATACGAAACATCACTTCATTTATTCTCCTGACTAAATTGACTGTAAATTGGCTGTAAATTGCTCAAAAACCAACGTTTAGTCTGTTTTCCACCTCCTCAATTTGTTTACTGTTTATGGGGAAGCCCTTCCTAATGTGGTGTTGTTTAAATTTTAACTCATGATCTGCTATCACTTGTCATGCAGCCAGTTAGACAGTTGAGCCACTCCAGCTCTATGGCTCCATGGATGTTTCTATGTCCAAGAAAGAGTGAAAAAAAAGAAATGCATTGAGAACTGTTCTTCTATGTAGCATAATTTCACAGCTCTAGGGTGGGCAACAATCTAACCGCTGCTCTGCAAGGGTGAGCATATTGGAAGTTCAAACCCCAGAAAGGGCTCAGTGTTCCATTGTTCAAAGCCTCCCAGTTTGGGTGCTTCATTTGATGGGGGAGTTGTGACCTACAGATGGAAAAACAAATTGAAGGGGAGGAGCCACAGCCTAAACGTCTTATGCAATATTTAATCAGTTTGAGCTGCAGCTCATTTCTAGTGTTTCTGAGGCTCAGCTCTGTATGCATTATTGAGCAAATGAAAATGCGTTAAAAGTAAAAAGGATAAAAGAGAAGAAAAAAAGAAGAAAAAAGTGCTCCGTTAAAGTCGGTCTGACTTTACATTTTTTATATTGTGTTGCTCAATATTGTAGTTGGTTGTATTCTGTGACTCGACATTTCCACTTCCAATACACCTGTTTACAGAAACTTACCACAGAGGCTTTTGCTGGGGCTGATGGTGTGATGAAAGCAGTGTGTCTGTGGTGTCTGTACTAATACCACACTGCGTTACAGTACACCAGCGATAATCCTCCCAACCTTGAACATGGTCTCCTCCATGTCTGAGGGCCTCTAAATTACAAGGAAGCTTTTCCACTCCTGCATATGTGAGTGATGGCTTGGCCGTTACGAATCTTTAACCCAAACAGGGCTTTGGGCTGGATCCTGGTGTCTGCCTGTCTGTGAATGCAGGGGGATTTACTCGCTTTGCCACCCAGGCTGCCAGCAATGCCCACTCAGCATGTCCCTGGGTGGTCCAGTCCACGCAGCAAGGGGAGGTGGAGGGGACAAGCAAAGTGTCCGCAGCCCAGAAACAAACCACTCTGTTCATCAGACTGAATTTTGGACTACTTATTTTACTGTGTACATTTACTGGACACTTTATCAGAAACACCTACCTTTTTGTTGGCACCCCTGCAGAAGAGATGAACATTTAAACTCTAGTTGTTTCAGCACATGGTTTCTACACATCCATCACTGGTCAAGTTCTGACCACAGGGCAACTGCTGACTGAGGATTTTTGACTGGAAGAATTTTGACTTCTTAATTCAGCCTTGAAGTGTTTAAAGTCTACTTTGCTGTCATTTCTTCTGACCACTGAAGTGCGGGTGAGGAATAGCATACAGTCTTAAAAATGAAGGTGCATCAAATGGTACCCTGAGTGTGAATAACCTTTAACAGCTTTAGTAATAACACTTTTTTAACCCACTGTGTTTTGCACACACAGGAATTAACACTAATGACATCACACACCAGGGGGCACTGACCACACATGCCCAGAGAAGTGGTCAGCCCTACCCTCAGCACCCGGAGAATTCAGTGTGAAAACACTGGTGATATTGGAGGTATTTTTTTAATTTTGCAGGCTGTTACATGCAATTTTCTAGGCTTCATAACTCAAAATCAGACATATTATAAAGCCTACAATGCCAATCCTATTTAACCATGGTTATCATTTCATCAATGCAGCTTAGATAATTCATTCATTTCCAAATGAAAAATGGGAGCTTCCAGTTCATGTTTACTGCTCTGTCCACATGTTCATGCTCAACCTGCATTCAGATTCCAACCGATCAGTGAGAGGAGGTGGGGCTAATAATGTTGAACAGTGACAGGTTGTCCCCAAAGTATCCCTTATCCTTCCACACTGGTTTATTGCAGGTAGGATCACAGAGTGTTTGCTGTGCAACTCTGCGTTACCCACTTTATGTGAATTACCATCAGGTATTTTGGCACTTCAGCAAACATAAAAGTCTGGAATGGAAAGAATGACTTCAAAACAAGTAGAAGAGAAAAAGGAGGTTTAGCTATCGTTAACACACACACACACACACACACATACACACACACACACACACACAAACACACACCCACACACACATACAGAGACACACACGCACACACGCACACACACATCCTCCCATTCTCTGGGGAGAGATGGTTCTTAGCACACTCACACTCTGAGGCTTCAGTAAGATACTAAACTTTGTGTGACTTAAAGAATCTAGCTAAATTTAATAGCACCAAGATTTACAACATTTGGCAAAGGAAATGGGAATGAGGAGGTAGCGCAGAACCACAAAATGCTCGACAGGTAGGGCCTTAATGAAAAATGCAATAATAATAAAAAATGCAGAAATGATCAGAGAGAAGCCGCAGTCCTGCACACCGAAAGCAGGCCTGTATGTTTAAAAATGTGATTTTCTTTCCCCAAAGAAAAGGAAGAAATACTAGTGCAGTCTGGCACTCGAATACAAGCAATCAATCCTCCTGTATATACAGTTATTTCAATGTCAGGAGCAATATTTACGAATGTGAGAAACAACAAGTTTGATCCGGAATGTAGCCACACAGAATCAAAGCGAAAGAATAAAAAAGATCCCAGACTAAATAAAGAAATATTACAACAAATGATTTGTTCACTCATGCTTTTCTTGATGATGTTTATAGTACAGCCTTCAGTCTTCAGTGATTCAGACTATCATCACCAGCATCAGTTTTCTGTATCAATGTATAACACTGAATATCAATGCGTGCATCAGTGGTATCTCTCAGTATCTCTAAAGGACATCCATTAAAGATTACATCAGTGTCAAATTTGAGTCAAAATTAGTTCTCAGATGAACTATTTCACACACACACACACACACACACACACACACACACACACACACACACACACACACACACACACACACACACATTTTTAGGATGCATATTCTGGGGAAAAAAGCTTCAAAGCTTAAAGCAGCATTATGTAACATTTATATCTTAAAATAACAGCCACAAAATTAATAGCTGCTCCATTTAGCATTCATATTGAGAGCAGCAACACTAATATTGCTACTCCAGGCTTTGCATAGCAGAAACTGCACTCTGTAACTTTGGCCAAATAGGCAAGATAAGGGTAATGCAGAGTGCATAATGATGCTTAATGCAAATAGTCCTACTTGTGTAAAATCTCCCTTAGTTTACATGCATCTTTCACCTTCAGCGACAGTTCTTTATCTGTTAGCTTGTAAAACATACATGAAATTTGAACTCAGAACTAAAATGGGTCAAAGATAACTCAAAATGTTTACATTATAAGAACATATTTCACTCATTTTAGAGCATTTCTATTGATCCAGAAATATTTACACAGTGTGCAGAGCAACTACAGGGTTTGAATTTCATAGAGAAAACTAACAATGGACAGCAATGGAGATGCATGGTTTTCACTGGACAGTGTTGGGGAGTGGACATTCAGGGCACTTTGCATTTGGTTGTGCCATGTGAGGGATGTGGTGGCAGAGAGGGCCCTGCTTTGGGTCACGCCCAGGGGCCAATGATTTAATAATTCATCCCTAGGGTGGGGGGTCATTCTCAGCACTGCTGTGACTCTGACATGGTGATGGGGTGTTAGTGTGTGTTGTTCAGGAATGACTAGATCAGACACAGCGGTGCTGCTGAAGCTTTCAAAGACTGTCCACTCACTGTCGACTGTATTAGACACTCCCACCTAGCTGTGACAATCAGAAGCTCATCCGTTGCTGCACAGTTTATGTTGTGGTGTTTGCAAACACCACACACAGGACCCTGCTGGTTGGATATTTCGGGCTGATGTACTATTCTCAGTCCAGCAGTGATTTTGAGGTGTTGAAACACTTCCACCAGCACTGCTACCTTTGATCCACTCATCCACTCATACTCCACCACCATGTCAGTGTCGCTGCAGTCCTGAAAATAACCCACCTCCCATACAATAACTGCTCTTTGGTGGTCCTGAAGGGTCCTGACCATTGACGATCAGGGTGAAAGATGGTATGCAGAGAAACAGATGGCAATTATAGTGGTTTCATTTAAGTGGAGTTGATATAATGGCAATGTGTGTAGGCATTACTGTTATGGTTGATTGGTTTATATCATCTTCTGCTAGAAATTGTTAAAGACATGGTAATTAAAAGAGTTCACATTTCTAGGGATCAAAGATTGGAAAATACATGTATATCCCAGAAAAATGGTTTCTTCGAATAGATCTGAAGAGTTAGCATGTATGACTGTGTGAATGCTTTAAGAGGGAGAATATTAGAAGTAATGAAAGTGGTTATCTTTTTATTGACCCTTACAGACAAAGATTCTTGGTATAAAACTTAAATGTTATGATCCATTGCCCAGAAATGAGGTTATGTAGCAAAAAACAAGACCTAAGAGGACTGGGACAGGATTTTCTCCCTCGAAACTATATTTTTGGCAACTTCAACAGCCTGATATTATGATAGTCTGATGAATATAAAATATGTCTCCCAGTCCTCTATGGCTTCCTTAGTCTTATTTACAGCTCTGTTGACCATCATATGACAAAGATCTGTTGCCTTGGATGGAACACTTGCCTTTGATAAATGTATAATGCACTCACCAGCCAATGAGCTGTACTGAACAAAAATGAATGCACTGAGCACCTGATGGCTGAATGTGGATATGTGAGTTAATTTATTGCACATCACTATATCATTATTACTGTATCACTCAGGAAACACACTGAAAACAAGCTCAGCTGCTCGCTTTCTCCAAAGTGGAGTGATTTTCAGTATGGCTTTTAGAATTTAGAAGAATGGAAGGCAGTTGTTGCATTGAGAGCACAGGTATGGTCTGGTGTGTGACTGTAGACAACAAAGCCCCGTGGCTAAGAGGAGATGAAGTGACCTTCCATTTACAAGACTAAGCCACATGGTGGATGATTTGATATACAGGTGCACCTGGGATAAGCTAAACACTGGTTATGGCAATGTCAAGTAATCCATCCATCTTCTTATCCACTTTCTGATCAGCATCATGATAGATCTGGAGCCTACCCAGAATCAGCTCATGTGCAAAATCACACGAGGCAGCTTTGAGTCTGGAGGCAGAACAAACACGACCGGTTCAGAGAATAATCAATTAAAATAACTAGTGGGTGGAGCTACAGAAATATGAGCTCTCAGAGCTTTATATATGAATGATGTGTAATTTCATTTCAGATTTTGTTGCTGCATTTTAAGAAATGATTTTTTTTAATATGGTGAGTACCATGACATTTTCATGTAACAGTGTCTTGTGCATCCCTTAATGGTGTGTGCAAGCTACTGCAGCATCAAAAAGGAAATTAAATAATAAACAGCCACATAAACTGTTTAATTTTCAAATGGGTGTGAAAAGCTGAAACAGGGGACTACCAGGTGGCAGAGCCACTGTGTTGGCTGTGTTGTTCCTAGAGTCCATATTTCATTTTATGTGAGACATAAAAATAATTCATTAAAAATATATTTATTGGCCAATTTTTAAGCTGTTTGCTATATTTTTGTACTCACACAGAGTTCAAATTTCAGTATTAAAGTCCTGAGAAGGGCTAAATAGTGATACATACATACATACATACATAAAAATAACAATAAAGGATGATTAAGATGTTTTCTTATTACTTGGGCTACTGTCAAGTATTTTGAAGAATTTATAAGGATATTATATTATTAGCATATGTCATGTATCTGTCCTGTTCTTCTCTCATGTCTTCCCATCTCACCTTTGTTTCATTTATTCCCCACATGCTTCTGAGCATGTGTTTTGTTTTGGTCTTGTCTCCGCCCATATCCCATAACCATGCTGATTCATCAGTGTGTCCCAGGTGTGATTAATGCTGTCAATGCACTTAAGACTCTTTGTTTCAGTCAGTCTTTGTCAGTGCTTTTGTTTGTGTTATGGTTTGTTTCAGTAAAGATCCAGTCAGTCTGTGTCAGTCAGTCTATGCCAAGTGTTTGTTACTGTCTTATGTTTGTCAGCATGTTCCTCCTAAATCCTCAACCCCAGCAAGTACCACTGCTTCCCTATTCTTCGAGTTTGTCTGCTCAGCTCACTATTCCTTACAGAAGGACTGACCATTTACTATGGAGGTAGCGGGGTTCTCCGGGAGCTGGTTGGTGTTCTGCCGTGAGCCCTTTGATGTGGGTTTGCAGGAGCAGGAGGACACAGCCTAGACAAATGGCTGGAGGAAGTAAATAAGCGGCATGCTCGGGTCTCCCTCTCACCGGTGGACTGCCCCTTAAAAGGTAGGGAAATGCTAGGAGGGAATTAATGGGGGGTCTGGACTGAAGGACATGGCAGAGCTCTGGCAGTTCCTGAGCTGTGTATGAAGTGTCCAGCTCAGCACCCATGCCTAAGCAGTGCCAGCTGTCCGAGCTCTGTGGGCTGCAGAAGCTACCACTGAGCCTGGGCCAGGTTGGTCGGTGGGCTTCAGAGATACATGATGTGACGGCGACTTCTGCCTGCATTCCTGAGTTGTTTGCTCAGCTAACTATTCCTAACAGCATATTATAAATATTCTTGACAATTTAATCATTACAAATAATTCATCAAAAGTATTGCATTTTCAGCTCAAAAACACTTGATGATCAATTCCCAAAACAATAACGCAAAAAATAAAAATAAATTATTGGCAAAAGTAAATTGTAGATCAAAACATGATCAAATTCATTGTGCATTATCTAAATTATGTTCATATTTACATCAGAAATGAAGTGATATTTGAGTAGCTTCCTATATATTTTTGTGTCATATTACAAAATAATTCCACAAAATTGGCCTAGGGTTATAAAGGTTAAAATATTTGTATATGTATTTTTTTAATTATATTTAACAATTTAGATTTTTTGCCTGAGTTTTGCCAACACAACGGCCAGATACTAGAAGTAGTTTCAGTTACTGATAAAGATTTATGCACTGCTTACTAACAAAGAGGGACACAAATCCTCTCCCAAAACCAAAATCCAAACTCCTCCACTTCTTCTGCTTCACTTTCTCAAGATGACCTCAAAGCATTTGTTTGAGACAGTCTTAGAATAAATCATTCAACATAGGTGACAGGCTGGCAGCTTTTCAGAATGGCTTGTAACTTCTGTTTTCTATCATCTAAGAGTCCCCCATGGAGAAATCATGCACACTATATTAGAAACTCTGGTTGTCACTGAGCGAATGTGTTCCACTATAGTTCTCAGAGACCCTCACAAATTGTTTTATTTGTGCAGATTTTGGGTCATAATGTTCCATTTTTTCAAAACATGTGACATAACTAATCAAATGCAGCTGATAATATATTATCATCTCCACAGACAAGGACTATTCCAATAGAATCGAACTCTGTGGAAGAGCCGAAGGCCAATAAGCATGATCATCATGATCATCAGCTAGGAGGTATAAAGTGCTCCGCCACTTGGCTGTGAAGCAGTGGAACATAGTTCTCTGTTGTGATGGACCTCATGCCGTGATGGAGTTCTGTTTATCATTTAGACGTAATCAAAACAGATCATACAAATGGATCTGAGCCTCTTTGACCATCACTTGGCCAAATTCTTATGGCCAGAACATCTCCAAAACATCAGGCATGTCTTGTGGGGTGTTCCTAGTATGCAGTGGTGATAACCTACTGAAAGTGCTCCAAGAAAGGTCAACCAGTAAACTGGTGACAGGGTCATGGGCACACAAGGCTCACAGATGCTCATGGAGGCCCCACCTCACATTTTACAGGACAGAGTCTGTTGCTAATGAAATGGTGGTATCTGGCATCTGGTATCCATGCCTCAGTGGGTTTAAAGCTGTTTTGGTGGTATGAGATGTAACCACACAACTTTAGGCAGGTGGATTTAATGTTATGACGGATGCTGTATAAGCATATGTATTTGTATGGTTTAGTTATGTGACGTCCCTCTAACAGTGACCAAATTGTTACGTAGCAGAAAAAGCATCTAACAAGTGATGCATAATTTCCAGTTCTCATCACCATTCTTCGCATGTAAATTGCTCACAGCTCATAACATTAACAGTGTCCTCTAACACTCCTCAGCATGTTTTAGGAGTGTTGGCAGGCATTCGGTGCCGGGGTAGACACTTACACAATGGAAAGAATGAGAAAATGGCACATGGTGGTGGGAACTTATCACTTAGCCAGGCCAAAGAACGATCCCTTCGAGTGGCATCACATTTTCAGCTCTGATATACACTTTACGTCCAAATGTTTGGGGACAGCCCTTCTAATAAATGGGTCCAACTACTTTAAGTTGTGACAGATGTGTTAAATGCACCCATCTTGTCTAGTCCCTGTAGAGAAGAACAGCAAATAGAAATCTGTTCTGGAGCAGATTAACCTTAAACATTTGGCACCTTACTTAATGCCAGATATGGGCTAGAGGGATATAAACCCCTCAGTACTGAGCTGTGAAGCAGTGGAACTGTGTTCTCTGGTGCTTCATCCACTACTTTGGAGAGAGATGAGTTGGAGAATTAGGGATGTGGTGGGGTGGTGATCAGACAACACCCTTAACTGTCTAGTGATCCTGTCACCAAATGCAACCAAATCTTCACTGCTATAGTACAAAATGTACTAGAAAGCCTTACACTCCACAGTAGAAAAACAGGATACACTCTTCTAAAATACTGCGAAAAGCAGCAGGCATTACAATACTTTTGTCCACAAAGGGAATTAAATAGACCTTTATATTTACAAACAAATATAGTATTGTAGAGCATTTTGAACCACTGTTAAAATGAGCTTTATTCCACAGTTTAGAAATTAACTTGGGCTTGGCTTGAGTTTGTGATTCAGATTTTATTTTGGTTATAAGTCCTGTCTAAAGTGTTCTCTGTATGTAAACCCTTAATATGTACTAAGTATACTGGTCATATAGTTACTTTCTCCACTTGTCTAATACAGTTTAAATTTTACTTGTGCAGAAAATGTCCATTCATGTTCATAATTTCATACAAGAAGCATAAGATGGCCAATAGCTCATCAGAAATCCAGAATCTCACATTACTATAATATTCAAATTCATGTTTTACTAAATTACAAATCAGAATCAACATTGAAATCTTGAAAAGCTTGAAATATATTACTTTAAATGAAATAAATATAAAATATATGACAGGTGTCATATTTCTTTAATTAAATGATGCGAAAAAACGACACTTTTTTTAGATTCAGTAATATATATTAGTCTGAGCTGCCTGAATGAACACATTAAAAGCACACTTATGAAGAGTTAATCTGCATAAATCAGAATCAGAAATACTTTATTAATCCCCCCAGAAATATTTTATTAATCCCCCCAGAAATACTTTATTAATCCCCCTGTCAGTCAGTGCTTGTGAGTCTACTGCTTGTCTTGTTACCTTCCGCTTCTCTGTTCAGTTCACTTCTCATAGGAACTAAATTATTTCTAACAATTTATGTGGTTTTTGGGCTGAATTTGTTATTTGTAATGATTAGATTGACAAGCATATTTATAATCATACATTGTTGTTATTATAATAAAACCCTAAATGTTCTTTATTATTTTTGTTATTAATGTTTGGACATGATCTATATAAGAAAAATTGCAAACAGTCTTTTCCTTCTCATTTTCCTCTGTAACCCTGTAACTCTGTAATTTATTTTTGTGTAATAAACAGATTAATGCTATAATTTACTGCAGATGATCTCTTCATATTGTTTTAATGCAAATGATTGGTTCCCGAAATAACACAACTTAAGAACAGCACAATTTAAATATACTGCTAGATTTAAATAACTGCCAGATTCACATCATGGAGAAACTAAAAATGGACAAGATACATGGGTTTAATTGGACAACAATGATATTTGTAATTCTTAAAATAGTTTTGAAGTTAAAACAAAAAAGTTGAAAATATGAAAGAAAGCATCTTCAGAAAGAAAACAACTACAATTTCTCGTATGAATCTGTGAGGTTTAGCTCTCAAAGTCAACACAGTCTATACATTTCGAAAATAAATAGATTTTTTCCCAAGTTAACCCTTTCTTTAGGTGGAGCCTTTTTAACTTGTCACAAGGTATGTTTGTATAGAAAAGTTGTACCATATTGTACCATACAATAAATCTCAGAGGCATACTTAAGTATAGAAAAGCAGATGTAGTTTTCTCAATTCTTTACCGTTTCATATGCTTCTCATCAGATGGCCAAATGACCCTAACTAGAAATGCATGTTTCCTATTCTTGGTGACAAAAAATGTTATAAATATCTATAAGATGGTTCTGCTGGTTAAGTGCACACATAGCATAATGGCATTACATTCCATCTGTTAGTACATTATTCATGGCTAAACAAAATACTTCAATTACAACATGTGGAGCTTGCCAGCTTCAAATTACAATACTGTCTGAACAGCTTTCAAAATAAATATTTATGGCAGCCAAAAATCCCTAATTTTCTGTAAACCCAATAACTTTGAACCATAACTGAAAGTATTTCCTGAAATCAACAATCTGATGCTGATCTTTGCAGAATATTAAAGATCTTTCACCTCCAATTGGTGAGATTGATAAATTACTCATAAAATAAGGCCTGAGAGTCATAAAACAACTTGATTCCACCAATTTCAGTGACCCAGGTAGTTTTCGCACCGTTTAAGGAAATATTATCCAACAGACCAAAGTAACATAAGGAAGAAAATACAATTAACTTTGCACTGTTAGAGCCCAGACAACCTTAGAGAGACTTCCTGTTTGAACCGGCTCAACATCACGGTAATAAATCAGTCAGTGACTTATGTAGTGAATTATATAGTGTGGCTGCTATTTCATTTTCATGTTGGGCCACTATCCACCCCACATCCTACCCCACATTAGAACTCCTCTACCTGGCTCTCTCTCTCTCTCTCTCTCTCTCTCTCTCTCTCTCTCTCTCTCTATATATATATATATATATATATATATATATATATATATATATTGTTAAGATGATCTTAAGGTAATTTTGTATATATATATATATATATATATATTATATATATATATATATATATATATATATATATACAGTGTTATGTTAATATTTTGTGTACTAAAACTGCCAAACCTAATACTTATGTTTATTCTTATTTGTTTAAAGTCCAAAGTGAAATTTCCCCTTGATTAATTCAGTTTACAAGCTCTGTGAAAGGAGAAAAGGATGAATATAGCTGTGGCAGTGCTGGTTTCTCAATGTTTCTTCAAATATATGACAGGTGTATATTTGGCAAAACAGCACCAGAGGGGCGGGGGACTGGAAAATATGTACAAATGTCTTCATGCAAATTTTATGACTTTCATGGGGTTGGTAAAATGGACTTCATCTTCAGTTGATGTCTACTCAAATCAAACCAAATAGAAATACTGATACCACTTTTTACAAGTGATGCTGTTATAGAGCAGCTTTTGTATAGGAATCAAAAATAAGAAGAACAAAGGATAAAGACATAAGTCCACTATGTCCATGAACCCCTGATCTTGCAGCTCAGAATTCAAGGTGAGACATTCATGCTGCAAACAAAGGATTTTTCAACCTAGACAGATTGAGACCGTGAACTGACTCATGAACACATCTGAAAGGGTTTGCCAGAGTTGGGGCCAGGCAGTGCTACTCTTCCCTTGCTGAAGTCTCCCAATTCTGGGAACTAGTAGAAGCCAGCAGCCTGTGACCTGGGGTGATTGCTAGCATGGTCAAAATGGGAAACTATGTATTTGCATTTGTAGTCTGCATTGCATTTCTACGACACAGTACAAAATGTATTTAAAATAATTCTGTTGTTTAAACTGTGTTTAAATCTTTTCTTTCATGAAACTGGTTAATATATATGTTTATGAGGCACAAGTGTGACGAACTACATCTGATTTAGTTATAATTATCGACCCAATTTGAAAGATATCACTACGAACCACATTTGAAGTTCTAGCCATCAAGCAAATTGAAGAGACCCAAGGAGATACTGGCATGCCAAAAATAGCTTCATTTTTAATTTAATAATGCTCAGCAATTACATGAAGTGCTTTTTTATACATTATTAATACAGAAAAGTTAGACCCAACCTGCATTTCATTTTTATTCTCTGTACAGATTTATAGCCTTCTTCAAAATTAGTTCTCAAGTAGTGCAGAACCTAGTGCAATATATTGAAATGTAACAAAAAGGCGTAGAGAATAAAAGCACAGAAATAGAAAGTAATATGTTTGTTTGTGGTGAGATTCAACCCACATAACACACACAAACCCCATAAACAGACCCCTGAAATGAATAAAACATCTACAAATCATTTCGACACACACTCAGTAACCAGGAGTGTAGTGTTATTCATCTGCAGGGGAGAGTATGTCTTATATTTGCCAATGAAACCCAGGCCTCTTGATCAGCTTAAAAGAAAAGTTAGGACCAGTTCAATAATGAGAGCACCCAAAGCTCAGCCTTCACAAATATTATATATATATATATAAGTGAGACTCACAAGCACTGACTGACAAGGGGATCATGTGTATATATATATATATATATATATATATGTATATATATTCTCTGTTCTCTGTTCAGTTCACTTCTCATAGGAACTAAATTATTTCTAGCAATTTATGTGGTTTTTGAGCTGAATTTGTTATTTGTAATGATTAGATTGACAAGCATATTTATAATCATTGTTGTTATTATAATAAAACCCTAAATGTTCTATATTATTTTTGTTAATAATGTTTGGACATGATCTATATAAGAAAATTTGCAAACAGTCTTTTCCTTTTCATTTTCCTCTGTAACCCAATATCTGAAAAACAAAACTCATCAATATGGAATAATATTAGTTTAAACAGTTTTTTCCTCATAATTCATCACACAGTGATGAGACCATCACCATTAAATAGTGTCTTTAAGTTTATAATAAGGTAAGGTCCTCTGAACCAGATATGAAGCTTAGAATACAGGAATGCAACTATAATAAAAATAAAAAATAAATAAATAAATAATAATAATGATAATAATAATAATAATAATAATAAGCGCCTTTCACAACACTCAAGGACACTTTACAAAAATGAATGAAACAAACATACAGAAGGACACAACACATACAAGAGACATTTTGGATGGAAATTATAGAGAAATTATAGCAAAAATTATAGAGAATATGCTTCATTGAACAGGTGAGTTTTGAGTCTAGATTTAAAGAAAGGAAGGGAATCAATGTTACGGATGTTGGGTGGGAGGGAGAAAAAAAAAAACTCCCCACAAAATGAGTTAAACAGTCACCTTTGCATTGGAAAAAGAATCTCATACTTCAAATAGCTACGTTCTCATCTTGTCATGACCATAAAATCATGTTTATTTGTAATTATAACATTATAGGAGACGAGAAAGGTTCTTAATATAATGGGATATTATTTTGTGGAGTTATGTCAAACATTTAATTTAGGGAGGAGGACCACACCGCAATCTTCTTTTCCTCCACCCCATCTTTTCTATTCATATCTAAGGATCACATCAGCTATGGGGCAGCTTAGCTTCAAAATCCTACCATGAAGCAGGTCCAAACTCCAGCCCAATAACCTTCAGAATTTGCCTCCACTTTCAGTCTTCTGGGCATCTGTATTAATAAAAAATACTTTTGGTCCATGCTGCGGAGTCCATGCTGTGTCCATGTCCATTTTTAAAGCACTGAAGGTGTTACATGATGGTGCTCCAAACAAATCCATGGTTCCAAAAAGAACTGTGAAGAACCTTTACCTCGATTAAATATTTAAAGGTTCTTAAATTGACGTGTCTTTTACAAAAATAGATCTTTATGGAATCAAAATGGGTTCTTCTATGGCATTACTGAAAGAACCCTATTGTAAGATGATCCTTCACTGAATGAACGTCTCTTATAGGCAGTTTACCTGTATGCCTTACTCTTTTTGAAGGGCCTGTACACTGTTTGCTGGCCTTATAGCTGGTAGCCTGTAGCAGCTAACACAGCAATAGAAACCATATGTTCTCAGGGGAGAGCAGTAGTGATGGCTGCTTACATGCAATCAAGTGTAATGAGTCTTTTTTCCACTATGCACTTTCATGTAAGATTGAGAAGAAACAGTGCGTTTCAATCACTGCTCCTTTTACACGCTGACTAATGAATTGCTAATAATATATGTACACTAATCTGAATTGGATCCAGACAAGATTTTTGGACCTTTGACAAGCAGTAGGGGCAGCTTTGCTTTCTTATCACAGGAGGATCTGGCAACCCATTCTAATGCAAGCTTGATGGAGATCAGGCTGAAAATGGAGCGTGTAATTACCGTGGCCTGTAGCCGTTATTTGATAAAAGGTGGCGAAAGCAGCCTAAATTACACGCCATTCCTGTTTTTCTTTTGGACGCTGACAGAGGAGCACTAAGGGCTCCAAATGTGGATGTTAATAAGGCATCAAGACCTTAAAATTTCATTCTGAAGCCTGAGAAAGTTTTATTTGATCACTTTTTCCAAGCAACAAATGTGGGGGAAGAAAGACCACCATCACTGTCACAGAAAATGTACAAAGCTACTAACTGAGACACTGTTTACCCATTTTTTGAAAAGGTGTGATTAGTAAAAATGATCCCTAATTGGATTCAACACAATATATCATATACAGAGATCAGATATAGACTGATATGAACTTTTTATGGAACATGGTCCACTGTGCTTGTGATGAACTTCATTGTATGAGTTTTCCATTCAGCAAGATAGATAGATGAGTGAGCACACATCCCTGGAGCGATGAGCAGCCCTATCCACAGCGCCAGGGAACAGTTGGGTAGTGCCATGCCCTAGGACACTTCACTCATGTCCTGCCCATTCAGGGAATCGAAGCAGCAACCTCCCTGGTTCCCTAACCACCAGGCCACCAGGTCCAGAAATAAATACAGATATATTAAAATATAATAAACTAAACTACTGAGCTTCAAAGCATATAATGTGACATTATGTATGTATTAAAGAATGTTATTGCATACATATTGTGCAAGTAGCAGTACAGTACATAATGAACAACCAGGTGGTGCACAGTAATCCTGTACTTTAATGTACATATTTCAATAAAGTATCAGTGCATAGTGATAGAGAGAGTAGTAATGCCCAGCTATATTCAAGTCTGTCCGGTTGCATATGTGTAGATATGGCTGTGTTCAATCAGCTTGATCTCATTTGTTCATTTTTTTTTTTCAGTAACAAAGGGGGTGTATTTTTTCTCATGGGTGATTGTCTGTTTAAGGTTTCTCTATAAATGAATGAAAAACTCAAATGAAAAACGTGTGAAGAAAGAACAGACCTTGCCACCCAATGGATAATTGTTTTTAATGAGGAAAGTCTGCCACCAAGTGGAATTATAGTGTTGGTACAAGATCCACTGCATATCACCAAGACTTTTTCAACTATTCTTCATATCATACTTACATTTGAACAGTTCATATCTGTCCAAGTAACTGTATACCAAGAGCAATGTAATATCTTACATTACAATAGCTTCTGTATTTGGATCATTGTAATATTACATTTATTGGTACATCTCAGAGAATTAGAATTTCAGAATTAGAATTTTATATAAACATGTCATGTCAAATACTGTATATTACATCACATGTAAAGTGATGTATTTCAAACATTGTTCTTTTTTTGCTTTTTGCTTTTACCTGACAGTTGTCCTGAAGACAGTCATCAACATTTTCTACAAAGAGAATAAACCAAAGAAGGTCATTGCTGGTGGTTCTCAGAGTGCTGTATCAAAGCATATTAATGGAAATTTTAATAGAAGGGTGAATATAGTGTGAAAAGGTGCACAAGAAACTGGGATGACCACAGCCTTGAGAGGATAGTCAAGAAAAGTCAAATCAAGAACTTTAGAGAGTTTCAAAAGAAGTGGACTGGAGACCACACACAGACATCTCCAGGAAAGGGGCTACAACTGCAGCATTCCTAATATCAAACCCCTCCTGAAGCAGAGACAGTGTGGGCTGGAGAAAAAGAACTGGACTGCTGCTCAGTACTCCAATGTCCTCCTTTCAGATGAAAAGTAGGACCTTTGCATTTGAATTGGAAATCGAGAGTCCTACAGTCTCAACTCAAGCTTGTAGACTCTGGAGGAAGAGTGGAATCCAAGTCTGAAATACAGTGTGAAGTTTTTTCAGTCTGTGATGGTTTAGGGGGCCATGTCATCTGCTGGCATTGATCCACTGTGTTTTATCAAGTCCAGAGTCAACACTGCATCTACCAGGAGACTTTAGAGCACTTCATGCTTTCATCTGATGAGACGTTTTATGGAGATGCGGGTTTCCTTTTACTGTAGGACTTAGCACTTTTGAAATACTGTAACAATTTGAGTAAGAGCATTAATGATAGAATGTAATGCATTTAAAACATATGACTTGTTAAATTAAATTTTGAACAAAATCTCAATATTCTAATTCCCTGAGATGCACTAGTGTAATATGTTATGGTGTATATTCACTGTGGATTATTGTGAGTATATAATGTGCAAAGTGTTATTCACCAAAATCTTCATTATTAATTGCTGGCTTGAAGTTTTTCAAATGTCAAGTACTTTGACCACCAGTAGTAAAAAGCACTATACAAATACTTAATTTTGATTGATTTAATTATTATATTAACAGGACACACTTTCTAAACTTTTTTCACAACCAGTTATAGGTCTAAAGAATCCTCACTTGTTCATATAGTAACTTAAAAGTTCTTCACACTCTTTCTACTACAGACATGGTTCTTTGCAGAAGAAAAAATGATTCTTCTATGGCAGAGTTTCTAAACCCTGGTCCTGGAGGCAGCCCTGTGCTGCAAGTTTAAGCTTTAACTCTTAGAACCAAAGATCCACACTTTGTTTCATGTTTTCTAGGCTTCATATCTCAGGACCAGAGTAACAAGCATGAATGAGATGATACACATATCTTAGCAAACTATAATTCTTATCCTATTTAACCATGGTCTCATCATTTGGTGAGTAATCCAGCTTGGAAAACAGCTAACATTTACTCCTTTTCAGCTGAATTTAATTCCAGTTTAGATGCCAAAGGAGCATCCAGTGCAAGTACTGTTCTGTCCATGTGTGCATGCTCAACCTGCTCTAGCTGATCAGGGGGTGAGGGTAATGACATCACTGACCCAGATATTGAGTTATAGAGGAAAACAAGGTGGAAGAGGCTGTTTGCTCTCTTTCTTTGCTCACAGTGTGCAAATCTCAGAATAAAAGTCTTGGGATGGGATAATACTCATAATACATAAACAACAAAAATAGTAAAGGACATATAGTGTGGTTTTCCACTTTATTTGGACTACTGTCAAATAGTTGGAAAAACGTATTATTAAAAATATTCTTGTAAATATAATCATTACAAATAACTCATTCTCAAAATGATCAGTGGAAAAAATGCTCTGATTAATTTACCAACAGGATTTCTGTCCTTAGTCCTTATAAGGAAAAAATATATAGGCACAAGTAATTTTTTATCAATACATGATCAAATTCATACAAATATTTCAATTGTCTTCTCTCTATTTTTACATCTCAAATGAAGACACATTTGAGTATCCTAAGATTAGGATCTCCTGAAACTAACAATATATGGCATGTGTGACAGTTTCCTATTTGTTGGTAAATAAAAATATTTTGAATTACAAAACATCCCACAACATTGGTCTAGAGTTCTTAAGGTTAACACATCCCATCAAATTTTGAAGGGGCTTGTAAATGAGCTGATTATTTGAGTGTGGTAGGAGCAGGGAAAGTTCTGAAATTTGTAGGGTAGGGGTGCCTCCAGGACCAGGGTTGAGAAACACTATATATGGCATCACTCAAGCATGTTTTTTTTTTTTTCTTTTTTTAAGTATACACTGACAGACCTAGTTGGTGAACTAATGGCTCATACAATATTACTAATTCGTGGGATGAATAATGACTGTCTCTGTATTTAATGATTATTTTGCACTTTTTCTTCATCTTTCATTACTGATAAGGAGTGGATCCTTCAATGCTATGGCTCCAAAAGTGATGTCAGTCTTTCCACACCTTTGTGCTCATGCAGTCTAGC
The DNA here is from genome assembly GCA_034509495.1 of Acestrorhynchus altus. NCBI lineage: Eukaryota > Metazoa > Chordata > Actinopteri > Characiformes > Acestrorhynchidae > Acestrorhynchus > Acestrorhynchus altus. Next base: position 25,497,707 of record CM067508.1, read on the forward strand.
CTAGGACTGCTCTCTCAATCTGTTGCTCTCTTGTTCTTTTCTGTTTTTCCTCTCTGCTTTTCAAAATGGCTCCCATGAGTCCAGTTTTGCTGACACTCTGCCCAGCTTCAGAGGACCCATCAAGTTCTTCTTCCACTGCTGGGTGTTAGTGCTGGAAGCGGGGGATGCTTTAAACCTTCAGCTTAGTGAAGAATGATGGGGAGTTTAGGGCTTCGCAAACTGCTCTATAAGTTCTATAACAGATGGGAAAAGGTAGAAAACATTTATTCAAAAATGTGTTGCAGTGTAACAGAATAGTTTATGAGAGTCGGAATCTTCCAGAACTAACAGAGGCCAAAATAAGGGCCAGACTAATTAGCCCTGTAAGTCCATAACACACACAAAGCAAAGTATGGGTTAATCATTATCAAAAAGCTAACAGGAATGAGTGTATGGCACTCAACTTCTCCTTTGTCTGCATTTTAAATTTTATATCAGGGGTCTGTTTCCTCTGATGTCGAGAGCTCAGTTTAAGCTTTAGTTTTAGTTCACTGCTCCAAAGTTTAATAATGTTCATTTTAAACATTTGAATTTCAATTGGATAAAATCATTTGAATAAAATTATTTACATTGATGTCAATTAAGAGATACAAAGGTATTTTCGTTTTCCTGTAAAGTTGACATTTTGATTGCTGTGTGACACTAAAGATTTTTAGACTTTATTAACTGAAGGAAAGATTTATTAAACCAATGGAACAATTTTTAACCCGAGGAAATAAAAAAAATATTGAACAAAGGGGTAAATTTATTAAGATGAAGGAATGATTTTTTTTTAAACTACAGGAATAATTTATTGAACTGAATGTTTTTTAGTCCAAGAGAACCATTTATTAACCTGAGTGAATGATTTTTTAAAGTGAGGGACAATTTTATTTATTCAAGGGAACAATTTATGAAATTTAAGGAACGGTTTACTAAACCTACAGAACAATTTACTGAACTGAGGGAAAGACTTTTAAACCAAGAGAGTGAATGATAGAATGAACGAATGATTGAATGATTAAAGTAGCTGAAGGTGAATGATTTATGAACGCTGTAATAAGCTCTAAACTGTATTTTTCTTCCTTCATACATTAAAGCCTAAAGTTTAGGGCGCAGTCTGAACCCTGCCCACCTGACTAGTGTGTTCGGAATCTGATTGGCTGGCTGGGTCAGTCCTGCCCCTGCTGGAGGTTTCAGAAGGTCGCGCACTCTTCAGGTTGGCGCTGTGCAGTTTGGGACACGGCCGGGATCCCTCAACTACTCGCGCTCGTAGCTGTTTGGAAATAAATGCACGTGCAGAGTGAGCGATGCACGCGCTGTCGTCACCCTGCGTGTGGACCAATCAGATCACATAGTCCAACTTCCTCGCGCGTTACCGCAGCAACGGACGCTGCGGGTGAGCGAGCCCCTCCCCCTCCGGCGGCTGGGGAAAGTCAACAGAGCGGCTAGAGAAGTTTAAATAAAGAGAGAGAGAGAGAGAGAGAGAGAGAGAGAGAGAGAGATAGAGTGAGTAAGTATAAAGGAATTGCGGGGTGTTTAGAAGGTTTCAGATGAAGATAGGAGGTTGGAGAAGCAGTGGGGGGTTTAAAGGTGAACAGGTGTAGCAGTTAATCCACTGGACTGAACTGGTTTGTGGACTGGAGCACTGAAGGTAGGCTGACTGGTTTATCAAATGTTGTTGGATTGTCAGAAGCTCTCGGCTCTCAACATGTTGGACTAACCTGCTCGTGTTTATTTGTGAGTTTGAAAATATTAAGTAGCTAGTGTTAGTGATGGTGTGTGGTTCAGGACACAGCCAGGTGGTTCTCAACCAACCCTGATTCTGGAGGACCACTTGTGCCTCACTCCTTAGGATTCCCCCTGCTCCCAACACACCTGACCCAGCTCTTCAGCTAATGAACAAGCCTTTCCTGAGTTGAAGGTCTTGGTTTAGAACAGGGAACCCACTAAAATGTACAGAACTGGGAGGGTTGGGAACCACTGCCTTGGTAAGTTGAGGTTATGTGTGATGGAATTTGCCACTGAGATGAAGAAAACTAAAGGCTTGAAAGATATTACTTTAATTGTAATGATATGATGATGGTTTTGGTTTTGAATCACCTGGTTAAAAAACCTGTCTCACAGTTTTCCCCTTTTTTTAGAGATGCACTAATATGTCTGTCAGAAGTGTTTGCAGGCCACCTTGCGAGGCCTTTCTGGTCTCCAATCTTCTCTGATGTTCTTGTATCCTCATTTGGACTCTGGATGCAAGACAATTAAGAGTCTGTTCACTTGCGTGGGTAATCCAAAATGACACATGGCCGTGGAGAGGGCTGCCCACCACTCGGGGCACATGGGCTCACTGCCACCTAGTGTGAATTCACTACTGTGTGTTTCACTGCATGGATGGTTTAAATGCACAGTGGGTCTATGTGTACATGTACGTTGACGTTTTATATAGAGTTAACATTAACTATTTTTGAAGACACACACTCTGCACAACTGTACCCTTTATAATTAGTGCCGTTTCACCTGTAAAAGGAGGAGAACTGAAAGAAAGTATTTTGAGTTGATTAAAAACGCCTTGAACACAGAATACCTCCAAAATGGAACTGATGTAATTTGTCACTGACTGTTAGCTCAGCTTTTTGGTGCTAAAACAACAATTGCTTATCATGTCCCAGAAAAGTTCATGTACTTGTGTGAAGATTGTGAGGGAGTGAATGTTTTATTTGGCTGCTGCTGAACTGGATAGACTTGAAATAGCTCACCTTTCAGCAACACAGTGCTGATATGACTGGGCAGGCTCTGTTTGTGCAGTGCTGGCCTCTACAGCCTTTGCTAAATTGTCACAAAGTCTCAAGCAGTGTTTGCACAAGCCAGCCAGCCCAAGACCTTTGTTGGTGTTTGGCTGAGTACAGTTTTGTCACGAAAGACATCTCGAAAGACCTATTACTAGGAGTTCAACAGAACGTGAGCTACCAGTTAAGTCTGATCTGACGTCCAAAATTGAATACACATGGATTTTGTTCATGAGATCAGGCTCCTCTTGATCTTAGTCTTGCTGTGTACTCTGCTATGCTTTAAAAGAGCCCGTTGCTGGTATTTAGTGGTCAAGAGTTCAAGAAAAGTCATGACTAATATTAATTTTCTCATTTTAATGGGACATATGGTGTTAGAACTTTGTATTAAGTTACATAATAAACCTGATGTCATCCGGCTTCATAATACTTCATTAAAATAACTTTTATTCTTCAGTTGGGAGAAGTTATATAATTTTCATGGTACTGTGTAGAAATTTACAGCACTTGAAGTTCCAGAGAAACCATAGTAATCCAGTAACAGCTGTTTCTTATTTGCATTGTACCTTAATAAAACCAGTAATGTAATAAGAAGCACTTCTTGTGGATCTCATACAACAAACTGTGAAGTCTGATCTTGATATGACGTTACTGTAGCGCTGCACAGCCTCTATGCAAACTACACACCACTGTGTCTAGCATTGTAGAGTCCTAGCTTAGCAGTTATGTTGCTTCACATTTAGTACACTATAGGCTGGTGTAGGATACAATAAGGGCTCCACTACAGTGCTGCTATAATTTTGACTATCATAATGTAATTTTTGCCCATAACTGCACCAACTGCTGCATTTCTGTTTTCTACATCACACTCACTGAATTCATTCTTTGGATCACAATTCCCTACACATTTACTGATGTCTATGCAAAAGATTTTTATTTGAATATCACTTTAGTCACTGTATTGAAACTCTGGCCAGTTGAGCCGACTTTGTGACTGAGGTTCCAACCTCTCATGTTGCACTAAGACGTGTAGGTATATTTTACACAATACCCCACAATGACAAATTATTATTATTATTATTATTATTATTATTTTTTTTTAATTTTATTTTATTATTTTATTTTTTTTTTTGCAAATTTACTAAAAATAAAAACACAAAAATATAATGTACATGAGTATTCACAGCCTTTTCTTCCACCAATTTTGATAGGAAAAATGAATTGAATTAATTTTGTAATATAAAATGTGCACAAAAGTGTGTGTGTGTGTGTGTGTGTGTGTGTGTGTGTGTGTGTTTTTAGTCCAAATTTTTTCCCACCCTAATTAGAAAGCGCCAATAACCTTACTGTGTTGGGACTTTTCCCAATCACATACTATGCTCCTGACACCAGGGGGGTGAAGACAAGCACTTGCTTCCTTTGATGCATATGAAGCCAGCCACCATCTCTGTGAACTGCCTCCATTGCATCATTCGTTTAGTAGCCATCATGCTTTTTGGAAAGTGCAGGGTCCCCAGCTGTGATACAATGGTTAACAGATGCCCACATAGCACTGGGTGTGATATGAGGAGAGAGTGCCATCTACCTAGAGAGCATGGCCAATTTTGCTCTCTTGGACTTGAACCTGTGATCTTTAGATTCAAGTGTTGGCGTTGAGCCACTCTGAGACATATGAGCTCTTTAAACAGGCTCATCAGCTGCTGTTTTGCTGATCAGGGCAAGCCTGTTTGACGTGAATCAGTGGAGAGCGGCATTGTGGTGGGCTAGATTTGGGTTTGGCATTCTGACATTTGCACTTTCAGGGCCCTAATGCTGTATTTGAAGGGTTGCAGATATCCAGCGTGAAACGACCTGATTATCATTTCGATTGATTGATCATTTCACCTGTAAAAGGAAGTAAATAAAAAGAAGGTAATTCAATTTGATTACAGAATAACATTGACACTGATGCCTCAATCATTGATTTTACCGTGCCACTTCAACCCATTACAGATTTATCAAAATCAACAAGTCGCAGTTAAGCTCGAGCCTTTGAGCAAGATTAGTACTTAAGAGGCCTAAATGTTACAAACACAAATATAACTTGCTCGGTTATATTAGAATACATTCTAAACATATACTATTCAACTATTCAACCCCTATGTTTAATATTTTGTGGAATAACTCTTGTTTGCAATTACAGCTATTATTAATTTTTTTTAAAGAACTGATCAGGCTGGCTCAGACGTCTGGACTCATCTTGGCCCACTCCTCCATGCAGATCTTCTCCAACTTGTCTAGGTTCTTTGGGCATTTGATCTTGATCTCCTTCTACAAGTTTTCAATAGGGTTAAGGTCAGGAGACTGACTAGACCACTGCAACCCCTTGATCTTTTCCCTCTTAAGTCAGCCTAGGTTTCCTTGGCCATGTGCTTAGGGTTGTTGTCCTATTGGAAGAAGAAATGACAACCAATTTTAAAGTCCTTGATGGAGGAGCGGCAGGATGGGCTATCCATCTCCCTGTGGTTGCAGACCAGATGGCCAGGCCCCTTGGCTGAAAAGTAGCCCCATATCATGATGCTGCAACCACCACCATACTTAACAGTAGACATGGTATTGTTGGGGCTGTATGCAGAGCCATCCTCTCGCCAAACGCTCCGGGGGTGGTTGGCACCAGAGAGCTCGATTTTGGTCTAATCAGATCAGAGAACATTGTACTAGACTCTGAGGCAGACCTCCATGTGATCATGAGCAAACGTAGATGTAAGGTAGCTTTACTGGAATGGAGACCATTGTGGTGGAGTGTTACTTATGGTATTTATTGAAACCATTGTCCTCATCTGGGCTGAGGCCAGATGAGCCTTCCACTTCTGGATATTGCTCCAATGGCAGAGATAGGCAGGCTCAACTCCTTGGAAATGGTTCTGTACCCCTTGCCAGCCTTGTGACTTTCCACAATTTTGTCTCTGATGGCCTTGAAATGACGTTCCCGTGTTGACCATGTATCCGTGCTGTTCACTTGTTTGAGGAGGGGCGTTTATAGTTAGAAGAGGGGGTAACTTTCATTTTTAATAAATAAAAAAATAAAAAGCAGTGCAGTGCAATTCCCATATCCTGGCCCGTCTACAGTCCAAATTTCAAATCTCTAAATATATAAACCTTCAAAGTCTGCAGGGGGTTTAATACTACCTGGAGGCACTGTACATCTGTCAATGACTGACTGTCATTGCTTCTTCTACATTTCATCATGTGGTAAGCTGCATTCATAACTAGAACTTGCCTCCCGTTGTTCGGTACTAGATGAAATATGGTGTATTGTTTGACTGATGTTTGTGCTGTAAGCTGTTACTCTTTTGAATGAAACAATTTTTGCTTTATTTGAACCATTAAAGACTTATTTTAGCACATCACTGTAAAGGAATTTAGGCCAAACTCTTTGCAGAATCGCTTTGATTCAGCCACATTAAAGAGCTTGTGAGCTTGAACCGTCTATTTAAAATCCCGTCACTGTAGTTCAGTGCAGCACAGGTCAAGGCTGACAAGGCTACTCAACACCTTTCTTTCTTTTTTTAGCTTTTAGAGCTGAATGTACTCTTGTTCTTATCTTGCTGCATAACCCAGTTGTGCTTGAACTTCAGATTACACTGATGACTCGATATTCATGGCAAGATTTCTTGGTAGAGAGCAGAATTCAGTTTCCTCGTTCATGGCAAATTGTTTAGGCCCTGACGCAGCAAAGCATCTTCACGCCACAACACTACCACCACCATGTTTGATTGTTGGTGTGATGTTAGCTTTAGGCCTCATAGAACAGGACCCATCTTCCAAAATGGCTTGAAGCTTGGTGTTCTTCAAGATGTTTTGGCAGACATGACATGAGGTTTTATGCTCTTGATTAGCTGTATATTTTTGCTTCAAATCTGCACCTGATGATGATGTGTTAGGAGTTCAGAGGTTGCCTTTCCAATTCTGCACATCACCTACAGATATAAATGTCCCCATAATTGGTCAAAACATCTGAACCATCCAAAAGTCCCCCCCTCCCCCACACACTTCAAATCCAGTTTGATTCAGACGAAGACCACCTCTTTAGTTGGGCTAAATTTGACGAAGACTGTGGGCCAAGGGTCATAGTCTAAGGGCCTATTACATCTGCTATTTAGTTTCAGACCAAACTGAACCAAACAAGGTGAAGGCACCTACAGGTGAAGAACCATCGAGACAATACACACTGATTTGATTTCATTTCAGCCATTTATTTGCTCTTGGACCTGTGTAAAAAAAATAGATTTCTCATGTTATGTAATCACCTCATTTCAACCCTATAAGAGTCAGACCAGCCAATTATACTGATTAGCAGCCTCTTGTTTCAGATGTTTCTTTCTGAAGTCCACAAAAGCCAAACATTTTCTCCCACTCACTGATTGTAGGCGACTACATGCTAGCATGTATTGTAAGTGCTAACAATTTACCATCACTGTGAGGAAAGTTACCTATAATAACTGTATAGAAGCATGAATGGGGCTTTTTAATCTCTCTCTCACTCACTCTTTTGCAATAGCTATGCCTCTTTACCTCTACACATCTCTGCAGCTTCATTGACTAATTAAAGAGGCGGTTGCTAAGAGATGTCGGGCAGCAGCCATCTCTGAAAGGCTGTGTGATGTGGTTGAAACTCAAAGCTGTGTGTTCTTTCAATTCTCTCATCCAGAGCTGACCCATGTAAGGAAAGGTGCTGGCAGCCTTACATACACAAGCGTGTGCACACACACACGCACATGCACACACACAAGGACGCTAGCTACTATGGCAGCATTCACAAGCACCTACAACTCTAAGGTGAGCCAGACCTGCCAGCGCAGAGGACAGGAGATGCAAGCCAAGTCCAACGCAAGAAGAAGCCCTCAGGACCACCAGAGTCTCAGCAACTGTAGCACCCTGCTGGAAAAGACTCGGGAGTTCTTCCAGATCTGTGACACTGAAGACAAAGGCTTCATCACTAGACGGGATATGCAGGTAAGTGTCTATTAAAGAATGATCACACTACTGTAATGTGAGTGCAGCGATACTTGACCTGCGGTTGTATTAGTGCATCTCAGATAAAGTGTTCATTATTTCATTCAAAAAGGAAAACTGTCCAATTTTCATATGACATAGTGCACAAGTAAAATGATGTATTTCAAAAAGGCTTCAGAGTTCACCATTTTGAATACAAAAGTAGTTTTACTTTTTATCAATGTGGCGCATGAAAATCCAGAATCTCGAGTTATTAGAATTTGTTTTTTTGTTGACGTTTTTTTTTTTTTTATTTGAATAACTTTTATCAAACATTATCAACATTAATGTAAAAAATATAAAAACAAAATAAACAAATGTGATGGTTTGTGTTTAAGTTAAATGTTGAAAAAGCTAACAATATTAACAATTTTAAGATGCACTTGTAAATATTGTAAATATATTATTTTTTATTATTATTCATTTATAAATTCACACTTAAATTGATTAATATTCCACATCTCACCCATTTTGGGTATCAAAAATGAATGCTCTCTCTTTTTATATTAGAATTTGTATATTTGTTTATATGTTTATAGTTATATGTTTATATTTTATTTTTATTCTCCTTTAATATCAACACATTAAATCATTCATTAGATATTTTAGTTCAGACAGGCAACAAAAATATAAAGTGAGTGAGTGACAGAATCCATGATAATTGTAAACTAAAGTAACATCTAAACTTTATTTTTCTGCTATTTAGACATGGTACTAGTCACTGTGTTTGTGTTTACTTTGCAGAATGACTGAGCTTATTTACATATAATAATAATAATAATAATAATAATAATAATAATAATAATAATAATAATAATAATAATAATATGAATTAATAACAGTACGAAGATTTGGGGAATCATATGAACACATGGAAAAGTGTAGACACATTTTTGAATAAATAAAATCCGGCTGTATAGATATTGGTTCTGTATCAGTAAAGTGTTGTTTCAATACAACATAGTCTTTCCTTTCAGGTTTAATTCTAAATTACTTGCACATTTGTGGGTTGTTACTATACACTGACTGTACCTAGGGATCCCAATTTTTAGATATTGACATGAGACTCATGCAGTTAACGCTGTGGAGATTATTGCTCATACACACTGTGGAACAGCTTTGGACTGGCAATGACAGCCTTCTTTTAGAGTTAAGAAGAGCATCCCTAGCTTTGTCATCAAACCACATGATAGATAGATACTACGAATACACCGTCAATGCAACCTGAATCTCGCTTAAAGAAAATTGTACACCTGACTGTAACAGAGTGCAAGAGCAGTGTGATCCAGGTGATCTGAAGCACATATGCATCTGCTGGGTCAATCACCATTTTTTGCACTGTTACATTACGTGACTTTTAGTGGAAAAAGACAACCAATCACCTGTATTCACAGAAATGTTTACTGCCATTCAGGGGAACCCACAGTATAGCCTGGAAGCCACAAGCAGAGCATGAGCAGTGCACAGGATAAGGCTTTGTGATGCCACTGCTTCTGTTGTATTATTGTGCAGATTTGGTGGCCTCTTAGATTTCCATCCATTGTAATTAGCTCTTTGATGGTCCACTCATGAGCCCACACTCTGAAGAGGGTATTTGAAAGGCATTACACCTTTTGATCCAATGTTTAGGGAGATGCATTGATCATCAGCTCCACATCTTTATTCAAGTTGCGCTATGAATGATTTCCATCCATTTGGACAAAAAGAGTTCCCCTGTATTGCTCACATTTCAGTCTCCTTTCTTTTTGTATGATGGGGTTGTTTGTTTGAATGTTTGTGGAACATCTTTACAAGCATTCAACATCAAGTACCACTACTCTAAAAAAAAAAAAAAAAAAAAAAAAAAATATATATATATATATATATATATATATATATATATATATATATATATATATATATATATATAATAAAATTTAAAAGTTCAAACATTTCTTCTGGAATACTACTTGCACAATTGTCCCAAAGATTTTCCTGTTTGTTCTTATTTGGGATTTGTTCATGTTGCAAAAACAGTACCTGGGTTTTCATTCAAATATTTGATGCAAATGTTATTGGCTTTAATGAAATTTTGCTGGGGAAAAATGCAAAATCTGTGTTTCTATCCATGACTTATGCTTTGTTGATGAAGGCTAATGTGATTTAGGAGCAGCAGTGAAACAAGTGAAATATAGAGGTTTAACTTTACATTTATGGCTGTTGTTTGCAGTTCAGAAACACCTGGCAGAAAATTCAGTGGTCTGTCTAATGAGGGCTGGAATTTCTGTATCACACCAAACATCTGGAAGTGCAGATGCACCAGACAATTTTAAGGAGAGCATAATGTTGAGCCATTTTTCAGACAAGCTTTTGATTTGGAATAAAAAAAAACAACTTGGTGGATAGGAAACCCGCTATTCAGATGCATCATTTTAAGAGTGGAATTACAACAAATCATGAATTTGACATGGACTTTTTCATAAAGCATTTCTTAATTTTGTTGTGAACGAGGTCCCATGTTTGTAATAGAGATGTGTAGTGAAGTGTTAAGAACGTTTAAATCAGTAAAAAAAATATCAGGTGACCTTTAAAAAGCTCTTCACACTTGCACATTTTATTTACAAAAATAAATTTTTTAAATAATATTTTTTTTATTTGGCATCATCTAAATAAATAAACATCTTTATAAATAAATAAATAAACATCTTTATTTCTGATAGTGCACTAAAAAAAAAATCTAATTTACAAAAATGGTTCTCCAATGACTCATCTGTAGGTTAAGGTTATTAATGTTTTTGTTCTGTAAGATTGTTTCAGACAAATGCTGTAGACATCTTTATTGAAAGGATGCAGTACAGCTAGTTAAACTCAGAACAGACCATGGAACACAATTATGGTTTAACCAGCGCTTTGGCCTACATCTACATCCTTTAGTTCTGAAAGTGAAAATATGAGTTTTAAACTGTAGGTCATTGCTTTAAGTAAAAGTCTGTTTGAAAAGTTGCTGATGGTTGTTGCTTACTTATTCACACCAGCCTGATCACACCAGGACCAAAGTGTCAACAACCTCTTTTCTAAGCTACACGGCAGAATAGCCTCATGACATGACAGTTGCGTAGTACTGGTAAAGGCTGTTTGTGACACCTCTAAGATTGTTCACAGAACGTTTTTAGGCATTTACGAGGCAGTTGTTCAGTAGCCTGTCTCTGTAAACATTTGCTTAATCGTCATATAGGGTGTGCTGTTTGCTTTAGAAATAGGACACAACTGTGTATCTACAGGGTTGATCACTGCATTGTAAGCACTACATAATGGTTGCACCTCTAGTTTCTAATTGCAGGTATGTCAAAGATGGTAAAAGACACGTAAAGCCAAGATTGTGATTAATTCTTGCTAAATGTCGGGAATGCTACATTGTGATATCTTACTAGATATCGGGTTCATCAAACAGACACTCTAAGATTTAGGTGAGGCAGCATAAAGTTTCCATAATGCCTTGTAAAGGCTGCTTCACAATAACCTCATCAGCTAGTCCGTGTATCTGTATTTCTCATATAGATGCTGTGAGAATAGTACAAGATTATTTTACATATTTTTAGAGACTTCCTATGTATTTGGAAAAATACATAAGAAACTAATCCATTGTTTATGTTCCAGAAGAAAGCCTTAAAGATTGGTTTACAATCAGATTGAGGCAACAAATGCAGTAGAAATATGTCATATTAATGCTGTACAGATAACGAAGGTGGCACAAAAGAGTTTATTTGCTAATTATATTCAGAAATTAGAAATTGGAGAAACCCAAATAAGTCAGAGCAGTGGTATGTTTAAAAAGAACCAGGCTAAGGACTAAACTAAAATTGAGTTGTTTATCTGTAAAAGGGTAAATGTGTGGACTTGCTGTGACAAGGAGATATATGTGACTTGGCAAATGTTGGTAAATGTATATAAAACAGAGGTCTGATTGCTATAGAATATTGTATATTGAATGTCTTGTTTCTAATTTGTGTAAACCTAGTAGTTAAAGGGCTGAATGCTGGATTTTATACCATAAACTAAACCTCTATCTTAAACCTTTTCTATCAGTGTTTTCTGTTTGTTTTTTTTTTCTTTAATTTAATTACTTATTTATGTTTTTTTATTTCTGTGTTTATTAAAAACAATAATGATACACTGTGATAATTTAACAGGACCACTTTTTAGATGGTTATCGAATACTGCCCTTAACCTACTGCATAGGGTTAATGGCTGCTCTCTTTTATTTCAGAGGCTACTTGGAGAGTTGCCCCTGAGTGCTGATGATCTGGAGAATGTGTTTGACTCTCTGGATGCTGACAGCAATGGATACCTCACTCTGGATGAGTTTTCCTCTGGCTTCAGTGGGTCTTTAAACTTTTTGTTTAACAGAATAGCAAAATGTTTTGTTTACAAGGTTACCCTTAAATCTTACCCATTCTCATCTCCTAGCATTCTCCTTTCTGAATAGATAGTGGGACAGCAGCATTTGGCTAAACTACTAATAATGCAGTTGTATAACCACATTTAGCAACTGCAGGTCATGAGTACATATTAGTGACATGGTCAATGCCCCCCCCCCTCCCCCCAACATCACACACACAGTAAGACATTCACCAACTGCATCCTAAGACTTTTCTTACATTTCTAATTGAGAGAGGTCCTAAACAAGCCCATGTCATGTTCAAATTCATGAATTGTTCACAACTGTGCTCTGATGATGAATCCCATTGTCCTTGTACATTAAACATATCCCAAATAAGAAAACATTGGTGAATTTCAATGTGAAAAGTGGGATTTTAGAAGACATTTCTTTAGAAGAGTTGATGAATGAGGCCCACTGTGAATGTTGGAAAGCATGTTTGGATATTACAAGCACTTTTAGTATTTCAGATGACTGTCTATTGAACTCCACATCCTCATTATCAAATCTTATTCTTCTACATTTACAGCTTTTGACAGGATACTTTTTTTTTTCAAAGGAAGGTGAAAGTTGTGTTCATTAGGGAGCCTTGCCCAAGGACTCTTGTCGGTATCTTGCCTAGGCAAGGACTGAACTCTGGTCAGCCACATGGAGGGCAGCAGTGTTGCCCACTGTTCTGTAGCAGCCATTAGTTTGGCCCCAGCAACTGTCTCAGAGATCTCATTTGAAATATGTGACATTATGTGTAGATGAAAGATCTAGAAGGATGTTCAGTCCTTGCTGTGTATACTTGCTTTGTAGGTGAGTTCATGTTCGGTCCTGCAGCATCAGCATCAACTCCACAGGCAGCAGAAGAGCCTACCTCAATTCAAAGTTCTTCTGAGTTACTCTACCAGAGTCAGTGGGAGGAAACACTGAGTGGGGGAGAAGACGACGAGGAGAAAAATTTCTGCATGCTGATGGAGCACCTGGGTGCCAACAGTGTCTTTGAGGAGTGAGTGCAACATCCCTATAGATGCCATCTAATCTGAATGTATTTGCATTCTGTATATTTGGAGTAATAGCCTTTTACTTTTATTATATGATGGAGTGACATCCTGTTGGTAGACTGGAATAAAGTCTTGAGCAAACATTTGTCTGCTTCTTTGTGAAAGTTGCTCAAAGGCTACGATGAGTGCCAGTTAGAAAGTCCCTTACTGCAGTCAATCATAGGATGAGACGGCGCTGTCCCTGAGGAGGTCCTGTCATTTGAAAGAGACATTTAAATACCAACCTCCTCGGCTACCTTCATGTTTGGGGAAAAAAAAGACAGCCCTCATGTAATGCATGACTAGTTCTTCTTTCAGCCCACTGCAGTCATTTTTAAAGCCCTAGCGAAAGTCATCAGTTATATTCTATTGGCGAATGTTGAGCTTCCAGATGGGAACTGACAGTTTAGATTACATGGTTCTGTGAGCTTTTCGGGCTTGGCTCATTTCCAGTCGGAAATGGCACAAGCCAGTTCACCTAACAGCTCTGACTCAGTGAGTTGGTGAGGTTGAAGATTTTTGCTTTCCTAATTAAAAAGAAACAACTAAAGTTGTAAACTTTAAATGAGATGATTATACTGCCTTGTGAATTATATATTTAATATAAGACTGGCAGATATGGACCCGTTAAATGGACCCAAAAAATTGATATATCTCGATATTGATGTATCACATCTTGATATAATTTAGCTAAATTGCAATATACGATGAGATATATTTTGTGAAAAAAAAAAAATTTAAACACACTGAAATTTGATATTTATCCATTCTTTATACACACTAAGTATTATAATGGAACTACTGTCTTATACCACTGTCATGATGTGTGTGAGAATATGAATGGAGGTGGAGGGAAGCAGAGTTAAGGAGGAGCCACTTTGAGTTGTTACCCTTCAATATAGAAGTTCCACATTTTCTTAAGAACCCTTAAAAATCCATTTCCCAGTATGTATTAGACAACATTTATTGTGTAGGAAACTAGTGCAGTGAGTACCTTCATGCACACAAAACAGAGAAACTACCCATTCCCGGACAAAAATGCAAATTATTATTGCTGTAGTCCAAAAGACTGTTGCTGCAGTCACATTTCTTATTTAAGGAAGAGCTTACACGAGATTGCATTTAGCTGAGCACTTTGATAGAAAATATGTTCCAAAGACTGCACAATTCTGTCCGAAATGTTTAGACAAAATGGACACAATCCAGTCACGTTTCAGCTGCCGCATGGGAATTGTTTCTGAATGAGTGAGGGGGAGCGGGCATTAACACGAGCAAGTCAGTGTTCAGTTTTCCCATGGTTTTCCTGATTCACTTTCTAACAGTTATCAGTCAGGGTGCTCTCTAAGAATATGACATTGGTATTTATTCTTGAAAAGCCTAGTATACTTTAGGTCAGCACTGATGAAAACCATGACCAGCCAGATGTGTTCTTTTACCACCAAATTCTCCTTATTTTGTTATGTGGATTTCTGTGTTTTTAGCACAGGAGAGTTGCGCAGCTTGTGGACTCAGCTCCGCAGGGATGAGCCTCGCTTACTCTCCAACTTTGAGGAGTTTCTAGGTAGAGTTACCTATCAGATCAAAGAGGCTCACCAGGAGAAGCTGGAGATGGAGACTGCTTTGAAAAGGTCAGTTCATTCACTGTTCCATGGCTTGTAAATGTTGCTTCACAGCATATCCTATACAGTAGATCTTGATTGGTGTTCCAGAATGTGTTCATACACACAAAGCATATTTAGTGTTATTCACTTATCAAGATCAGTTTTTGAAACTGCATTCTGGGTATTTTCATGGAATCCTATACTATTCTCTTATTTTTGGATGATGATTTGAATTATACTTTCTCTCAAAAATGTTGGTATACATCTAAATAATGCACAAAGAGTGAATTATATGTATGGATTTAATGATAAATGTAAATTATTACAAGCCTGGATCCAAGGTATATGGTTGGACATGGAGATCTGACATTTGTTTTTGACAGGATGTAAGTGTGAGGAGTCTCTGGATGCTTTCTGAGTGAACAGCACTGAAAGCACTTGTGTAAGTCACTCTGGATAAGGGCATCTGCTAAATGCCATAAATATAAATGTAGATCTTGCACACTCGTGCAAGATGCCAAAGCTGGCATCCCAGCTAGTCCCAAAAATGCTTGGTTAGCACCAATTTTGGTTACCAAGTAAGCAAGAACGGAGGTGCAATCTGGCAGAAACATTCCTGGGATGTTGCAGTTTGTGAGCAAGCATTATCCTGCTGAAAATGCCAGTTGGATGCATTGATGTCCTTCACATATAGCTGAGGTCTTAGTATTCCTCATACCACCACTAGGACTGACTGTGCTCATCACAAGGCCTGCGTACTTAAACTCAACCATTGTTGCACAAAGAAGTTGGATTCATCACTAAATATGATATGAAAAAAATCATGTCAGAAAAGCATAGATGGTGGGTAGTTCGATGAAATGATCATTCTGCTTCTCTCCGTTCAATGATGCACACCCTCTAAAAGTCTGTCAACTGGAAAAAATGCCTTCTAGGTATGACGGATGTAACAGTCTATGATCTCTTAATAAGAGATACACTACCCCAGAGTAACCTCTGAAACCATTTTTATAGGGCAGTGGGGGGCACTGTTATGCCCTCTTGTGCCAAGACCCAGTGTCTAACCAGTCCACACCTGTAATCATTGCAGCAGTCCCACATCACCTTATTTTGTGGTCAATGAATGTATATAATATACACACATTAGCATATTTAACATATGTAATTAGACAATGCCTTGCACACACCCTGCATTTTTTGGCTATTCTCCGCCCACTGCTCTTTGCTAAGAAGAAGAAGAGTCCATCATTGGAAAGCCTTCTGCTTACAGCTCTAGTTGATGTTTTAGAAATGTGGTCATGCATTTGGTTGTTTTCTTTGCGTATTATTTTACTGCTACTTAAAATTTGTTTGGCTGTCAAAGTGTTTCTGGTGTATGACTTCTATCAGAGCCCAAATGAGAACTCGAGATACATACATGTAAGTAGTGTTTTTGATCAAAAATAAGTCTGATGTACACACCGTATATCTAAGCTCTGCTGTATTAAACCAAATGAACTATGTTTCGTTCCGGAATGCTTCTGTAGAGCACAAATGTCAGATTGTTCAAAAGATGGTGGAGTATTATTGTTTTCTGCATTTATTAGAGGTGCTATCCAGTCTCATTTTGTGTGATTGTATTTTCATTGATAGGTGAATTGGTGACTCTAAAAGTGGCCCTTAGTGTGTGGATGTGTGTGTGTGTGCATGTGTGTGCCCTACGATGGATTAACGCCCTGTCTAGGGTTGTTTCCCGCCCTTGCGCTCAGAGTTGCCGGCTGGGCACCGGCTCACCCGTGACCCTATTCAGGAATAAGCGGTTTGGAAAATGAATGAATGAATGAATGAATGTATTTTCAGAACTTTAACTGTAACTTAACTGTTTAAGAACTCGCATCAAAATGTCAGTGAGAATATTTTTCTAAGTTTCACTAGACTTGATATCTGATGTCCTGCAGGAAAGCAGCTTCTCATGATGATGAAATCCAGCGCCTGTATGAAGAAATGGAGCAACAGATCAAGAATGAGAAAGACAGGATTATTTTGCAGGTAAATTACAGCCTGTCATTTCGGTTTTCAGTTTGAGTGCGGTATGACTGAAAGCTCTTATTTGCTGGATGTATTGGGAGTTAATTGAATGAATATGTGAAGCCTCGTGGGTGTATTATATAAGATGCAATTTGTCCTGCAGGATTCTGAGAGGTTCTTGACCCGCAGTCAGGAGCTGGAGCATCAGCTCTCCAGCAAAGAGCGGGAGCTTGAGCTCCTTTCCAACAAACAGAAAAGAGTGAGTGCTAGATTTTCTTCTTTTTTTTTTTTTATCTTTGTCTGTGATTGTATCCTAATGTACCCTCACGCATTTCTGAATGATGGTGTAGAAGAATCACTTAGAGTGAAAAGTTAAAGTTGTGTGAGTGTGAGGAACCTTTAATTGGTAAAGGATAGTTATGTCAAGTGAAGGTTTGTAAAACCTTTTGAAAGGTTCTTGACATTCTGAAACAAATCCCAATTACAAACATTTTTAACTAAAAGTGGTTATTTTATGGTGTTGCTTAAAGAACATTTTTGAGAGTGTACACTGTTAAAGGCACACGATCCTTGAGGGAAATTTGCATGTTATTTACCTTGAAACTGTGGAAGAACCTCTTAAGGTGCTTCAGTGAACCTTCAGTAAATAGAAAAGTGTTCCTTAAAGGTTCTTTGAGGCGCCTAAAGGTTGTTCTCAAATTGGATAACCTCAAGGACCTTTTTACAGTGTATGAACGTATAACGTATATGGCTATAAGTCATATGTTCCTAATGAACTTGCAAAAGAGCTCTGGTTGGCAGTAGATTTTGTGTTCCTAATCACGGAAATTATGAATTAATTAGTCATTTCTGCACTGGAGTTTCAGACAGTGTCGATTGTTTCCAGGTGCTTTGTCAAGTGAAAATGAGATTGAGATTTATTCGTTTGATTAACATGTTTGCTCTTCATTATCTAAATCTAATGAAGTGTTGACAAAATAATGCAGAGATAGATACAGTCCCTCAAAGATGGAGGAAGGTGCTTATGAAGGAAGAGGAAGGTGCTGCAGAAAGCCCATCAGTCTTTTGTATGTCAGGTATACGTTACGTCACCTACAAATGCGTTACAGATTATTCCGAAAACCAGGTAAGAAATACACAGATCAGCCATTTCATTAAAATCACCTCCTTGTTTCTACAAGGACCACTTTGTGGATCTATAATTACAGACTTTAGTCCATCTGTTTCTCTGCATACTTTATTCTGCTTTCACCTTGATGTGGAAGTGGTGTGATAGTCTGTTGTACTGGATTTGATCATCGAAGAACAGGACATTCTTTCCAATACACAGCCCTAAATGGCAATCGGTTTTACTACACTGAGCATTTCTTCATGTATTTCGCTATCATCAGTACCTTCGAAGCACTGAAGAAGTACATGTACCATGTATAGCAACTGCATGAACCACACTATAAATCAGACAACAGTCTTTGTTCTACAGAGCTGCAAACCCTGTCATCCCAACCTCATCAGGTTGACAGTGCACTGCGTCTGTTAAAATGTAGTATATTCTTGTCCACTCTTCTGGGTCTTTATTTAGCCAGCTAAGTAGTGCTTGGCACTACTGCACCTGCTTTTTATCAAACCAGTCTGGGCACATGGTCTTCTAGTGCTGAACATTTTATACCTTATGATAGACGGCAACTCAGAAGGTCAGCTCTGGGGTGCAGGTATGTTTGTTTACAGAGGTGTAATTGATTTTGGATAAGAGATGATCAACTTATCAAATTGTTTTCTGATACAAAATTACAACCATGTAACTCCCATATTTCAAAACATAGTATCTTTTTTATTAAAGCTAACAGTATTCTAATTCTTTATTGTGGATCCTGGTGCTTCAGTAGTGAGCTGACAGTGTTTTTGAGTGGTTCCTTTTAGATTAAATTAACACTCGTTAGTCTCACAGTAACATTTGAACAACTTCTCAATGATGTAGCAGCAGTGAAGTTTCTGAATACTCTCAGTAGATTATCACAAAAAGTTTAATTAACTGTATGAATAAAATTAGATCACAGTCTGGTTAATTCAATTGTTTATCACTTTGAGTGTCCAATTTCAGAGTTGTAGATGTTCACCTGAGAAATCACTGATCATGTAACAGATCTAATTCAGACCATCTCAACAAACTGTAATAGTCCTGCTACTGAACCCAGTCTGCAACTGGAGTTTAACTGGATTAGCCTGATTTTAAGTCAGCAGGGTGAGGGGTAGGAATTGATCTGAAGATATGGTTAGGAGTAGATCTTGGGCTGAGTTTAGGGTTATGATTAGGTGTTGGACTGAGGTTATGGTTAGGATTAGGGCCAGTGTTGGGGGTCAGGCTTTGTTTAAGTCTGTTTAGATTTTGCTTATTGGAAGTAACATTGTACATATCTTTTAACATTATGTTCATGCTTCATGTAACATATCAACAATAACTCTACTTAATGTAAGTAATGCATCAGCAGAACATCAGGATATTTACCTCAATGTATTCAGATGCTTCATTGCTGCTATTGCACTGATATGTCGTTGATGTGTCACTGAAACTGTTAAGGGTTTTTTTAATCATCTACGTTTTAATCATCTAAGTTGGTTTCCTACCTTTCCCATGGCAAGCTAGGGTGGCAAGCACATCATGCAGCACCAGCAAGAGTATTTGATCCTTGAGTAAGAGGTGTAAGAAAATATTGACATTGAAGTATCATGATATTTTGCAGAAACCTGAAAAACCTCTTCTCTCCGAAATGGCGACTTTATGGGAACTTAAAAACCTTCAGTAGAAGTTAATGTAAATACATATTATTATAAGTAGAGCCTTCCTATTGGTTTAACCATAAAACCTTCATACAAAATGAATAACAACTGCCAGATTCACATTTTGTAAAAATGTGGATACTGTTTTGCATGATTGCAATGATATTTAGAACATCCACTTTATCCACTTCAAAACACCTACCTTATACATCCACTCCTGTGTTAGTTTTTGAGATCCTAGTTATATATACTCCTGAAATAAATGTGCTAAAAAATGGTTTTTGATCTTTTGAGCTTTGATCTGTGCCACAGAAGAACTTTTCCATAAAGAACCATGTTTGTAAAGTAAATGCACACATTTCTTTTGCAAACATGGTTCTACAGATTATAACTGAACGCCACTAAAATAGACCTACAAGAGGCAAGGTACAAGATATTTCTCTCTTTCTATGTCTATCTCTGTGTCTCTCTCTATGTCACACTCAGTTGGAAAACCAGTGTAGCGAGCTGCACAGTGAGCAGCGGGAGACTGCAGTGGAGAATGTGAAACTGAAGCAGTATAATGAGGAACTGGCGCTGGACCTTGAACATACCACTCAGCAGCTGAACTTAGCCCAGGAGCAGCTCAATCTGCTACAGGATCAAGCCTTGCGCCTGCAGGAGGAGAGGGAGCTGTGAGACTTTACACATACTTACACACACACCCTCAATCCCTGTCCTATTCTCAGTTTACCTTCTACACATGTAGTTAGAGGCTTCTGGAAACTGATCAGCAGTCAGCATTTCATGGTCTTGACTTTTGTGGAATTGTATCTTTTTAAAGGAATTTTCTCAGAGTTTGAATATACAGTGCATCTGGAAAGTATTCACAGCACTTCACTTTTTGCACATTTTGTTATGTTACAGCCTTATGGATTCAATACCCACAATGACGGTATGAAAGGTTAGTTTGAAATGTATAAAAAAATTGAGCACAAAAATATAACATGGACATAAGTATTCACAACCTTTGGTCAGTCCTTGGTTGAAGTACCTTTGGCAGCAATTACAGCCTCAAGTCTTTTTGAGTATGATCCTACAAGCTTGGCACACCTGTTTTGGGGATGTTTCTCCCATTCTTCTTTGCAGAACCTCTCAAGCTCCATCAGATGGGCTGCACCGGTGTACTGCCATTTTAGACCTTCAGAGACGTTCAAGTCTGGGCTCTGGCTGGGCCACTCGAGGACTTTCACAGAGTTGTCCCGAACTCACTCCTTTGTTATCTTGGCTGGGTCATTGTCCTGTTGGAAGATAACGTTCATCCCAGTCTGAGGTCCAGAGCACTCTGGAGAATGTTATCATCAATGATGTGTCTGTACGTGTTCCTGCTGCATAAAGCCATCCCCACAGCATGATGCTGCCACCACCATGCTTCACTGTTGGAATGGTTTTGGCCAGTTGATGAGCAGTGCCTGGTTTCCTCCTAGATATGGTGCTTGACTTTCAGTCCCAAAAGCAATCTGAAGGATGATCGGTGAAAACAAGATGCACCTGAGCTCAGTTTTGAGTGTCACGGCAATGCGAATGCGAAGCTGCGAATGCTTATGTACATGTTATATTTTTGTGTTTTTATTTTTAATACATTTGCAAAACAGTCAAACAAACAAACTCACTTTGTCATCATGGGGTATTGTGTGTAGAATTTTGAGGAATTGAATTCATTTTGGAATAAGGCTGTAAGATAATATGTGCAAAAAGTGAAGCACTGTATATTCTGTGTTCTGTGTTTTTGTAGAGAGATGTACAGAGTTACAGAAAGTTTACAGAGAGAGCGAGCAAGTCTTCTTAAGCAACTGGATCTACTAAGGCAAGAATATTACCACGGTTATAACCGTAATCTTAACATTTCCAAATTGCAGAATTTCTGTGTAGATGAAACCTCTGGAATTCTGTTTTTAGGGAAATGAACAAACATTTACGGGATGAGCGGGATATATGCCATCAGGTGACTCAGTCTTATTAAAGTACACACGGACCTTGTTTTGGCTTGTTGTTTCTCATGTTTGTAGGTTTGAGAACATTACATTATTCTGTTTTGTCACCAAAGAACTCTCCTCTGACCCTGTCCTGGGCACAGAGATCTGGATCAATTGCTGTGAAATACACAGAAAGGAAACCGTTCTTCAGGGGGTAAGGCTTTTCCTGAGGATTCCTCTCCATAAAATGTCATAGTTTGAAATATCAAAAAACACATTTTACACAACTGCTTTCTCGTGTTGTTAAAGTGATGATGATGAGGAGATGTATCCACATACTAAGAAGAACACCACCATGGGTATAAAGGGCCACAGTTCAGGTTTGGGCTCAGAGGACCAAGCAGACAGTCGGCCTCCTACCAGACGCCATATCCAGAGAGTCATCTCTATTGAAGAGGACCATCTCCCACACCTTCTGCAGGAGGAGTACCAGGCCCAGCTCAAAGAGTGGAGTGAGGAAGAGGATGAGCTAGAAGATGGCATTGACCTCCAAATGAGCAGCCTCTATCCTTCTACAAGCACCCCAATTCCACAGTCCCCTCCTACAGACAGCAGGATACTGACCACCCCCACTTCACCCAGAGGGCAGCCAGTGGGGAAAGAAACTGTCCAAGCTGTGAGTGGATTTTAACTGTTATTTTGCAAACGTGGTTCTTCAAACATACCTTTGCTCACTATAGTCAAAGAGTTCTGTTTCAACTGCATTGTCCACAGGAGGTTTCCAGAATGCATTCAGCTTATGTAGATATTCCTTTGAAAATGTTTGTGGTTTTGTGGAGAGGTTTTCTTCTGATGATTCTTCCATGAAGGTCATATTAGTGCAGGGGTTGCTGCAACATAGAAAAGTGCAGCACTACACCAGAGTCTGCAAAAGTTTCCTGAAGGTTTTTTTTGCAGTCAAACAAGGCTTTTTTCTCGCCTTTCTAGAAATCTTCAAACAGTTTTTTGAAAAGGTTTGAAAATTTAAAAGTTTTAAATTTCATTACCTGGCCTTTCCTGATGATGACTGTGAACAAACCCTAGCCTTGAGCTAATTAACATTTGAAACCTTGAAGTTATCTCAAACTTGTTGGGTGCCCAACATTTTCCATGGTGCTCCTTTCCTTTTTCCAATTTAAAGTTATAGGAAGAAAAAAAAAAAAACATAACTTTCAACTTAATGTTGAAAATAATGTTTTGAGTTTAACTTTATTGACTTTGAGTTAACTTTATTGAGGTCAGACTCCTATAACCTTTCACAGTAACAGAAATCAGGGATCACATGTTTCATGCCACAGAGTGCATCTCAATATTTTTTTTTTTTCAATGCATAAACTGTCATTTGATATTCATCATATTTGAAGTGACCTATTTTGTTGTCTGATTAGTAAGTTATTCAAACATTAAATTTACAAAAAATATAGATTCTGGATATTCAGATTTTCCTGAGCTATAAGCTATACTAATAAAAAGTAAAAGAAAAAGACATTAAATATTTTTCACTTTAGTGTGTAAAAAAAAAATAGTAAAATGTCAGTTTAACGTTTTGATTAAAATTTTGGACATGAATGAACTGTGACTCTTATTCTATTTTTTTGGATGCACATTATTTTTCCTCTTCTCACATCTCAACAAGTCGGGATGTACAAGACCATTCTAAGCAAGCCCCAGGACTTCCCTGTCCCATGTTAGCTTCCTCACTGGGTCAGAAATGTGTGTTTGGGCCACACTGAATAGCAGGTGTTGCGTTTCCCAGTGGAAAAAGTGCTGTTGTGATGCTGGCCTTGCCTTTTTTTCACACATTCAGAAAGAAGAGGGTTCAGTGCAGTCAGTTTTCTTATACTTCTAAGAGATTTCTAAGAATTATTATTAGAGTACAGAATGTACTTAACTATCTAGTTATAAAATAAAGAATTTTATTTCAAGACATGGCTGCACAGAGATGAGTCATACTGTCTCAGTTTACAGTTTGATAAACACAGCTATGTCAGCAGCTTCACAATGGATGCCACAATAGTCTGAGCTAAATTTATTCCTGTGGGGACATTGCAAACACTGGCTATTGTCAGTATTTAACCATAAATAACAGTAATTCTGCATCTCCCTCGGTCTTTGCTCTGCTTCTGCTGTTTTGCACAGGAGGAAGGGGCAAGTCCAGGACCAGACCGACTTTTTAAAATTGTTCTGGTGGGCAACTCCAGTGTTGGGAAAACTTCGCTGCTTCGTCGCTTCTGTGACGACTGTTTCTTTCCAGGAACCTCAGCTACTGTCGGTCAGTTTCCACTGCAGTGCACTTCTACTAAAGCTTGTGCAGACTTAAAGGTACCTTACATGGCAACCATTTGAGTGGTTTCATAAAATAACTTCTCTTTTACAAAAAACAAAAATTGTTCAAAGGTTTTCTAAGTAATTACATATAAAAGCACATAATAGTTCTAGATGACTTGAACACAAGCATTTAGTGAGGTGCTGTTCAGAAGCTCTCCAGTGCTTTCAGTTTGATCTTTATGGTTTTTCATGCTGACTGAATTAACACATTTGGAAGCTGATTCAGTCTGTTTTTGTCAAACGTCTACAAATTCTGTCCTGTAGCTGTAACTCAGGATGGGTTGTTCCCTTACACCGTCACAAACTAGTGAATAATGGAAGTAAAAACACATCTAAAGAATATAGTAACACAATACTTTTAATATTTATACACAGATGCACAACTATTGGTATTGGTAGCCCTGTGGTAGACTAATAGATAGGGATGTCCCAGTCTGATCCAGTGGCTCAGGGCTGATCCCGGCATATTTTAATCGATTAGGTATTGTTACTTTAAGATGGATACTTTGTTTTTACCACAAGGCACCATAAATGGACATTATTTACAGCCCATAGCAGTGTCTTAGACGGTATCAGAACAGTTTAGAGACTGGTTCTAGTACTCTGACCATGTTTTGAGCTGCTTTTCCTCCATGCCATGAACAGTTGGAGAATGTTAGCTAGTAAATTAGGTTTTATTTCAGTCAGAAGAATATAATTAGCCATTACATTAGAACCACCTGCTTAATACTGAGTAGGTCCCCCTTGTGCTGCAACAACAGATCTGACCCATCTAGGCATGGATTCCACAAGAGCTCTGTGGGGCCTTCATGAGAACCAGTGAGCCTTAGGTGACCACGACCATGGTAGACACTGAACATTACATACCGCAAACACCCCACACCTGCCTGATGTATTGGAGATTATCTGACCCAGAACACTTGTCCATGTTTCCGGCTTTTAACACATCAACTTCAAGAACTGACTGCTCACTTGCTGCCCAATATATCTCATTGAAAGGCACTGCAATATACAGCATAATGTACACTGAACAATAAGACCGTCTGAACCAGTGTTTTTCACTGAAATGTTTTTCATATTACAGGGCACTCTAATTACTGTCACAAGTCTCTGTCTCTTGGTGCGCAACCAAAATTTAACGCAGCAACCAATCATGTGAACGACACATGAAAATTTTCAAATTGAAATATAATTAAAAAAGAAAAAAATAGAAAAAATGTACGTTGTAAAGAAGCTTAAAGTTTATTTGGTTTAGTTCTGTATGACAACAGTCCCAAAAGGCCCCATCACAGTCTGCTTACAGGATGTTCATTCCTTCTTACAGTACATCAATATTGCTGCTTCTCCCAAGCCTAGATCAATCTTGCCTGCCCTTTCCTCTTAGTGTGTAATCGTGATCTGGAGGCATGTGCTCATCAGATAAATGTGTTCTGAAGGGCTCAGAAGAGGGGAAATAGCTCAAAGTTAAACTGGAGAAAATGAAAACGTTCTCCTGTGCACAGTGTTACAAGGTGGCAAACATTAACATCTTTCATGTTTGTTTAATGGCCTTTATCCATCTAGGTATTGACTACAGTGTAAAGACTCTTACAGTGGACAATAGTCAGGTGGCGTTACAGATGTGGGACACAGCAGGACAGGAGAGGTGAGTTTCCGTCTATTTTCAGTAAACATTCTGTTTTTTTGTTTTACAAAACAACTACAGATGGAACTCTCAGTGGTTGCTCAGCCTCTGTTTAATGTCTGTATTATCCTGGCAGGTATCGCAGCATTACAAAGCAGTTTTTCCGCAAGGCAGATGGGGTGGTGGTCATATATGACCTCACTAACGAGCAGACCTTTACAGCAGTGAGGTCCTGGCTGGCCAGTGTACAAGTAAGCCACAATGTGATGTACATTTTCTTCTTTAATTGGCCAAATTGATAAAGTACTCAACCAGAAGCAATCTGCACAGGCACCACAGAGCAGGGGCCGATGTTACACCCAGTGCACTAATACATGTCCAAATGTCCTTCTCATTTTTCCTCTTTTTATTCTTTTGTTCATTTTTATGATTTTTAACTTTAATTTTAGCGTTGATGAGGGCTGTAATCATCTGCTTGGACTCATTAAAAACGAATGGGCTCATGCATCTTAATTACTGCTCAGTGCCAGTTTGAAATAACATCCGCGAGATGCAATTTCTCCTCAGTCTGTACCTGTGGTTAATATGATTGACTGAACAATGTTTAAAATCACTGTAATACTCTGAATTAAACCAAAAGATTAATTAACATTTTACCTACAGCATCAATAAAATAGTTGCACCCAGAAGGACGTATCTGATAGCAATGCTATTTAGAAGGAAGGTAAAGATTACCAGGTCCAATAATGGATTAAAGATTCAGACTGATATGGGCTTGATGATTATTGAGCTACACACAGAGGTAGTGTCTTTTTAAATGGCTTTGGGCATAAAGCAACATGCCAGACATCTTGGATTGGAGTTGAAGTGGTAATGCTGTCCTGAGATAATCCATCCTATAGCTTGAATATTGTGTGATACTGTGTGAGTGCCAATAGAGCATCCAATAGCATCCCACACATTTTAAATCAGGGATAGGTCTGGCGATGTCACTGGCCTAAAACCCTCATGCTAACTATGGAGTGTCATGGTTTGGGGCTGCTTCACTGCAGTAGGGGCTTGAGAGAGCTTCATCGTGGAAACCACTGTGAAGTCTTTACTGTATCAGAGGGGGCTTGAGGAAAATGAAAAAGTAAATAAAAAGTTACTTCTGAAAGAATTTTGCATGGCAGAGTGGGGAAATCGTTCTTCCACTCAATGTTGGAAGATGGACTGGTAGATGGTTATAGGAAAAATCTGACATTATTCCAGCCGAAGGAGGAAATACCAGCTGTTAGGGCACAGGGTGTCCTAACGTTTTCCTTAGAAGAAATTTGTCTTTCTGTTTCATTTTACAGATGATTTTTAAAATACCTTTCCATAGATCACATTACATTTTCATGTGTTTAGTCCCATCACCTCCATCTCTCAATATAGTTTAGAAAAGCATAAGGAAAGAGGATGGGGACAACTGTTCAAGAAGATTTTTTTTTTATCATCTTTTAGGAAGGAGCAGGTGAAGACATCCCTGTGATGCTGTTGGGAAATAAGACTGACCTGGAGGGCCACAGGGAGATCCAGTATACAGCGGGGGAGAAACTGGCTAAGGTGAGTGAGCTAAAACCTTCTGTTTGTGCCAGCCTGGAGAAGTGAATGAAAGTAAAAGATGTGAATGAGAATGAAATGTGCAGTGTTCTTGGGGAAGAGAATTACAAGTCATTTTACTTCTTCATTTAGTTATCCACTCGGTCTTCCGTCATTTTTTTCTTCTTCTGTAGTTTGTGTGACATTGGAGTCCCTTTGATGTTTAATAAATGCACTTGAAGTCAATGTACTTTTGTGAATGGAGCAGAAATGTCAATGGGATGATGCTTTTTCCTGTATTATTTATGATTTAATACTGCTTGTACGTAAGAGGGGGAACTATTGTGTTGTCTTACAGGACTCTCAGTTGGTTTTCTTTGAGTGCAGTGCTTTCTCAGGTCACAACGTAACAGAATCTATGGTCCAACTGGCGAGGTATGTTGAAGCCACAACATGATAAGAGCCTGTAGATTATATAGTGTGTGTATATGTACACATACACACTGATGATCAAAGGTTTTAGAACACCCACTATGGGTTCTGAAACTTTTGACCGATATATTATGCAACAGAATATTGTTAATCAAGTGATCACGTCACAGTGCGATGACTGTCTGAAATTGATTTGTTTTACTGGTGTACAATCAACCACAACATTATGACCACCTCCTTGTTTCTACACTCTGACATGGTAGTGGTGTGTGGCACTGATGTGTCAGATCCACTCGTATCAGCTCAACACACACTGACACACCACCACCGTGTGAGTGTCAGTGCAGTGAGGAGAATGACCCTCCACCCACTTAGTACTTGCTCTGTAGTGGTTCTGTGGGGTCCTGAACATTGAAGAACGGGGTGTAAGAAGGCTAACAAGGTATGCAGAGACAAATGGACAGCAGTCTAATTATAGAAATGCAAAGTGCTCTTGTGTGGCAAGTGGAGCTGATAAAAATGAACAGTGAGTGTAGAATGTTCATAATGTTGTCTCAATGGTGGTGATGTTGTGTTTGATTGTAAACCATTAAAAAAAGCTATTTCAAAGTTTCAAAAAGTTCTAAAACTTTTGACCAGGGTAGTATATGTGTATATATGTATATGTAGAACAGAAACAAACAAAAAAACATATTCTACTCACACTGTGTGTGTGTGTGTGTGTGTGTGTGTGTGTGTGTGTGTGTGTGTGTGTGTGAGATATACTGTATATACACTGCCTGGCCAAAATAAAGTATCACCACCTGGATTCAACTAAGCAAATATGTAAGAGCCTCCCATTGGACAATTACTCCGTGGGTGATTATGTTACAACTGGCAACAGGTTACTTAACCCTAACTGATACAGTGAGTACAATGAGCTTCTTGTTAAACAGTCTTGTCAAAAGAAACATCCTGTGGTCGTGGAAAAGATGTTAATCTGTTTCGCAAGGGTAAAGGTTTGGCACGTATCAAGCAGACGCCTCTAAGGATATTACTGAAACAACTGATATCAGGTTAGAAACTGTTCAATGTAGTATTAAACAGTGGGACTTAACAGTGGGGAAACATAATGTTTGAGGAAGGAATGTGTTTGATCTTTAATGATCATCATCAGTGATCACTTAAATATTTGGTGAAATCAAATTGTAGAGAAACAACAGTAGTACTCAGGGATCTGTTTAATGGGGAAAGTAAGAGCATTTCCACGCAGTGAGAAGGAGACTTAAGTATCATTCCTCAATCGGATATTTACACGTTACACATGTTCAGAAGTCATGAAAGGCTTCTTTGTTAATTGTCTCTTGTTTAAAGGTAGAAACTAACTGCATATGTTTCGTTCGTGACAGTACAAATTTAACTTGAGCCCATAACACATTTTGTGCACATTTATCATTAATTAATGTGCTACTCATATGAGCAAGCTTTCTCTACCTCTGGGAGGGTTTGGGGGAAAAAAAAAAGGATTTATAGAGGATTTATAGAGGATTTTTAGAGGGGGTGGCTTCTGAAAAGAAATATTTGTATGTAGTACTAGGTGTGTAAAAGTAACCATGTGTGTAAAAATACTTCATACAGAGAGTCTTTTAGTGAGCTCGTTATATGTAAACCTTGTATCTCTAAATGGCAACGTTACAGGAAAAAAAACTTCTGGATTATCAATGGAAGTCACTGTGAAAAGATATCATTTTGATTCAATTGAAAAAAGAACAGCCAGATTCAAACTACATCAAAACGTGAAAAACGGCCAAAATGAGATCCAGGCTTTTTTCAAGAGAGCAAGAAGTTGTTTTCATGCTTAAAAGTTCTGTAAATTGTCTGGTCTCATCACTGCTGGCCGAGCAAAACCTCACAACCCTAGTTTTTAATTTAGACTATTTGAAACCAGCTGCCCTTTGCAGTGTGGGAAAAGTTAATGATTTGAAATGGTTCAAAATTGTGAAGGGCCTCCACTGTCTGGAACTGATGTCCATTTTTGGTCCCTTCCCATCCATCCCCAGATTGTGTAAAGTGTAAAACTACCTGCAATAAAAGATTGAGTGTTGGTTTGTTTTTCCTCTCCCCCTGAAGAGTTTGTTTTGGAGATGGGAGTTTTTCATTCCCCCATTATTGACGGTATTATTTGTGAATGTGCATTTTGTTTTGATTTCTAGGATTCTGAAGGAACAGGAAGACAGGGAGAAAGAGAAGACGGTCATCCTGGCTGGCAGCCCCTCAAAGAAGTCGTCTTGCTGCTAGTAGAGCACCCCCATGTACATTTCTCCTTCCCCTTTGCTCAGTGTTTACTGTTTCCCCTCTGCGTTTCAGTGTTCATGGCGATGTACGTTTTACCCACGTCCTCCCCCTTTCCCTCACCATGCCGGTGTTTTAATAGTCTCAGACCCTTTTAGACAAGTTTGTGATTTTTTCAGTGTTTTTTAACAAATGCAGCACATGAGCAGTGTTACGGTAAATATGGGAACGTTTTGCACTAGAAGGTTTTGGTGGAACCACTGTACGTCTATTTCATATTGAGGGATTACAGACAAATGCTGCAAAAACAGTGATATTAAGAGAATATGTGAAGAAAAGTCAATAAAGAAACGAGTGTTTTACTTATTACATCATTTTAGGAATAATGTGCTGACGATAATGCCTGTGTTGTTTACAGTGCAGATGTTTACAAAAGAAGTATAATGTTCAAAACTCGAGAGCCACATAGGAATTGATTGGCAGGTGGAGTGTAATTACATGTCAGTAACCGGTCAGGGTTACTAGACGCACTAGAAAAGTAGTTCCCAGCCCTGGTTTTGGAGGTCCAGTGTCCAGCACATTTTTGTGCTTTTTCTGCTCCCAGAAAACCAGAACCAAATAACCAACTTTTTATTAAGTCAATACTGAGCTCATATTAATGTGTTGAAGCTGGGAAAACAGCTTCCAGCAGCAGGGTTGGGGACCAGTTCTGTGTTCCCTGGTTTTGGAAGCTCACTGTCCTTCAGAGTCTATTTTAGTGCTGCCTTTTTTCCCAACCCAACTCCATTAACAAATCCTTACTGGGGTAAACATAGTGGGCCAAAGCAGGGGAACCACAAAACTGTGCAGGACATTGGGCCTCTAGTCCTGTTCTAGAACATTGGTCCTAAACCCTGGTTATGGAGGCCCTCTGTCCTGCTATGTTTAGAGCTTTCTCTGCAAACCTTTCCTGAGTTGTAGGTGGTTTGTAAGAGCAGGAAACCAGCAACAGGTGCAGGACCAGGGATTTCCGGGTCTAGGATTGGGAATCTTCTAGAATAGTGGTCCCAAATGCTGGTCCTAGAGGCCTACTGTCCCGTTTAGTGTTTTACTTGCTCATGGCACATTGTAATGAACTAAAGGACTCCTCAGCAAGCCTGTATTGGGGGTTGTATCAATACAGGAGAGACTAAATATTATGCAGGGCATTGAGTTTTCAGGACCAGGGTTGGATTGAGGACCACAGCTCTACAAGAACAATTGAGCAGAAACTGATTTTGACTGCAGTATGAATTATAAACATCCATTTCAGGAAGTTGGGTTTGTGTTTTGGAGTATTGTGACTGTGATGCCTGTTAGATATGTGCAGAAAATCTTTGTACAGGCCTTTCAGTCCAATCAGTGTTAGCACGATGGTCGACTCTCAATGGAAGCTTAAACCTGGTTATGTTCTCACTGTGGCTCCGCCTCCAAACTGTTTCTGTCAAGGACAAACAGAAGTGTTTCTAGAAGGAACAGGAAGGTCTTATTGCTGTTTATTGCATCAAGTGAGTCAAATAATGCCATGAAACAAATTACAAAAGCTTGACCTAAGTGTGGAGTCTTATTTTGTTGTTGTTGTTTTTCACCTTGTTGAATGTCACACTTGTCTGGAACATGTGCCTGGTTCTGTTATCTCTGTGAGGTGTCACTGAACATTCACACCACCAAAGCTAGAGTCCACTCCTTCTCCCAGTTCTGTAAGTGAAGGAATGGTCACACACGTGTGTAAAGTCTGTATATTTAAAATATAATTTCCAGTTCTGGTCCTGCAGTACCCCTGTACTAGATCTTTTTAATGTTGTTGTTGTTGTTGTTGTTGTAATATTCCCACACCCAGTGTAAACTGGTGGAGGGCTTGATAATTAGCTGACAGGCTGAATACTGTTCTGTTGGGAGCAGGGATC
The DNA here is from genome assembly GCA_034509495.1 of Acestrorhynchus altus. Taxonomy (NCBI): domain Eukaryota; kingdom Metazoa; phylum Chordata; class Actinopteri; order Characiformes; family Acestrorhynchidae; genus Acestrorhynchus; species Acestrorhynchus altus. The sequence goes on from CM067508.1 coordinate 25,529,507, forward strand.
ACTCTGACAATCCTGTGCTAATAAACTTGTATTGTATTAAGATGTTGATGATGTTGTAATAAAGGTAGATGTGTAATAAAGATTATGTTTACATGATAAAGTGTTGGTTTCTGATCTTCCCTCCATTACAAATAGTCCTAAGTATACTTTAGCAGACTAAAAGTGTCCCGACCTGATCTATATGCTGCAATTTGGACTATACATGCTCAACCTCACACAGAATGGTAGTAGCAAACTGAAAGACCCTGTGCAAATCTCTGATGTGTTCTGAATTATGAAATATATAGGTGTGGATAATGCAAAACAGTGGCGAGCTGTTAATCATATAAACAATATCACTATCAGACAAATAACTTATTTCTGAAATGGCAGCTTTACAGGAGAACCTTTAACTTTCATTGGAAATCCATATAAAAATCTTTTATTTCAAGTCATTTTGGAGCTTTTCTATTGATCAATAAGTGTAAAGAACCTGTATGTCTCTGTGTGTGTGTGTGTATGTATATATATATATATATATATATATATATATATATATATATATATATATATATATATAACTACGAGGAAAAGTACCCAGCCAGGAAAAGTAACCTACAATATTTCTGTGTTCTTCTGTGTATACTTTTATACTTATGCTACCACCTAGTGGTGAGATCTAAGTTTTACAGCAACATCTAAATCCTCCATCCTTGGCACAGTTTTTATCTCTCCACCCAAACCCACCATATTCAATTCATCAATGAATTATTAACCCCATCGTGAGCTGTGGAATGTTCAGCCGAGTACAAGAAAAGCAAAAACTACTGTACGAGTCCTGGAACATAGTTGTGAACCTCTGATCTAATGATACATATATATAAAAAACAAACAGACTTTTAAATAACATTTATTGACAATGTATTTATGATCATTTCTGGCTTTTTTTGCACATAATTATTACTACAACATACGTCTTCACATCCAAAAAACTTCCAAAGCCTCATTACTCCTAATGCATGCTCTCTAACATCTATACATGTCTTTAGATAGGGTTCAAAATGATCTATTGAGTGAAAACAACAGCAAAACAAGCAGCATATTGCTTTAGAGGCTTAATCAGGATGTTCCAAATGAATTCTTTGTTGGATTGTTTCATAGAAGAATGATGAGGGCATTTTTCATAGTGATACTGTCTGATTAGTAAATTAGTTTATTCAAATTAAAAATTCAAATTAAAAATTGTTATGATTATGGATTTCTGGATTTTATATCAGATATAAGCCTTGCTGATCAGCAGTAAAACAAAAGATGGAAATACATCACTTTAGATGTAATGAATGTAAACCTTATACAATTTTTAAGTGAAAATTGAATATATTTTTCACATATTTTTGCCAATTTACAGAATAGTGTTTTTCAACCCTGATCCTGGAGGCACTTCTGCCCTGCATATTTTAGAGGTTTCAATACTCCAGCTACACCTGAGTCAAATAATCAGCTCATTAACAAGCCCTTCAGAGTTGCATGGAGTGTGTTAAAGCCAAAATATGCAGGGCAGGGGTGCCTCCGGGACCAGGGTTGAAAAACACAGGTATAGCGGAACCATTTTTGGTTCCATAAGGAGTGAGAAGAACTCCTAAACTGGTACAGAAGCTTTACATGTGCTTAGTCATGAAATCAAGGTTCTTCATTCACACATTACGTGATATGATTCTTATTGGAACCAACGATGGTTCTTCTATGGCATTGCTCAACAAACCATTTGTAGCACTTCAATGCAAGTATGCTGACATCAATACATAAGAGGTCATTTTTTAAACATCCTGATTGGAGCTTTACCTGCATTGTACTTTAATATAAAACTTGATGAGACAAACATTCTATATTCATACAAGATACAGCATCAAACTAACCTTTGCATGCCTTACTCCTTCCTGCATCACACACTCTTAAAAGTAGTCATAAATAAAACTGCTAGCGTAAGCATTGTTACAGATGATGCTCAAAAATAAACAGCAAACTCACTAAAAATGCTGGTGAAAAATTGCAAATAAAAAAATTGCAAATAAAAATAGTTCCTCTGGGACTATCAGAACCTTCCCTTCATGTATGCCATATTGAATGTAAGCAAGGAAGTGAGGGAGATGCGGCTGTGTCTTGCAAATAAATAGAATGTCTTTGGATAATAGCAGGACCAGAGGTCCTTTACCTTGGTGATGACTTTAGTAAGAGCACAGGTGAGAATTGGCAGCTGCGATCAGACACGTCTCTTCCTACAGGTCTCCTTTCTCTTTCTAAGCTATATTGGAAGGTATATATTAATCTACCTTCTATTGATCATTCTAACAATAGTACAGACACACCAATGAACATTCAATCACTCTCACATACAGTCAGGTGAGAAAATTAGGACATCCCATGAAAACCTTTGTCTTTTTTAACATATTTAAACATGGACATTTGATCTTCAAAAGAAACATGTTTTAAACATTACTTACGAGGAAAAAGTTAACCCTCCCCATTTATTACTACTTAAATTGGCATGCACTTTATACCATCCGTGAAGCATGGAGGTGGAAGTGTCGTTAATTGGGGCTGCTTTGTTGCAGCATTGCCTGGTAAGAATCCGTGTTGTAATCAGAACATGTGAGGCCATCTGTTTCAAAACTAAAGGCAGAGGTGGACCATGCAACATGACAATGACCCAAGTTATTCCAGTAATGTCCCGTAAATTGAGCAGAGAAATCAGATAAAACAGAGAAATCAAAGTCCAGATCATAATGCTACTTGGATGGTGCATTTGAAAGTGGTTGTGCATGCAAGAAACCCCTCAAAGTTCAAATGTTTTCCATATTTCTTAATGACGAACTACAGATTTAATGGGGTATCCTAATTTAAATGTAGATTCCACACTGCCCAAAAAATAAAAACAACAGTTAATGTGTTATCACTATATAAAGAGGTGGAGTTATAGCTATTGCTGTGAATGCCTTCTTTTCTAACAAGTCTATATATCTCCAATAACTAACAAAGTAAGGAGTTCAGCATTGAAGTACTGTATATGCCACTGAATTTAGTTTCTAATTCTGCTTAAGAACTCTACTATGTACTATAGTGCAGCAGACAAGTTCTTAGGGTAAAACAAACAATGTTAATGTTAAAGTAATTGCTTCAATTTGGATTTAGATTAAGAACTACAGTAAATCTAGGCTAGCTCCTACACTCACACCAAAGCCACCAACGCTCCTTCTCAAAAAGTAAATACTGTAAACTGCCTCTTCACATTCATAAGGACAATAACATTCTTGAGTTAATAAGGCAGTACATTCAAAGATGCCTTCTGAACAGTCGTAGAGATGGTGGACTAGTGCACGCTATTATTGACAATGGCAAGGCTGCTATTGCTTGGAGAGGCACTCCACTCCAGAATGTTGGCCCAGCTCCCAGAGATAGGCAGAACCGTGGCCTTTGTTCCTCCAAACCTCAACTTCAGCATCAGTGGTGGCAGCTGCTGCTGCTTCTGCTGGAAGGAGAGTGCCCCCTCCTCTGCCTTTACGTTGATGGGCAACTGCCATATTTGAGCGTTCACCGCCCCCTGCCAGAAGCTTAACGCATCTTATAGTCATGAGAAATAGCGGCCTCAGAAAGCTGACCTTTAAAATCGAGCTCGAAGGTGAAGTCCAGATCACGCTGGAGAGTAAAGAGAGGAGAGAAAGGGAGTAGGGTTGGAATATAATATTGACTGAATGCAAAAGTTTGGGCACAAAGGAGGTTTGTGCAATTGCTTATTTTAACACTCACTGCATTCTTTTCATTAGGATGCATGGCCACTGTGCCCACAATCTCCTCCCCTCTCTTCACCGTCAGATACTCCTCAAGATAGAAGACTGTCTGCTTCCAGTGAGTGTAAGGGGCATCAGGTGCTACAAAAAGAAGAAAACATACACAGTAGGGTATACATCTCTGTTTTTAATTATCTTTGTTATTTATTTGTTTGTTTGTTTGTTTGTTCTATTATAATCCATTACTGTTTATATTGTTTTAAATTTGATTTTGATTTTTAATGAGTTTTCAATTTTAATATTTCAACTTTCTTAAAACCTGTTCTTTTAATTCTTGTAATGTCATTCATGGAATGAACTTTGAAAATATAGCAAAAGAGTGTATGTAGCCATACATTCTATAAATTCAGTAAAAAACTGTGTGAACATTAAACATTTGAACCTCAGCTTCATCAGAAATGGACAACAAAATTCATAAAATCACAAGTAAAACATATTTCATCTCCTCTGGGTCTGATATTTACCATTAAATGCTTGGGGTCAGTATTACATTCCCTTTTAATGAATCATACTTATTCAGTTTATTTCTGCTCTGACATGGCGGTTCCCCCTCTAGCCCTCATGCACAGGCATTGCTAAGAAGCCTGCCAGATTCACCCTCTGACTTGATCTCTCCTCACACAAACTATCTCATTGCTCTCAAGTATGTGAGGTTAGTATCTGTGTGTGTGTGTGTGTGTGTGTGTGTGTGTGTGTGTGTGTGTGTGTGTGTGTGTGTGTGTGTCTGTGTCTGTGTCTGTGTGTGTTTGTGGGTGAGCATTTATCTCTGTCAGCTGCACTCTGCTGATATCCAACTGCTTCACCTGTAAGAAAGGACTGGTGCTGAGAGAGAGATTGACCAAGCTTCAAAAGGTCAAGAGAACTTCAGTGCGCTCTTAGATCAGAGCAGCCAGCCTGACTGTACCGTTCTTAGCATTAAGGCTTTTGACAGGGCTGAGCCCATCTCATATCACACACACTGAGAGGTTAAATGAAATCTGATGTATCAGGCTACTGCACTGGCCTTTAAATGTGCTGCTCTGTGGAAATCCAGAACCAGGCTCAGAGAAAACGAAACTGGAAAACTATGATCATGAAAACCTGGATGGAAAAAGACTCGTTAAAGGGTTAGATGCAGCACACAGTTACAGTTAGACTCTCCAGAAAACTATCAGGAGAAAAACATTACCCCATATTTATATTTTGGAAAGTTGATGATATTGAAAGGTTTGATCCAGAGATTCATCAGAACCATACTATATTCCAATCAGCCATGACATTAAAACCTCCTTCCTAACATTACGTAGCTCTGACCCTGAAGGTGCCCTGTGGTATAAGGCACCAAGACATTAGCAGACGTCCTCTAACTTGTGAGATGGGACCTCCATGTTTATCACTAATTAGACGTGGACAAGAAGTGACCTTGTCACTGGTTCATCTGCCTGATGTTTTGGAGATGTTCTGACCCAGTCATCTAGAACAGGGGTGTCAACCCATCTCCACAATGCGGTGGTGTGGCTGTGGGTTTTCGTTCTAAACAGCAACACATAATTCCAAGAATAATTTCATATTCTTACGCTTTCCCATTTCTCTTACATCCAAGATATCAACTTCAAGAACTGACTGTTCACTTGCTGCCCAATATCTAGATCCCACCCTTGAGAGGTGCCACTGTAACAATTCACTTTACCTCTCAGTGGTTTTAATGTTTTGCTGATTGCTCTAGAGCTAACATTTTGCAATGTTTTGCTAATGTTCTTAGATCTAATTCTCTTACTTCTGAAATGTTAATATACGTTTGGTGCTGGATTTACAGTATTAATCTTATTATATTCATTATTTTTAATGTAATTTCACTTGTGCCACTTTCCATTCCGTATTCTCCCCTACTCTTCAAAGCACACACAGGACACAGAAGATGAAGAGGCCCAAAAACCCATAAAGCTTCAAAGCTGTAAACTGATAACTTAAAGTGTGGTAATACATCAAACCTAATGAAACATGACAGCATACTCAATTAATCTGTGTAAAGAAAATTGCGGTTTTAGCTGCATGAGAAGCAGCCCTCCTCCGCTGATCCCCTCATCACCATCCAGGGCCACAACCACAGAAAACAGTAGGAAACACCAGCAGCACTTAATTATCCAGCTTTCTCACTAATGCACGATGAAAGCAAAACTCCATTTTTTAATTTATCTAGCAAAAACACAACGTTAGGCTCCATCGAGATCCGCAGCCGAGTACTGCATCTTCAGTGGTTTCCTCTATGCAGCAGAAAAGCAATAGATTAAAGTACTGTAGTCTGCAAGAGTTCTGAAACTGATAAACAGTAGTGTGTGCTTTTCAGGATAGCTCATTTTAGCTCAGCATATACTCCACAGAGAACACAGGTCAACACACACACACACACACACACACACACACACACACACACACACACACACACACACACACACACACACACATAGACAGTGAGTAGCTCTCAGTATGGCATAATCCATCCCATCCAACTTGAATATTCACTGAATTTTGCAGTAGGGGTGGAGTGTTGATATGGTGTCCAATAGAATCCCACACATTTTCAATTTAGGATAGGTCTAGTGATGTGACTGGCCTTTTTGGACAATGAGTTTATATACACCACCTTACTGGCCTAAAGTAGAGCTTCAATTAATCAGGAAACTTTCCATCGTGACCCAGGCCACCAGTTTTGAATCCACGACTTTCAATTTCTTCTCCAAATAACCAAAACCAAACTCAAACACCACCAACAGAGAGTACTAGTTCATTTAACAGCAATCTTATTTTACCTGGTAAGTTACCGCCAACCTTACAAAATGTCCACTACTGTACCAAATAGAATTATGCTTTATGTATTTAAAAACACATGGCCACGAGGCAAACTCCTTCCCTCCCTGGATATTTTGTCTATATGTAATTATAAATAAAGTAAATTGGTGCATTCAATGTATAATAGGATTGGATAAATACACCATATTGAGGTTTCCAAGTCTAAGGGCCTGTGTGCAGCACCACACTTCAGTTCAGATCCTCACAGCAATGTTCCAAAATCTAGTACAATGCCTTTCCTAGACAACAGAAACAAGAAAAGCAGGCACAACAACAACAAAAATTAAAAATAACCTGCTGTCTTTTAAACATACGACATACAAATCAGTTCTTCATTATATATGGGAGAAGCTTGCAGAAGGTCCAGCATCACTGCAGCTCTCTTCATGGCAGAACTCAATCTTGGTTTCATTAGACCAGAGAATCTTTTTTTCCTCATAGTCTGAGTCCTTAAAGGGATTTTTTTTGCAAACACCAAATGGGCTGTAATTTTATTGGCTGTGGCCTAGTATTTGTGTCTTCAAGACAAGCTCTTGAGATTGCAGCAGTATGCATCTGAGCCTTCTCCTCTTGGAGTAACACACCAGAGTGTGCATTCAGAAGAGGAAGGTCCACTGGTTACAGAAACATTTTAGCGTAATGTTGGCCTGTCAAAGGGCCTGTAATGGCAAAGACCAGTGGTAAGACCAAAGGTGATCGGGCATTGTAGGAAATTACACTCAACACCATGACACCAGGCCTGCTGGACGTGTGACACATGACAACAAACAAACAAAGTGGGCTAGCCTTTGCTTCCATCAATGTTCAATGAGCCTTGGGAGCCACTGACCCTGTCACTGGTTCACTAGTTGTCCTTTTATTTGGAGAACATTTGGTAGGTATTGACCACTGCATAGGACCTCCAACGAGATCTGCCTAATGAAGATGTTCTATTAAGAAGATGTTTTGGCATAGTGGTGTAGACAGTATAATTTGGCTCTTATCAAAGTGGCTTAGATTCTTACACTTCCATTTCTTCTGGTTTGAACAAATCAACTTCAAGAACTGACTGCTGCCTCATATGAAGATCCCACTACTTGAACCAGATAATCAATGGAACTCTCTTTAGGTTTTTAATGTTATGGCTGATTTGTATATAAATTCTGCAAATTAATCAAAATCTTGCTCGTCAGTAAATTGAAGTTACATGTGCAGTATTTTTTTAACTTCATATCAGTTGGATGTCAGTTATATATTTGCAAACTACTTTAAAATGTGAATATCATGATAATATAAGTGATCCATTTACACCAATTGATTAAAAACAAATTGGACTGTAATTCAGCTTACAATAGAGAGTAAAAATATGGACACTCTTTAGTTACTATTTGTAAATAACAAAAATAAAATACAATTTTTACATTATTATTAAATTATTAATATATTAAAATAAAATATCCCTAAAGCATGTATATACATTTTGTCCTTCTCCTGTAAAGTTGCAATTTTTGAGGTATATTTTTGGGAGATAGCAAACAAAAGGCATATCATTTGGGAAGCAAGGTGTCCAGCCACTACATATGCTTTACAGGATAACAGTGGAAATCAATAGCAATGTCCAGCTTCATTAAAGTCTTACATCACATATTTGATAAGACATGGTCTTCACAACTGTCACAGACTATGACACCTTATGGCATTTAATCAATGGAGGAAACAGACATCAAGAGACCTCGCAAAATAAAAGGAGCTGACCATAATGCAAAAACCAAATAGCTCCACAAGATGGCAATGCTGCGTCATAAAAACACAGCAGTGCTTTTTCTTTTTCCAAATACATTAAAGAGGAACGCTTATCCACGCTTATCCTAGAATGATAAGTGCTTCAATATATGACTGAAAATGCACCATCAATCTGGATGAGTTATAGATGCACACTTAGTCCAGTGGGCACAAAGCCTACTGCATCGCTTTAAAGCAACAGCTAGGAAGCTGGGTGCGACACTCTGGAAAAATATGGCTCAGCTGAGCTAATGGCTTTACACGTCTCTTACACTGAATTCAAATCGAGTTAGGGTCCAAGTCTGGAGTCTCATATGCCTGGACTAAAGCAGAGCTTTAATTACTCACAACAGTCCAGCCTGACCCAGGCCACAAAGTTTTGAATGCATGGCTGACGAATATTTATTCGAATAACCCAACCCAACTCAACCGCCAGCAACAGAGAACACTAGTTAATTCAATAACAATGTTATGTTCAGTATATATACACAGTACCAGTAGACACCTACACTCTTCAACCCTTAAAGAAAAACGTTACAGAATGTCCAGTACTGTAAAAAGCAAATCAAATTAGGTTTTGCGTATTTAAAACACGTGGCCTCAAGGAAATTTTCCTCTAGTCGTGGAAATTTCGTCTATTTGCAATTATAATGCATTGAAATAGTATTGAATAAACACACCACATTGAGGTTTCCCAGCCTAAGGGCCTATATCTAGTCCCATACTTTAATTCAGATCCTCACAGCAATGTTCCAAAATCTAGTACAAAGCCTTCCCTGGACAATGGAGACAATTGCTCCAACAAAAGCAACAATACAAATAGAAAAATGCTGTAATTCTAACATATACAAACGAACTCATCTTTAGATATGAGACAAACTTCCAGATGGTCAAGCATCACTGCAGCACTCTTTACGGCAGAGCTCAATCTTAGTTTCATCAGACATGAGAATCTTGTTTTTCACAGTCTAAGAGTCCTATAAGTGCTTTTTTGCAAACCCCTGGTGGGCTGTAATGTGTCTTTTACTGAGGAGAAGCTTCTTTCTGGCCAGGTTGGTGCAGTGCAGCAGTGATGGTTGACCTTCTTCTCCCAACTGCAAAAAGGATCTTTGGAGCTCAGCCAGAATTACCATTGGGTTCTTGATCACCTCTCTAAAAAAGTGACTTCCCCCCTAAATTACTTGGTTTTTGGGGGCTTTCAGTGCAGGGGATTCATTTGTAGTCCTTTCCAGATGTGTGTGTGTGTGTGTGTGTGTGTGTGTGTGTGTGTGTGTGTGTGTGTGTGTGTGTGTGTGTGTGTGTGTGTGTGTGTGTGTGTGTGAAAAATTAAACATAATTTCACCAAAGATTTTTTTTTGTGGTTGAATGGGCAATAATAACAAAAAACCCACAGATATTCTGTAATATCCTCATATCTCACTGTTCAAGTTCTATACTCCAAAAAGGACACAGAGGCTAAAAAAAGGGATCAAACCTAACAGAAGTCAACATCTATTCAAATATTCCTGGACCAGCCCTGGACATCCTGAGTTCAGGCTCTAGTCTGAATTGAAGCAAAACAGCCAGGTCATTAAATAAACACAGTTGATAAGAATACAACACCTGTAGAGAAGCCTGTCTTCTTATGACACTTGGTGAACTCAATGTTGAAGTAGGTAACGAGAGCATGAACATAGTCGTTCCTCTGGACCTGCAGGCAGAAGGTTGAGGTAAAGGACAGATCCTCTGGCTTCACTGTGTAGATGTCCACCTCCTGAAGAACACAGAACAGCTCTGTCACTGTGGGTAAAGTGTACAGTAACATAATGGGACTCAGAATGGCACCACAGTCGTTTTGACTCGAGCCTTAATCCCTATTAGAGAGCTTTTTTAAAAAAAAATTGAAATGTCAGTATGCTAATGTCGCCTCAGAGCAGAGTCTGGACATGGTCAGAGATATCTGAGGGAGATCTGAGAGAGCTCATTCAGGTCTTATCTTCCGCTCAAACCAATTCCCATCCCTCCCTTGCTGAATAAAAACTTGTTTATCAGGCAAACAAAAGCGAAACAGCATTGTTCTCTCTCTCTCTCTCTTCCCCCTCCCTTCCCCCCTCTCTCTCTCTCTCTCTCTCTCTCTCTCTTTCTCCAGATCTTGTAAGTTAATTTGTTGACTTTAATTGAGAGAGTTAAAACTATTTATGATGATTTGGCTCAATTCAACTGCCCCCAGAGTACAAAAAAATCAAACAAGTCAATTATTTCTTACCTTGTGCTCTGATAATCTGTCTTACACTCTAAATATGTACAGAGGCCACAATACAATACACCTAATAATCCATTAGAAGGTCAGTGAGGACACATGCAGCCAGCAGTATAGACTCTATGAATTGGCATGCACAGCACTATTCTGACTCCAGACAAGGACAGTGAAATGAAAAAACGTTTCAACCTATTGTCACTATTGGACAAAGCACCTTGTCGGAAAAAAATGGGAACTTTACGGTAGAAGGAAAAAACCTTAACTTCAATGGAAGTCAGTGTAAAAGAATGTATACATTTCTATTGGTCCATTCATCATAAAGAAATGTAAAGATCAACTGCTACATTGACTTTATATCAATCTAATGGCAATACAATAAATATATCACTTTTTTTCATGATTTTCGCTTTTTAAGTCATATTTATGTTCATTATACGTAAATCCGGATACTTTTAGGCCTTTCTTTGACCTTTTTTCAGCATATGTGGCTTATAGCTCAGGAACATCAGTAATCCAGAACATCCGCCACTGACAAACACCTGCTTTGTAGTGTGGTGGAGCCACATCCTGTAGGAAATAACAGGGAAACTGCTCTCTTCAGTCAGAATGGATGGGAACACTGTTTCCTGTAGCATTGTCAGATGATGCTGAGCATTTAGGATTTGGTTGGCTCTGATTACATGGGTGCCCAATATTCCACACCACATGATGAGCTTCACATCACCTGGTAGCTCACGCCCTGGGTGGTTGACTCCACTGACCTGGGCCTGCCCCCTCACAATCGAACAGAATGGGCCTGTGTTGGTCAAATTCCTAGGTGGAGAACTCCAACATGTCTATCAGGGTCATCCTCTGACAGTTTGATCTTGAAGGGGTTCTACTTATTGGTTTGAAGAACCTGTACAAGGGATTATTGATGATTCTTCGCTATATTTTTTCGAACAACCACTACATGGCTTGTCATTCACAGTCCTGGTTTCTCGGAATTTGGCTTTGCAACAGTCTTGTGTGAAATTGGTCTTTCCAGGTGTAGTTTGGAACTTTCTGTGTTAACTTCTGAACCACAAGAGATCAATTCTGAGACACCTTTGGCCTTCTGGTACAGTGGGGAAAATAAGTATTTAGTCAGTCACCAATTGTGCAAGTTCTCCCACTTAAAAAGATGAGAGAGGCCGTTAATTGACATCATAGGTAGACCTCAACTATGAGAGACAAAATGTGAAAAAAATTTGAGAAAATCATTTTGTCTGACTTTTAAAGAATTTATTTGCAAATAATGGTGGAAAATAAGTATTTGGTCAATAACAAAAGTTCATCTCAATATTTCTGTTGTATATCCTCTGTTGGCAATGACAGAGGTCAAACGCTTTTCTGTAAGTCTTCACAAGGTTGGCACACACTGTTGCTGGTATGTTGGCCCATTCCTCCATGCAGATCTCCCTAGAGCAGTGATGTTTTAGTTGCCGGCAGGCAACACGGACTTTACCTCCAAAGGTTTTCGACAAGCGAGATCGGGAGATCGCTTAGGCCACCCAGGCCTTGAAAATGTTTCTACGGCTTACTCCTTTGTGTCAGTTCTGGCAGTGTGCTTGGGATCGCTGTCATGCTGGGAAAGACCCAGCCGCTTTCATCTTCCACAAGTTCTTTGCTGATGGAAGGAGGTTTACACCCAAAATTCACAATACATGGCCCCATTCATTCTTTTTCATGAACACGGACTCAGTCAGTCTTGGTCCTTTGCAGAGAACAGCCCCAAGCATGATGTTGCCACCCCTTATGCTTCACAGTTGGTATGGTGTTCTTTTTGATGCAACTGCGATTCACTGTCCTCCAAACACGACGAAGTTGTGTTTTACCAAATAGTTCTACTTTGGTTTATCTGACCATATGACATTCCTCTCCAATACTCTTTCTGGAACATCCAGCTTAGCAAACTTCAGATGCCTGGATATGACTGGCTTAAGTAGGGGACACATTTGGCACCTCGCAAGATCTGGAGCTCAAGGGTCAGAAGTGTGTTGTTGATAGCTTCTTTGTAACGTTGGTCCCAGCTTGCAGGTCATTCACCAGATCCCCTTGTGGTTCCTGGGATGCCTCACCGTTCTTGTGATCATTTTGACCCCACGGGCTGAGATCTTGCGTGGAGCCCCAGATCAAGGGAGATTAGTAGTGGTCTTGTAGGTCTTCCATTTTCTAATTATTGCTCCCACAGTAGATTTCTTCACACCAAGCTGCTTGCCTATTGCAGATTCAGTCTTCCCAGCCTGGTGCAGGCTCACACCCGGTTTCTGGTGTCCTCCCATTGTGCTCTTTTCGCTTCACCATAGTGGAGTTGGGAGGTGACTGTTTGAGGTTAGGGCAGGTGTCTTTATAATGTTAATCCACTTCTCAAACAGGTGCTATTAATACAGGTAATGAGTGGGGGAAAGAGGAGCTCTTAAAAAGAAGCTATAGCCCGTGACAGCCAGAAATCTTGCTTGTTTGTAGGATGACCAAATACTTTATTTTCCACCATTATTTGCAAATAAATTCTTAAAAGTCAGACAAAATTATTTTCAATTTTTTTTCACATTTGTCTCTCATAGTTGAGGTGTTCCACTCTATGATGCTGTACTGCGGCCTCTCTGAAGCTTTTTATGGGAGAACTTGCACAATTGGTGACTGACTAAATACTTATTTTCCCCACTGTATGCTACATGACCACTTTCTTATTAGATAAACTAGCCTTTGATCCAATATAACAAGCTTTCAAGAGGGCAGCCATGTTCCAGACATATTCGAATGGGTCCCATCAATTCATTACTTTCTATGGTATTCAGAAATGTATTTTTTCCATCTCTTTCGAAATGTGCGGCGTCCTGGTCCACCCTAAACTATTGTTTCCATAAAGCTTGTCGCCACATGGAGTTACGAAGTGCTCTCTAAAATCTCCCTGGTAGCCACTGCATTCACTCTGGACTCTGATAAAACACAATGGATCAACACCAGTGGATGACACCCAAAACCATCACACACAATGTAGAACCACTGACTTCAGAAAGGATGCATTCTGTGCCTTCCAATTTCTTCCAGACTCTAGACCACGATTTAAGACTGTAGGACTTTTGATATCCACATGAATGCAAAAGTACTTTTAAGCTTTGGCTCTTAGCCCAGGTAAGATGCTTCTGAGGTGCTTGATATAGGAATGCTGCAGTTGTAGCCCCTTTCCTGGAGACGTCTGGCGTCATGGCGGTGTGATCTTCGCCTCAGAAGCTCTCCCCAAGCTCTTGAATCGACTTTTGATCAATCCCCCAAGCTCATGGTCATTCTCTTTCTTGTTGCTTTGAGCACATTTTTCCTCCCATCACATTCTGGCCTACCTTCTATTAATACGCTTTTGATACAGCCCCAGGAGAACAGCTAGCATTGACCTTCTGTGGCTTAATTCTTTTGTAGAGAGTCAAGTTGTCTTTTGAAATTAACTGGATCAGATCAACACTCCTCAGATTTTGGTGGGTGTGCTGAACTAGACATTAGTATTTATTCTGTTGGAATAGAAATTAACCTAATTGAATCGTACTAGAGATACTGGATTTCTGATTTTCAAGAGCTTTTGGTTTACACTGATCACTTTAACAATATAGTAACGCGGTTTATTTGGTTCGGCCCCTTAACAGACAGTCATATTACATCAAAGCATCTGAAAAACAGAGAAACAAAAACATCTAGAGCAGCCTGAAACCCCCTACTCAGACGCTCTATGCATTTAAATGACCCTGGATCGTCAATCATCATCTCTCTCTCAGGCTTGCCATTCCATCAGCACTTCATTGTGAAATGAGATTTTACTTTGCGGATCATTATACAGCAGCCATGCTTGTTAGGGGACTAATGATCAGTCAAAAACATCTTGTAATGCTCTTGGCCTTTTTTTTAATGAACCTAAAAAAACACTCACTCTGAACACACATCAAGACTTCATCACCAGGCTTGAACTTCAATGCATATAAATTAGGCAAAAAAGTAAAGAGATTTCCATTTTGATTAAGCAAGTGTTGGTCACTACTTGCTTTTGGGTCCACACGTCCACCAGTGGCTCTTTTCATTGCTACATTTTCATGCAGGTCATATCAAAAGCCGCACACGCCCCCACCCTACAGACAATACCCATGGGCCAGGTCAGATTCCATGTTACCAAAGCTTTTAGTTAGCTGGCAGGTGAAATCTTCCAGCCTCAGATCAATGGTGCAGACATCATCAGACAGAGTAATGAGTCACTTAGTTACCTCTGCTTTGAGCAATCTGAACACTTCAGAAAGATCAGAATCCTCTAAGAAGTATATGAACCAAGAGACCCTTGCAGTGAGGGTTAATACTGAGTGTTTCCCATGCATAGGCTCCACTTGTAACCAGGAATTTGCATGCATTTATGTGAAAACTGACTAATGGGCTCCTCCTACAGTTGTAAAGTGCATCTACTTTACAATCATTGTCATAAATACAATCACACTTTTGAGTGCCCCTAGTGGTTAGAACATATACGTAATCTTTGGGGATGTGAAAGAACTGTGGACTGAGTGGTACACATTGTTACAGGTTTATACACAGACAGACTTGGGGTTACTTCCAAAGTTATGCAGTTCTGGTGAGAGATCTCTTAACTCTGTTAATTAAAGTTCCAGAGTGCAATAGCAGTGTTCAGTCCTGAAATAGGAATTATGCCATTTTCCCTGTTAGAGTGAGTGGAGCATCTACATGATTTTGAAGCTTATATTTTGAAGTGAAATTGCTACATAACAAAATCTTTAGTATTAAGTGAAGTGGGTGCACGAAATGGTCAAAGGTATAGGAAAATATGTTCCTTCAATGTTTCTTTTTTCTGCTATGCTAAGGATATAAATAAGAGCTGCTTATGTTGGAGCAACTAATGGCCCAGGAGAGAGCATTCTGTGATGATTTGATTCCATTTAGCAAAAAGAGCATCCAGGATATTGGATGATCACCACCCCACCTTATCCCCAACTCCCCAATTCATCCCAAACATTCTGGATGGAGAACCATCATTCCAGAGAGCAGAAACCTCTATAGCTCAGTGGTGCTCTGATGCTTTAAATCCCTGTAGCACATAATTAGGCACATGGCAAGGAGATAGAAAGAACAGTTGCCACAAATGGATGTTTGATCTATTATAAAAGAGTGTGAGTGAGAAGAACCCGGCAGCTGAAGAACCACGTGAAGGTTCTCATTCTTAAATATTTAAAAGGTTTTTCCCCATGCAGTCATCTTTTATTACAAAAGTGGTTTACACTCTAAGCATATTTCAAACCTGTGACAAACCCTATACTGATCCAAAACCTGCCATATCTGTCAACACTGCTCATATTATTCATTAATGCAATGTAAGTATATAAAGTCACCAAAAGTGATCAAATGCAGCATCATCTAAGAGAAATCTGAGTTTCAGCCTTTTCTGCATTGTGCCTACAGGATCATGTATTCTGACATAGCTAGTGGGTGTACAGTACACTTTAAGTTGTGTGCACTGCTGACACAGATGTGCAAATGAACGTAATGGCACCATGCCTAATGCCAGTCATAGGCTGGAGGGATATGAAGCTCCTGAGCACTGAGCTAAATGAGAAACTGGGGCGTTTTCAACTATCCGCACTTTAGATGAGTTGGGGAGTTTGGGATGCAAGAGGTGAGATCATCCAATACCCCGACCCCTATATAGGAAAAAATTCTGTATACACAAAGCAGGATAAACTCTTTAATAATTATTGACAATTAATAGAAATAATGAATTTGGTAGGTGCTCAAACACTTTTGTCCATATAGTGTGTGCTCATGACCTGAACCAATGCATAATACAAACCACTCCCACGCATAAACCAAGTCTTCTCTCCATTAAGCTGTTTTGCTAGACCTGTTTCACACAGGGAATGTCCTCTGATAAACGCCCGGATGGTTTATCCCAGGGTTCTTGGCCTGACAAAGTAGCAACAAAAGCAGATCCCACTGTTGCTTTTCGATTTTTCCTGTAACAACACGGGTCCCATTATGGCGAAAGTGTGTGTGTGTGTATGTGTACAAGTGGGAAAAAGGACACTTCCCCCAGAGCAGCAGCTTTATAGGCTGTGTTGCTCAGATGTGATGTTTGATGACTCTACTGTAATATCGATCATCACACAGCCCGCAGCGCTGTGGCTGTGAAATGAAGCCATGTCACATGCTCTTCTTATCCCTCTCGTGTGTGTGTATACACACTCACAGGATCTTGAAGTCCTTGTAATTTCTGCTCTGGGTCCCCTCGATAGCGCCACAATATAGAGAGTGGTGCACGGCCTGGAAACATCAGGCCACCGGCTTTATAAAAGAACACAGAGTTTCTCCTCACTGTGAGAGGAATGTATACCCACACACACAGCACTGTTCAGACATGCAGAACACAGATGGAACACACACAGAATGCAAAACACGCACACAATCTACATTTTCAAACACATGAATATCTTTTATTAATGAGGTCAGATGTCAGATGATTACCATGCCACCCCAACCTCAACACATTGCAAAAAGTACTGGATGGAATGCCATAATTCCAGAGGACCACAGGGTTCCACTGCTCCACAACCCCAATATTGGGGGACTGTATACCCTTCTAGCTCATGCCTGCATTAGGCATGGTGCTAATAAGTTCATGTTTATCTGCTCCAGACAGTCCTGTTCTATTGGCAGTATTTGTCAACAGGGACTAGATAAGCTGTGAGCGGACCTGAAATTTATGTTTGAATGAGACTATATAATGAAGCACAAACCTGCACTTCTCCCCAAAGCAGGGGAGCAGCCGTGGCCTGGTGGTTAGGGACCCAGCCTTGTGACTGGTAGGTTGCCAGTTCTGGCAGGACATGACTGAAGTGCCCTTGAGCAAAGCACTGAACTCCCCGATGCTCCCCGGGGTGATGTGGACAGGGCTGCCCACTGCTCTGGGCACGTGTGCTCACTTCCCCTGTCGTGTGAATTCACTAGTGTGTATCACTGTGTGTGGGTGGGTAAAATGCGGAGACTAATTCCCGTGTGTGCACAACACAGTGGGTCAAAATGAGTATAATTACTTAGTCCAACATGTCAAATTAGCTATTCCTTTAGCTAGTAGATAGATGTAACTGTAACGGTTAGGGGCTGCTCACAAGTGAGTATCAAATAGCTGCGAAATACTATGCAATTAAAACAGACACAAAGGCAGCAGAAATGGGGATCATTATGTACTGATAAAGACTGTAATATGTCATGCAGTCCACTTTCTTGTTTATTCGGGTTTTTTTGGGGTTTTTTTACAATGGTGATGTAATTATTGTTTTTCATTTATCTAGCCATCTATAAACGTTAGATAATGTTGCTGAATATATTTCAGAACTATCGTTGTCACTGCAGCCTGAATTTGTAATGTCTTGTTTTAATGGGAAGACAGTTCAATGCTGTGAAGGCTGATCTATATTTTAAGCGCAGGTTTGTTTGAATACAGCCGCTTATTCACAGCCCTTGTCAAGAAGTAAACAAACTATTGTGAATGTAAGTTCTTGACGCGAAGGCTGCTGAACAGAGTAGGAAAAATGTACTGATGAATTATTTAAAAGGCTATTTAACAGACTAACACGTAGCATAAGCACACCTCGTGTTCGTTTTATGAATCCCAGCAGTTAAGTACATCATTAACGAGTGAATGAGCTAAATACTAACACTAAACTCATCCAACCACATTGCAGTAACCTGTTTCTACCACTTTTCCAATCTTGCTACTGGTGCTTGTGCCCGTATTGCCACTTTTGGCTATGTTTTGTATATGGATGATGGATGCATTCCATTGCTAGAGATGTTCACACACACACACACTGACCACAGCCATTTGTCTCCGGGCATAGATGACAGTGTTGAGCATAGATCCATAGAACAGGCACAGCCCATCCATTCTGAAATGATGATGTCCACGTGGTCCAATCGCAGCCTCAGCTCTCTTCTACCTTCCCTTTAAAGATGGTAATAACTACAACATACAGAAAATGATAAAAAATTATAATACTGTTGAAAAGATGATCACACACATCCCTACTACTGGAGCATGGAAGCCCTGGACAGAGAGACAGGACTCAGCTTCCAGTATCAACAAGCAGACAGTGCTGAACAGCTTGTGTGTGTGAGAGAGGAGAGAGAGAGAGAGAGAGAGAGAGAGAGAGAGAGAGAGAGAGAGAGAGAGAGAGTGAATGAGCTGGACCCATCCCTTGCAAAAAGGAGAGATTTTTGCAGAACAGCATTTGATCAGCCTCCACAGGGAGTTATTGAATTCAGTTTGGCTTGTAATGGAACACTCTGTCAGCAAGAAATATGAAGCTTTCCGTCCCCTTCGCCGGTTGTCCTGCTGGACTGCAACTCAGCTCCCGGGATTTAACTTGGCAAAAAAAGCTTTCTAGATATCTCTCCAATTATCACACACATCAGTTTCTAATTTTATGCTTCTTTGCCAGGATGAATTGTGAATGTCATGGATGTTTCAGGTTTTGTGATGGTACAAAGCTGAAGAGTGTTCATTCTCTTCTCCACATTCAACCCTACAATTAAAGATGATTTTGCTTTGCTAAATATTTCAGTGTTACCGAGCTTTTATTTAAACTGTAAGTATAAAAACTTAAACTTTTCAATCATTTAGTACTTTTCATGCATACAATGCAACATAAGATGATCTATGAGAACATACAGAAATTACTTTTGTGGTAAAAAACAAAACAAACAAACAACTGAACTGGGTTTATTCAACTCAAATTAATACTTTGAGTGAACCATTATTTGATTCAAAATACTTGTTTGAGTTGAATATTTCCAGAGCCATTGCTTCTTACAACATAAACAATTTGATTCAGTGGATAAAACACATTTTACAGTGTAATAAAAACCACAAAACAGCAAAACAAACAAACAAAAAAATACATAAAAGACAATAAAATTGAATAATTGAGATAATAATTGAAATAGATGACGATACAATACATTAAACAGATTAAAAAGTATGTAGTTATGAATACGGCAGGTATGAGTACAACAAAATTAAAATATACCTCAAAATGAAATACATAAACTAAACATTTCTATTCATCTATCATCTAATTAAATACGTTTAGTTGTGTTTTAGTAGAATATCTGTAAGTGCAGTTTATTGACTGTAAAAGTCACTGAAGGATCCTAAAATGCATGTTTTAAGGTCTTACCATTATCCAGATGATTGGCTTTGATAATTTTCTCAGAGTACTCCGATATACTAGAGCATTCAATCTGAAATGAAAAAAAAAAAAAACACACACAATCTTATATTACAATATTTCACCAAACTACTGCAGCAATACTGTGCTGTTCTAGAGGTGTAATGGTACACAAAAGTAACCTCATGGTTAGCAACAAGTTTGGAACAACAGGTAAAAATGCAGCCAAAAATCACAAAAGGCATCAGGTTAACTTTGTTTTCTTTTACATATTTGAACAGATTTCCATCCAATACACCTAGTGTTCTGTAGCACCCACTTAAAGTGCAGCCTGTAAAGTATTAAGCAGTAAAATGTAAATAATAGCATGGTTTACATGTTTCCTCACACAGTTTACAACTGTCCAACAATGTTGGCACACTGTCCTTTTCTGATGAATTGAAATTAAATGAAAATAAAAGGCCACAATGTCAGTGAAACACGTTTGTTGTTTCATTGCAAACAGAACAGTGAGGGATAAAGAAAAAAGAAAGAGAAGGAGACAGTTGTGGCGATTGTTAGTGCCTGTGATGAAGTTGGTTACTTTAACTATAGGAGCTGAAGTCCACTTCATAGGTAGTGTAGGGCGAGTAGTCAGAGGCCCTGACAAATGAAGGAGGCAGAAGAAAACTATACTGTAGGTCACCGGTTTATTCAGCAGAACAGATATTTACATATATAGAAATGGACAGGAAAAGAAAGAAAAAAGAAAAGAATAATGAAACAATAAACCTCCACTGACTACAGTGCCTCTGACCAATGACTGCAAAGTGCCCTACAGGAGCCTGCACACAACTCCACACCCTCTCCATGCCTCTACTCACTCTCTCCCCCAACTCTACCTCACAGCAGCTTTTAAACAAGTAGCCCCTCCCCCTGGGCTCTACCAATATCAACACAGGTAATGTTCATAATACAGTATATAATGACTGTCGACACACAATCCCATTCAACAACCATCATTCATCATTACCATTCACCAAACAGATTCATAATATCATTTCGATAAAACAAGGACTATAGCGATTCAACCTACTTCCTCTTTAACCCTTCACAAGTCCAATCTCCCCTCTCCTACAACCAGAGGTGGACTCACCCAGGTAAGTAAAAGCTCAGAGATTTCAGTCCAGTACTCTTTTGCCCCTGGGTGGACGTGAAGAATGCACAGGTGAGAACAGGTATATGTGTGTGCTACCTTCCTGCTGGTAATGTGAACACGTGAGCTTGCGTCATTACGGTGCCAAAAGTCAGAGAGCTTTAGAACGGGGTGGAAATTTTACCATAGCGATATTCCGGCATCCACTACAATTCCCAAAATCCCATGCAAATTCAAACTTTACGGCTTACAGCTGAAAGAACACATCCACTCTCCCACATCAGAACAATGCACATTAGTAATGCAATGTAGAATTTCAGAATCAACTAAGACAGGGTTATTGGTGCAGCACAGTTTTCAACCAGTTGGGGGCAGGACTGGAAGAGCAAAGCACAATTTATTAATAAACTTTCAACAAAATTGGTTGTTTTAAATGATTGTTTTAATGGTATGTTTGTGAAAATGTTTGTAAATAAAAAAAAAAAAACTACAGGGGTAGGTTAGTGTGTGCATTAATCTGCAACATTTGTTCAGTACAAGTACATGTATCACAACACCCTTAGCCTGAACACTGATACTGCACAACTGCAGATCAACTCTCTAGCCAATCATATACATGGGAAGCGTGTTTACTGTAACTGTTTACTGGTGTTTAAAGGAATCCGGTGATCCAAAAACAGAAAAGGCAGAACAGGTTTTAAACGTAGTGTTTACAGCAGCAGCAATATGTGCCAATAGAACTGCAACACATTAGAGACGATCTCTTTCATACTGTGCATTCTGGATCACACCTTGCGATATTATCCCCTCATTTTCTTCTCACTCTTCTTTTCACTCAGCTGAGAAATGCCACTGAGACATTTAGATAACGACACCCGGAGTAGAGCTGCCAGGGTTAGACTGGTCGAAACACAGACACATGAGAGTCTGCTTCCTTTCCTTACACTTCATTCCCTTCACACCGTTGGCCCTTGACTAGCCGAGTCCCGTTCTGCTCATTATATTGGGCCATGAGTACTCTCCTCTGCATTTAACACTGCCTCAGGCTGAGGAACTGAGTTCAAGCACATTGTGGGGAAGAGTGCAGTAATGAGAATGCTGCAGCTGAGCTGTTATCAGCATACTAATCTGATTTCATTGAAATGAAACAATACAGCGTATTGTACTGTACTCGGTTGTATTACTGTATCATGACCAATGTTATCTTGTCGGTCTCTTTGGCAAAGTGCTAGAGCTAATTTCAGTGAGAAAGTTCCTCATAGCTGGATCCAAATAAAAATCTAAGGATGTTGTAAGAGCCTTAGTGAATTCTGAGGGAACAGATGCAACTGAAATGCACAGGAACATTATTTCTGCTTTACTGGAAAATGTTTTGCCAAATGTTATGCTGAATTCTGAATTATATCGCTGTAAGTTTACTGATATACCACTGTGAATAAATGACAACTTTTATCATTAAAAAACTCATAGTTTAGTAGCTTCAGTCTCCTGCAAAGCATGCAACAGGACAACACTATGGATTTTCCTGATCTGACCTTGCAGACTGGGCCTGATCCAGGCATATTTTAATGGATTGGGTATCAGCTATTTCAAGCCTGGTCCAGTTCCAATCCTTTGTTTTTACCAGTCTCTTCTTGCAGAGTACCCTTTGGCATCCCCTAGACACAGTGAGCAGATATTTTCCACATGCCGGAGAAGTGAGGAGTGTTCTCGTAAGATAAAAAAATAAATAAAAAGTGTGGAACTATTTTACAGTGGAACATTGTACAAATTGAATGTAATATGCACTGGTCATAAAAAATGTTGAACTCATAAGGAAGTGACAGATTACAATGCAGAATATTGCAATGCACTATTCAGAGATATGTGCAATATTTATTGAGCTACACATACAGAAAAAGTGCCTCTTGGTATGACATTGTGTGTAAAACCTGTCAGACCAGACTAGAGTAGAGGTTCCTAATGGTGTCCAGAGATAATCCATCTCATGCATCTTGAATATTCTCGCTCAGTTCCTGCAGACTTTTCAGTAGGTGATAGTGATAGTGTCTAATAGGATCCCACATATTTTCAATCAGGGATAGGTCTGGTGAATCAACTGGGTATGGCATAGTATCTACCTTCAAAGCAAGCTCTTGAGACGGCAGCAGTATGTAGTTGAGCATTGTCCTGTTGAAATAGTGCACTGGAGTGTGCATTCAGAACAAGAGCCATTGGTTGAATGACCTCCTTAACATAATTATGGGCTGTCAAAGTGCCTGTAATGAAGGCCTTCTGGATGTGTGATGCGTGACAACAAACCGTTGATTTTGGCACTGACTACATCAACAAAAATGCTACCTTCCCTGAAGATGATTCCATGCCATTATTTCTCCATGACCGTCTGGCGTTACACCATGGCAGTTATGCATTGAAATCGGTTGATTTCTTCTGGGTGCAACTATTTTTGATGTTTTTTGAGCTTTGACTGCATTTGCTCTGCTTTTGCTCAGGAAGTTGTCTATTTTCTGTTTTCTTTTTTCCCCCAGGTCACCAAAACTAACTGGGGATTTTTAAAATTGCATTATGGTTGGTTAGAAATGAAACTGCAATCACACTCCTTCCTTTCTTTGGGTAAAGCCAGCCATTATCATTCTAATAGCAATATCATTGCTCTCCAATGGAAAGCATGTATTTCCAAAATGGAGACTTTACACTGGAACCACACTCCTTTCTTTGGATAAAGCCAGCCATTCAGAACATTCAGAGCTGAGAGGGTAGAGCTGAGGCACACACGCTATAGAAAAGGAAACCATAGTATATTCACCACACTATAATAGTTATTTCATATCAGCGGTCAACAAACAATACACATTAGAGTTTGCACAGAAACTGGGAGCTGAATAATCAGGGGGTCAGTCCACAACTTTATTCTTAATACAATCTTCATGAATAAGTGAAATAAAGGAATGAAGAATAGGAAAATAAAGAGGGCCGGTATTGTCGGATGGGTCATATTAATTCAGAAAAATGCCGTAACAGTATTTACAATAAGAATCATGTTGTATCTGTTTCAAATGGTGGTACTTTATTTCTGTTCTTGGAAGGAGTTAATTCAATATTAATATTTCCATAATTCAGAATGCATTATAAGACATTTTCACAGGATCTCCTTCAGGTTAATATCTTTAATGTTGGCCGCTGACATTCTTTATGAGGTTCTCTGTATGTGTAATCCATACTGCACAAGAATGTAGATTTGGCAGGGACACTTTTCTTCAGCTCAGAAAGCTGTGCTGAGACGTAAGCGTTCTCAGCTCCCAAAATGATTCAATACGTCCAGAATGTCTCATGATACAGAATAAAGTTTCCCTAAAAAGAAAGTGATTCTACTTTAGTATTAATTAGCAGCACATCTTACATAAACTGTGTCTGCATGATTATAGAAGCATGATTGGAGAACAAGAGCAGTCCGTTTTGTAACTGAGAAGGATGACCGGACAAACCAGTTACCATCAGAAACGGGAAATCTCTCCACACGGACACTAGCCTACTTTGTACATGCATATTTTGTGCCCACCGTACCAATTAAAACCTAAATGGAAAGCAGTCATGGATTTTAGTTATCTGGGGCTTTAAAATGGGCCTGATTTTTCAAGTGTATCATTCTAATATATCATTGCTGTCCAATGGAAAGCATGCATCTCCAAAATGGTGACTTTACAGCCTAAAGCAAAAATGCCCTTAACTTTGAATGGAAGTTAATATTAACTAAATAAAAATCTGATACAACATAAAGAATTACTGCCAGATTCACATTATGGAGGACGCTAACATGGTTTTCCTTGGACAACAATGATGTGTTCTAATATTTTACTTTTTAAATCATCTTTAGCAAAATAAGACCAAAGATTTATTTTCTGTTTTAGACACTAATCGAGTTTCAATCCTGCAGAGAGATATTTAGTCAGAACCAGAGTGTCGGATCAGCTACTGCTTTCCCAGGCATGCATCTCTGTCTCGCTCTCTCTCACTCTCTCACTCTCTCTCTCTCTCTCACACACACTCTCTCTCTCTCTCTCACTCACTCTCACTCTCTCTCTCTCTCTCTCTCTCTCTCATATATTTCCCCTGTGTGTTACTGAGACTTCGTTAGTGTCCACAGCCGTCCCCATCAACCTTGTCTTTTCCACACACAGTCACACAACTCTGCTCCCGTGTGAAATCTTCAGCATATGTGGATCTCTCTCTCTCCAGCGCTCTCCAGTAATGCAGAGATATTTCACTAGAGGACACCTGAACAATAATCAGTCGCCATCTGTGTCAGCACATTTCCCCTCACCAAAGATGAGAGGTTTGATATACGTGATCAGGGGCACACTGGGACATGTGCACATGAGAAAACAAAATCTGATGCTCTAACAATCATTAAGCTCCATTAAACATTCCTCTCTCTCACATCGTCAAACAAGCCCTGCTTCAACACAGCAGCCTCAAACCATGACACTTCCAACCCCATGCTTCACAGGTGGTATGAGGTCCTTGTGCTCAAATGCTTTGTTTGGTTAACAGTAAATTACATAATTATCAAATATGTCACCTGTTATCAAGTTTAATCATTAAAAATGAAAAACAAAGACATAAATAATTAAACTCTGGATTCATCTGTCCAAAGCACATTGTTCCAGAACTCCTGCATTGTCTAGGTGTTCTCTGGCAAACATTAGTATTGTTTTTGACAGCAAGGTTTTTCTTCTACACCTTCGTGTGTGCTGTCACTTTCTGATGAGATATGCAACTCTGGCAAGAGCTGCCTTTAGGATTGTCTTCTTTGTGTATCTTGAGGTCTGCACTGAATTTGCTAGGACAGCCTGACGGGGCCTTGTGGAAAGTTTTTTCCACTTAAAATCATTTTCTGAACACTGGAAGGGGTTGATTTCTAATTGTGTTGAGATCTTCTCAAATCCCTTCCCAGACCCCTCTGCATCTACAACATTCTTTCTGAAGGCCTCAGAGAGCTCTTTGGATCTTGCCATGGTGTCAAGGGCAAACCAAACTAATGTCCGAGGTTGAAATAAGAAAGGCTCATTCAAAGCCCTCTCTGATCATCTGCAGCTGATGTGCTGCATTTGATTCATTTTAGACATTTTAAGTAGAAAACTGCTATTTACGTTATTTTACACTATTTTACGAGACATTTTAGTTTTAGTTTAGTTATATTACCTCCATTTAATAT
This sequence comes from Acestrorhynchus altus, assembly GCA_034509495.1. Taxonomy (NCBI): domain Eukaryota; kingdom Metazoa; phylum Chordata; class Actinopteri; order Characiformes; family Acestrorhynchidae; genus Acestrorhynchus; species Acestrorhynchus altus. The sequence continues at coordinate 25,555,743 of CM067508.1, forward strand.
GCTGAAAAAGATTCCATTGGGTGTCCTAATTTTTCTGCCTGTGAACAGCTGATGAAGCTGTATTTCTAGAGAGCAGCCTTTTAAAAAGTTTCACTGCTGTGAAGAGGCCATAATGACTGACAGTCATTTTTGCAAATCTTTTGTCATCCTTGGTTCTGCACTTGTTTCGAGCAGTGGCAGTCTCATAAATCAGCGTGCATTCAGGCTGCATTCAGGAGTGCAGTGCAGGCATTTGTGTGAGAGGAAGCATGGTGGCCTCACACACTGAGCTCTTTGGCATTTAGCTCTTATGAGGCCTTTCGAGGGAATGTTGATTACACCAACAGAACTGCACCAGAGCTGCAGAGTGCAAATTAGATCAACTCTGCATCAGTCTACACATGACACACACAGACACACATAGAAACACTAACACTCATATCAGAGGGTATCAGGAACACGTCATTACCTAGAGTGGGTTAATGATGGTATTTTGACACACAACATCCACTAATGATGATGTTGCAGACTTGAAAACAACCCTAATACTGTCCCACACATGCAGCAGTTATTCCACTCAAACTTTGCTGTGCTCTTCAGTTGTGCTTGTTGTGATGCAACTGGCATTCAGAAGAAAAACAGTTTATCATAACATTTATTGCAATATGATAAAATATTGTCACACTGCCCACCTTTAATTTACCACTCACAGTAACACAGGGTTATGGATGCATACTGGAGCTGTACAGAAGAAGGCATTCTAGGGTTGGGCACTATGAACTTTTCCTATCAAGATACCAATGACCAAGATCTGTCTTGAGTATCAGGATCTTTTGTGGATAAGGTCAAGCCACCAAAAAATGCAATACAAATTGCACCTAAAAGTGCAAATGCACCCAAGAAGCATTTAAAACCGATAAAAATATGATCACTTAAACCTCTTTAGGAGGTGGTCTGAGACACATTTGAGCCACATTATCGCCGTGTAAACACATCTGCTATAAAAGAATACGTCTCTCCAGGACAACCTAAATTCCTCCAAGTAATGAAGGATGATGATCATGCTTAAGATTTGTGAAATAGCTATAATGTTTTCATACCTTGTCCAACATAATTGCACTATTTGATGCTTTTCAGCAGCAGAGAGGTCCTTCTTTCCAGTATTGCTTGAATCCTGTGTACTGCTTAATAAAGTTGGAACATCCTATAGTAGCCCTTAAGTAGTTTTCTTATAATTGGGCTCACTTGGAAAACTAATTATCATTGGTGTCTGAGATTGATTTCAGTGATCCAAAGAGCCCTGAGACACAATACCATCCATGAGTTTAATAAAAAAAAAATAATAATAATAAAAATGTAATCTTTAAATCCAATTTGCATAATAATTTGGAACATGGAATATTATTCTTGCAGCATAAGCTGTAGTTGATTTCTTATTCTCCAGCTTCTTATTTTCTGTCGTACTTTTAAACTGTCTAGAAGTTAAACTCTGGCTGCTGTACAGTAATAAGAATAAGAAATCAATAAGAAGATAATACATAAGATTCAGGTTTGTTAGTGTCTATGAGTCTATAAAATGAAAGTGCCATCAATTCTGATTAGCAACTGATTTTACCATCTCTATTTACAGGGCAGCTTCATAACCCTGTGTTCAAACTAGTGGGTTATAGGATGATAACCGACCAGTCATTTCCAATGGTAATGTGCGATTTGTAATCATGATTTAACAAAAAGTGACAAATAAAGCTGAGATTTTCTCAATTTAATGCAAATGAATTATGATGCAGTGAAGCGGCATTTTAAACAACGGGCTCCAACAAATTCTTCAGACCAGTTGTAGACATGGGGATCCAAGGCACCCAGCTTCTGTTCTCTCATTTTGTACCTATTCTCAGTGGTGTGGTGCTAAACATGGAAGAGAGGTTCATAACCACCATTTATTCTTTTCCATTCTACACATTCGGTCTTTGCACATATACAGGCACAGTTTGAAGAAAAATGTTATATACTGTGAGCCACATCTAAATGAAATTCATTTCTTTTAAATATTCTATTTTTTCTGAATTTAGTTAATAAGTAGTATTTGTTTAAGCTACCACATTCTCTTGTCAGAAGCTGGACCTGGTGCACTACAGCACCAATGCAAGTGGCCACCACCAAGTGCACACAGACCCTTACTACAACTTCCCTTAACACCATGTCAACATTACCAGAGACTGGAAGCAAGTCATGCCAGACTATCAAGGAGTCACTCAGAATGACAGTCATTTTAGGTGATGAGACCTGCGTTGGTCTTGGTGGAGATGACCAACAAATCCCTCTGACACAGCCACATATCCAGACCTTTCCCTGATTTAAAATGTGTGGGATGCTATTGGATGTGTTATCAACACCCCTACTTCAAATTCTGCAGAAACAGAGAGCATATTGAAGCTTCATGGGAAGAATTATTGTGACACCATTAGGAACCTCTTCAACTCTATGTTGAGATATCTGGCATGCTGCATTAGAAAGCATGGTGGCCTAATACCAGTACCAGATATCAGTGCATGTTTTCTGTGCAGTTTTTTAATAATTTATCGCTCCTGGTAAATTTTATGTCCCTTGCAAATATCATTGCAATTCGGCAATATTTTTTGAGGATGAGTGTATCTCACTTTAAATGTAATGAATATGAATATAGGAAAAAAAATTCAGTAGATCATAATATGCACTGTCATTCAGTCAACATTATGGGGATTCCATTCCTGAAAGTTAATGTAAGTGAAAGCAGATTCAGCATCATTTCTGCAGCTTGTTCAGCACACAAAACCGACACATTTGGCTTTAATTCGATGGACAATCAACAGTCTAGATTTTGGAGCAAGGATGTGTTGGAACAAGCTGCATTACACTTCAGAATTTCAGTCACAACCAAGTATTGAATTTCAATATCTAGCCTTAATGGTGTATGTATCACAGGGAGTACGCAATAAGCCATGAACTTCCATTTGTTATAGAGCTTATAGAAAGACTGTCACCCTACACTGGTGTCACTGAGTTTTATATTGTAGGATATCATTAACGCCAGCAAATGTGCCTTCCACTGACCTGACTGTACAGAACCCACCATTAACACTTCAGACGTGTTCTCTATAGACTATCCTTTAAAGTCCAGGTTTCAATGACAGTGAACGTAATTAACATCACCTGAAAATGACCCCTATGACCCTGTCTGTAGTGCGTCAGTCAGATCTGCCTCAGGAGCCAATTACCCTTACCACAAAATACACTGTTCTTTAGTAGCAGAGCTAATAAACTCCTGCTCATCTGACCCAAAAGCACACTAACAACCACTGGGGCACCCTACTGAGGGACAATACTCATGGGAGGAGGATGAGGAGGAGATGGAGAGATAAAAAACCTTCTGGTATAAAGTTAAAAAGAAAAATAAACCACACTGGATTCTTCACCACTCGTTCTCCAGGGCCGATCAGCCATGCCCGGTGTTATTTTGGGAACAGAACACTGCTCCAACATGAAGGGGCCCTGCAGGTTAGCTGAGCTCAAAGCAGACGGAGGTGGCCTAACCCTCTTACCCCATACACGTGCTTGGCTCCAGCCTTGGCAGCAAACATGGAGAGGATGCCAGTGCCACTCCCCACGTCCAACACGATTTTGTCCTTGAAGACATGTTTGTTATGGTACATGGAGTTCCTGTAAGTCAGCGTCCTAACCTCGTCCTTCAGCATTTCCTACAATGAGACACAGTGGAGATAACAGTCAGTCTGAATTAAGATTAGAGGAGCATTATGAATGAAAAATAGGATGATAAATTCAGAACAATTAAATGCAGCGACAGCCTGAGTCACATCGTCCATATTATAATAAAACCTTCACACTTTTTCACAACACTTGAAAGAAAGGCTCTTGTGTGAGTACTCTGTGTGAATATGCCTCAAATTCATTTATTATTATTTATGACTTGATACTACTGCAGCAACAGATGTTATCCAAAATGATGGAGAATGGGGGATACTTACCTCGTAAGAACCTTGTATATTTATTTTTTTCACTTTTTATATAATTTGAATGTTAGTTGTTTGTCATATTCTGTCAAAATATCACATAAAATAAAATAACATTTAAAGGATAAACTAAAAAATATGACAACTAAAATAACTAATACTTTACTTTATGAAAGTAAATAAACAGTAATCAAACACTCACCAAGGTTCCATAGTGCAGTAGCAGCATTATGGCCTAGAGGGCAACCACAGACACACCATTCTCCCTGTTACAGCCAGTGGAGCATCAACTTGATTTTAAAGCTGCTATTTTAAGGTACAGTTGCTACATAACTTTGCTTTAATGGTTTTGAACTTGTGTGAATGAGCAAAACTGTTGCTTTATCTGTGCGTCTCTACAGATCTCTCCTGCTGCTTTCCCTTCCCGTGTTAAAAAAGCTCATACTTGCATTGAGGAGATGAGATAAAAAGGAAGGGGAAAAAAGGGTTTGACCTATATTCTAAAAATGAGACTGAACAAAATTCTTCTCACACAGATCTCGCCTGAGTCCCTCTGCTCACACCCACCCTCATACCCAATGACCTCGTCCCATCCCCTCTGTCTGTCGGTCTGCCAATCTCTCTCTCTCTCTCTCTCTCTCTCTCTCTCTCTCTCTCTCTCTCTGCCTTACGTTCACCTCATTTTCAGTCACAATCTGTATGGCTTACACAGGCAGGACTGTAATAAAAGAGCAACCAAAGTAAGGGTAATTTGTTTATGTCAAGAATCGGTGACCTGAAAGGTGTTTTAAAGATATTACAGTAACTAAATTTAGCTTTCATTAAACAGATTACAGTCTACAGGCCTACTCCGGTCACTGTAACCCTTAGGAGATATGGGCAATTTTGTCTGGTATTGGGTACTTCTGGTTTTGCCTACATATACCACATTAAATAATGTTTATCATGCCAATGTTTAGTATCTATTTTTTTTCTCCTGTGCAACATGTCTGTCTCTGTCATTCTATCTTGGGAATCTCTCACCTGCTATTTCACCCACCACAAGTCCCAATGTGTATCCAGACTGTACAACTGAATCAAGAGATTCAAACATGCCTTCATAACACATTCAGTAATGAAGATATAAAGATTACAACACAATTCCATCACATGTTGGTTACTTATGCACATGCATAGAAGTGATTTTTGTATTATATTTATATTTCATCAGGTTTTTAAAAATGTGCACTTTATAACTCAGTCACAGTTTATAACTCAGTCACACTATTTGCTTTTGAGAATGATTTTGAGACACTTGGTATGAACAAATTCCTTTGAAGTGAATCTCACGCTTGTACTTATTGCTTACTGCAAAAACCCTGATAAAACCAAAAAATCTCAACTTGCAAACCGACTCACAAGAGAAAGTATTCCAACCCTTTGAAATTCTCTGGATTTTGCATTGATAAATTACAATTTGCTCATTGAATAAACATCCACAGTGCTGGCTAGAAGTAAAACACAGTGTTAATATCTTCTCTAAGAGCTAAATGGCAAATATGAATATGCCTCAATGCAAACAATTTTCCAAAGATCTCAGAAGAGAAACTGGAAAAAAAACAACAAAAACCCAGTTTGAGAAATTGCCTACAAATAAAAAAAATTCAGAGCTGTTGTCTTGAACTGCACACCACATCACTCTTCAAGCATGGTGGGGGGAGCATCATGGTTTTGGGCCACTTCACTTTGCTCTTTAGGGCCTGCATATCAGTTGATCAATGAGAAAATGCAGAAATCCAGGTTATTCCAAAAGGTTTACTCTTGATTCCGTGTTTTCATTTAGATTTATGACCACAAGGAACAATTTGAAGAACCTCTATTAAAGAACCTCATTTTCCTGACTCCACATCCAAGCAAAAGCAGCAAAAGTTACAAAGTTGCCAACCTCAGCTTTTGCCAGTCTGACCACACTGTCAGAAACCTTCACTTACCTCATGGATGCCGAAGTGAGCATAGGAGTCAAAGTAGTAGTCTCTGGAGGTCATTTCCTCAGGGTTGAGGAATTTGGCCATCTTGCCACGGCCAGGACAGCTGGGCAGGGTGGCTGCATGGGGTGTATGTGGTGTGTGTGTGACATGTGAAGGCCTTGGGGCATGATGGACTGAGGGTACTGGTTTAGGCAGAGGTGATGGTTGTGCTGATTGAGATGGGGCAGCACTCAGCGGCTGCTGCTGTTATAGTCAAGAGAAAAGAGAAAGAAAGAGAGCAATAAGAGAGACAGAGAGACAGAGAAAAGAAAGATTAATGCACTGGTTATATACAATCATGTGAAACAAACAGGACATTCCATGAAAACAATGGTCTTTTTTATCATATTTAAACATTGTCTCTGTCCAATGAAAAAGTGCATGTCTATAATGGTGACTTTACTTTGAATGGATCTTAATGTAAAATAAGAGGAAATAAAAGTAATGTTAGAGCATTTCAACTGGTCTCCAGAAAGATTTATACAGTGTACACAGTAGCTAAAGGGTTCAAACCATGGAACAAACAGCCTTTGTCCAGTCATCATGACATGTCCACACAAAATAATTCATAGGTTTACATTCTAAGGACAGGTGGGACATTGGTGGCTGCACTAATGTGAGGGTCAGGGTCAGAAAGGAAGCAGCCGGTAAATAGAACAGCACATACGGTCGGCCTTGCTGGCTCAGATTAACATGTTACCTAGAGAGAGAGAGAGAGAGAGAGAGAGAGAGAGAGAGAGAGAGAGAGANAAACCCAACTGCAGTTTACCTGCATAAAATTCAGGACCATAGACAGCTCCCACCACTGGGTTCAGCTTCCAGCCTACAGAGAACACATAAGGAGAAAATTTACATTTAGTGCTTTAATTTCTTAACCTAGGAACCTGTTTTGATAGAACTTCCATTTCAGCATACATCTGAGTGGGTTCAAGAAGTCTGTGTGGGATAATTCTCCAAACTAGGGAAAAGACATATGGATTTGTAAAGATAAAGGAATAAAGGAAGGGCAAGGCAGGGGAAGAGGAGGAGGAGAAGAGATTAGATGATATGACCAAAGAATATTGAAGTCAACATTAAGTTAGGGAAGAGCATTTGGAGGAGGCTGCCTCAGAGTAGTGAAGAGTGTGAGAGAATGAGAGAGAGAGAGAGAGAGAGAGAGAGAGAGAGAGAGAGAGAGAGAGAGAGAGAGAAAGAAAAGAACGCAGGGAGAGGACAGCAGAGCCATTTTGGTCTCTCACTGATAAAATACAGCTGATTAATAAGTCTCCTATATTACATCCGACAGTCCTGCCACTGCCAGCACTGCATTCATTAACTGCCATGTACTACATGTAGACATTCAGCAGGAGTTTATAGGAAGCTGTTCCAACTCACACAGTGAACATGTCTTAATCCCTTAAAATCCAGACTTCAATTATACATCGGAAGACTTATTATTCTGAAAGAAAAGTATTACATGAACTTGCTCACAGATTATTGGTTAAAGTGAATTTATTTGTCAAATTATTTGTTTGTGTGGGCATTTAATATTCCTAAATCCACAGTGTCATGTGAGCACAGGAAACACACACACACACACACACACTGAGTTGAAACATTTCCTCTACTACCTGCATTAATCCAGCCATTAATCTGCATATGGAGGTGTTAAACCTCTTGCTGAAACTTTCTCAGCTATTTTTTTATGTAAATATCATTTATATTCAAATATCCATTATTAAAAGCTTAATTCTTAAGAAGAAGGTAAAGTGCAATCACAGGAATCATGTGAATAAATAAATGATGTGAATAAATAATATATAGCACAGGCTCACAGAGAATGCACCGTATGCAGTAGTTTATGAGAGTGTGTGAGGACTGAAACGTAAGCAGAACAAACATTCACAAGTGTGAAACACAAAAGATCCACCCAGAAACTGGTCCTGTCTGTCTCCTGTGCTTGGTCATCAGGAGAGGAGCACTCTGAGAGCTACATAAGCACCTAAAAAGGGCTGCATGAATTCAACCATGTTTCAATCCAGTTTTCTCAGGTCAGAAACAATCCCCTCTGTCTGCAGCGACTGGTAATTTCCCAGTAACAAACCAATGAATCTAATGCTGACAGAAAGGGTGATCTTACTGTCAGATCTTACAGATCTTATGGAGCAGGATATGGGCTGAGGCGATATTGTTTATACTGTGTTTTAAAGTTTTTAATAACATTCTGTTTTAATATTGCAAAAATCTTTTTTTTCTGCTCCCTCACTCTGCTCCACCCCCTGCTCTCAGCTGCTCCTAGTCTACTCCCCTCCACCCCCATCACATTCTCACATACAGACTATGGAGGGGGCATAAGACCGAGCTCTGACCTGAAGACGACTGTATATAAAGAGGAAATGGAAATCAAATATCAACATGTTTAAAAATGTGGTAAAGACAGAATATTTCATGGGGTGTCACCTTGTATTTTTCACATCGTATATATCTAACATCGCCAATCGGCTAAAATATACTGGGATGTCGTCTTCTTGAAAGTCTAAGCAGTCAGCAGCTCAAAGCAGTAGTTTTTCCTTGCTGATGCTTGTACGTGTATGATGAGTCTATACCACAAAAACTGTGTTGGCTTGCTTGATCCCTCACAGCTTGATTTCAGTGTAGCATATCAGAAGTGCCTGCTCTGAGCTGCCAGGCATCAGGTGATGATGAAAAGAGCAGTCTAATAAGCATCTTTCATAAGATGTCCAAAGCCAGTTTGAGTGTGTGGGTGAGCGTATGGGGTGTGTTTGCATGTGGAGGTGGGTGGTTGAAAGTGTAGGTGTGTGTGAGTATGGCCATGTGGCCACAGTATGTGCCGGTATGTGTGTGTGTGTCTGTGTCTATGTGTGTGTGTGCGTAGGGCTGCACAGCCAGAGGATTTAAGATAATGAGTGTCAGCAGCAGGGAAAGCAGCTGCATCAAGAGACATCAAGGTGTCAAGATAGCATCTAACTGGGGGAGGGGAGGAGAGCAAATGTCCTTTCCCCCTCCAGCCAACCAACAAATCTCATTTTGCATTCTATTTTTACTCCACATACACGCCACGCTTCACCCGCTCAACCTTCGCAGTGCAGATTCAAGAGAAAAAAGCAAACATTGTTTTCTTAGACATCCCAGAGTTCACCTGTGACCTCTCTGAAGCTAAAAACTGCTGGATCTGTCCACTACCACACAAAAGTACTCTACATTAGCTTCCTTATCTCTGAATGGGAGTAAGCATTATTGCAGAGGTGGTGCTCATTGCACCATCATGACGGTTCCGGCATTGATCACTGCTGAATGATGAATTGTCTGTCTCATAAAAACTAGAAAAGTGCCTTTCCTGAACGAAACACAGAATGGTTGTAGAGGTTGTGTGGTTCCTGCTAGTGCCGTACTACTCAAGAACAGAAATCCTCACTAAATCGGCGACAATAAACAAGCAGCCTAAATCTCATATTGGTCTTTGTCTCGTTTGGATTAAAGGTCCAAACAGGTTAAACAGGTCCTGCCTTCTCAACACCACTATTGATCTACATGTACATGCATCTCAATCAGGTGGGAAACAGAGAATCAGAGGCAGAACCAATCAGAACCTGTATTTTAGAGCCTTACACATCCTCGCGCAGAGCCCTCAAATGCATGTAGCTGCTTTGTGCGCAGCTTTTTCATCCGCTGTAGGTAAAAACATTTGCCACCGACGTGAAGGACCCGATGTTTGTGTACCGTGCATGTTTAAACTAAAAGCCTCCTTGACCATCTCAGTACTGAGAAATCCCACTAAATCCTCCTTTTCTGCTGGACATGAATGAATGTTTACCTATCTGTTGATCTGCACAGGATCAGTATAACCTGAGGTTATTTTTAATGCTTGTATCAAGGAGCTAGGGCTGGGTGTGAGCTGAATGGTAATATGCAATATATGATGCAATATATGATTGAAATATAATGTGAAAATATTAGGACACCCATGAAATTCATTATATATATATATATATATATATATATATATATATATATATATATATATATATATATATATACAGTATACACAGTATATGCTCATACTGTATCCCATGTGGTTGCTATAGTGTTGATAAGTGGTTGCTTTGATGTTGCTAAGAGGAAACCAGTAAACTGCACAGTAAGCTTCTTCTACGCAGTGTTACACCTTTCAGGATGTTACATAAACCTCTCGACCTTATCTTCATTCCTCTCTCTCTCTCTCTCTCTCTCTCTCTCTCTCTCTCTCTCTCTCTGTGTCTCTCTCCCCATGGATTCAGTGTTTAGTGCAAGTCTTGAGTGTGGGAGGAACTGTGCAGAGCAGAGCCTTTAGCCTCTCTCAATCTCACTGCTATTTCTGGCTGTATTTTCTGGGGTCAGGCGCCGTCTGGCATGTTGGGCTTTAAACTTCTTCTGAGCCCTTGCTGCTGCTTTTGAGGCCCACTCAATAGAAGTGCATTTAGGTAAGGTCCTTTATATCATTGAGAATATATGAAAAAGAGAGGTGTCTGTATCTCACTTCACACTGTTTCAAAGCCTGGCACTTTTACAAGAATAAATAAAAGCCTTAAAAGCCAGTGGATACCCATTGAATCCTACCCTGAACTGCATGTGCATTACGTTCCCTGTGGACTCACAAGGGAGCACAGCAAACACTGAATGGTAATGGTGACTGTAATGCACTGCATTGGCATATGAATCATCTACATTCATCTAAAGGAAGAAAACAACATCACATACCCTTTTATCATCTACTGAATTAACAGCAGCTCTCACGCAGCCTACAATAGGAGAAGGTGTCAGAAAATAAAGGTTATCTAATTAAGCTGCTCATCAGAGCAGTTTAAACTGAGAGTGCTACAGTAATCACAGCCTAAAGTGACAGAGAAACAGCTTTCGTGAAAAGAGAAGTGTGAGCGCTGTTACAGATTAGTGGTGAGAAAATGTCTTCATGGAGATGGAGCTTGGGCATGTCCAGCACCATGGCTAGCGCTTCAGTTCAAAGCTTTACCTTACATCACAAATACATACACACATTCAGCTCAGGGCTCTGATCAGGTGTATCAGGAGTGATCCGGTGTGATCTGGTGAACCAGAGTGATCAGGTGTGATTAAACGGACCAGATGAATCAGGTGTGATTAAGTGGATGAGGTGTGATCAGATGGATCAAGTGTGATCAGATTGATCAGGTGTGAGCAGGTGGACCAGATTGGTCAGGTGTGATTATGTGGATCAGGTGGGATCAGATGGATCAGGTGTGAGCAGGTCGACCAGGTGAATGAGGTGTGATTAAGTGGAGCAGGTGAGCTGGGAGCTGGCAAACACTAGAAGCATAGAGCAGGTGCTTCTCCCGGACTCCCCTGGGGACTCTGCTCTGAACCCCCCTTTGCATCCTCAGGTCAGACCCCCAGTGTCCCAGAGGGAACTTAACACCACCCCACTGACAGACACACAGAACCAATGTGCAGTGCAGAGCTGGATAGAGAGAACTTTCTCTCTGGAGCTCCAGACCCTGCTCTGATGTTCGTCAGTGTTCCTCTCACTGTAGATGTATCTTCACCTGTAACACGACTCCATCAAGGGGCTGAGGAGCACTCAGGGTACAGGGGTGGAGGAGAACTCACCTCCGCGCTCTCCGGGTCTCCTATCTTCCTCCTGAGGAGCAGGCAGCGCGAGGAGTGTTTCATTCCCATAAGAGCCGGCGGGGTGGGCTCAGCTCCAGCGGGGGGAGACAGAGGTGGTCCGAGAAGAAGGCTGGAGAACAGACGCTCCTACAGAAGTCCTCGGAAAGGGCGATAAACACTGTGAGCTGAAGAACATCCCATGGAGCAGGAGGACTGCTCTCCTGAAGCCATGCCTGAAAAGTTATCTCCACTGATGGAGCCTCACAGACGCCCCCCTCCTCTCACTGCTCCTGAAGACAGGCAGAAGAAAACCCTTCATGTCTCCCTCCAAGGCTTTCTGGAGCTTCTGGAAAGTGTCAGTCATCCATGTCCTGCTGGATGTTCTGGAGTCCTGCAGCATGAACCTTCTCTGGATCCCAATCCGGATTAAAAGTATCTGGAGTGGAGATCCGATCTCAGGGAGCTTCAGTCCTCAGACCAGAGCTGGAGGACGCGCTGAACTGCGTCTCTCTCTCTGTGTGTGTGTGTGTGTGTGTGTGTGTGTGTGTGTGTTCGAGAAACGCCTGCTGTTGGTTCGTGCACCTTTCCCAGCTCGTGCTGGAGGACGAATGAGTTGGATCGCCGCGCGCGCGCTCCTGTGTGTGTGTGTGTGTGTGTCTATCGTGCGGCACTCTGTAGGCTCCAGCTGCTTCTCTCTCTCTCTCTCTCTCTCTCTCTCTCTCTCTCTCTCTCTCTCACACACACACACACACACACACACACACACACACACACACACACACACACACTGAGATCAGTCCTCATTGATCATTAGAGTATAAATGCCCTTCACCTCTAACTCTAGGCCAGTGTTTCTGTAGTCTGACGTACTTGTATTCACCAAAAGATGAGAAAAGTATTAATAGGAGACAGTCACATGACCTATTTTCTCTTCACATTCAGCTCACGGAGAGGTGTCCTGACATTTTCCTGTAGAATTTGCTGGTATAATTCAGGATTTATTGTTCCATCAATGATGGCTCGCCGTCCCTGCCCAGTTGCAGCAAAACAGATCCAAACCATGATACCACCACCCCCATGTTTTAAAGATGGGATGTGGTTTTCATGCTGGAATGCTGTTTTCCTTTTTCCAAACATCACGCTTCTCATTTAAACCAAGAATCTTGACATCATCCATCCACAAATGAAAAAGTCTTCTGGCTTGTCCATATCATCTTTAGTAGTTTGGCAGTGGTATTCTTTTTGAAGGACAACAGCTTTGTCCTTACAACCTTGTCATACTCACCATTGTTGCATAGTGTTCTCTTGATAGTGGACATTAGTACTAGCCAATGTGAGAATGACGGCTCCTTCCCAATGTGTAAGCCAACACTCCCCGAAGCTGGTGACCAAGACAGACACAATTAGACATTAACACGGGACAGAAAACCAGACAGGAATACTAGACAAGACAGGGGACTGGACTTGGAATGAGACACGGCTGGGGAGTGGAATAAGGATGAACAAATTGATGGGGATTGATAAAAACATGGTGATGTGGACTGGGACAATTAAACCAGACATACATGGGAACCACAACAAAGACAGACAGGGGCACAAACGTAAAAGTAGACATGGGTGCAGACATGGACTAGGATATGGGTGCAGACATGTATGCATAGACCCAGAACGTCCCATGAATATGAAATTTGAAGAGCCAGACTGGGCACAGTTCTGGAGGCCAACATAGGGATAGTCTGTCCATTAGTTGACTTCAACAAAGTACCACGGATGCTGAAACATGAATGGGCACAGTTACAAACGAGACACAGGTAGGGATGGTGACAAAAAGATAGACATGGGAAACATGGAAGACATGGCAGATCAAATTTGTTTTAATCATCCAGAGAGATTTTGAAATGAACATTGAAGAATTTCGATGAATTCTTTGTAATGATTAGATTGACGAGGATATTTGTCAGTAGTGCTAATAAAATAAAATTTTAAAACTAAATATTTTTGTTATTTATGTATCACTGTTATCCCTTCTCAGGATTTCATTCTGAAATTTGAACACTGTGTAAGCAAACAGACTTTCCTTTTTCCTCTATAGATGTCATTAGCCCCACCCCCTCTCACTGATCAGTGGGAGTCTGCATGCAGGTTGAGCATGTGCATGTGGACAGAGCAGTAAAGGAGCACTGGGAGCATCTTTGGCATTTAAATTGGGATTTCATTCAGTTGGAAGTTTGTGAATTTTAGTTATTTTCTAAGCTGGATTCCTCAAGATATGTGTATCATGTCTGTAGGTTACTCTGATCCTGAGATACAGTATGAAGCTTAGAATACTGGTATGTAACGGCACACAAAGTGCAGATCTCGGGTTGTAAGAGATAAAGTAGTTCTGCAGAGAGTCACTGAAGCCCACAGAGCATGAAAGTCGGCAAAGCTCTGCTGACTCATTAACTGCAGAGTTCCAAACAAGCTGTGGTGCTTCAAGTTTGTGAACCCATTTTCCATACTTCTGCATAAATTTGCCCTTAAACTTCATCAAATTTTCATGAAAGTCCTAAAAGTAGATAAGCAGAACCATATTCCAAAAAAAGACAAAAATATTGCCCTTGTTTATTTATTTATTTATTGAGGAAAACGGTTTAGTATTATATATCTGTGAGTGGCAAAAGCATTGTAACCTTTGTTTTTATTATCTGGTGTGACCCCCTCGTGTAGAAATAACTACAACTAATCTGTTAATTGGTCCTGCACGTTGGCTTGGAGGAATTTAAGCCCATTCTTCAATACAGAACAGTTTGAAGTCTTTGATGCTGGTGGGTTTCCCCCATTAACTTGATTTCCATTAGCTTGATTCAGGTCCTTCTATAACCTGTCTGTTGGATTAAGGTCAGGACATTGACTGCGCCATTCCAAAACATGAATTTTATTCTTCTTCACCCACTTTGGTAAAAAAATTGTGTGCTTAGGCTTTTGTCTTGCTACAGGACCTATAACATTTGCTGGGACCACCACCACCTTGTTTTAAAGATGGCATGCAGTTTTTATGCCGGAATGCAGTGTTTTGCTTTTTCCAAACATCATGCTTCTCATTTAAACCAAAAATCTTGATCCACAACTCAAGTCTTCTTGCAGTTTGGCAGCAGTAGTCAATGTGAGAAAGGCTTTAGTTGCTTTGAATTAACCTTGGGTTCATTTATTAAAGAAAAAAATCATTAAGAATGAGTTAAAACAGACAAAAATATAGATAAAAGACTTTGGTGGGACAGTGAGGATATTTTGGATATGAGGGAAATACGTGTACTGTATTATACATGTCTTGTATTTCTATATTTGAAACCTATATATTGTATTTCACACTCTCATATTGCTGCTGTCCAGTGGAAACCACGTATCTCCATTTATGTCCATTGTTTTCAAAGGAAAAAAGCTTAAACTTTCACTTCACATGCTGTAAATGGTTCTTTGGCCATAGAAGAACCATTTTGGATCCACAAAGAATCATGTTTGTAATGGAAATATGTGATTATGCAGAACTTTTTAAAGTTTTAAAGAACCAGTACTGGATGTAACGGTTCTTTATACTCACACGTCTTTACAAACACCCTTTTAAACACCCCATTAGAGTGTAATGAATAGAACACTTGCCAGTTTAGCTTTTTAAATCAAGGTATGGTTGAGATGCACTATTAGGTGTTATTTGATGCTGATATGATAACAGTGCTGTTCTCACAGTTTTAAAAAGTGATATTTCCTTCAAATCATAATATTAAAAGGAAAGAATAGCTCAACAGCAGACCTCAGGCAAACACGGAAAACTCACTGGCTCGTGAAAGTCAAGGCAGGCAGTTATCTTTGCTGAAGTGTGTACTGTTGTTGCAGCTTGGCATTTGTCAAAAAAAGCCATTGAAATTGTGTCAAAAAATCAAAATGGCAAAATATGAGGATGCAAGGTTTGAGGTTTTTGCGTGACAGCAGCAATATGCTCTCCTTCTAACTGATTTACAATAATAGAAGTTACCCGTCTCACTCAGCCCTTGCTATTAAATCTAGAAATGCCAATATAATCCCATTTTCCAATTCACATACAGATTTGTTAAGCTGTGAGTGATACTCAGATGCACTGCATGTACAGCCTGTGCTGTAATGCTGAAGTAAGGCACTGGAGCACAGTTTATTTTCAGACTAGCTTTTACCAGCCTTTTCCTCCACCCACCCATTATAATCCTGTATAATTCAGCAGCAAGGTAGTGGCAGGCTATGCCCAGTGGCCTGAACTGAGTGCGCAGTGAGTGTATGACTACACCCACACTGCTTGACTCTGTTCTGTCCCTGCTGAACAATTACTGTCTACGTCAATTTCTTCAGTTTTCTCCTTCCACAGAGATGTATAACGACCAACCTAAGTCTATGATTCCTCCTATATGCTCATGACCGCAGTATAGGTAGACGAGCACTGCTGACAGTCTCCTGAATCTCACTAAGAGTGTGATTCAGCAGCACCCTTTTCATTACACAACCTAATGATAGCACTGGAGATACAGTAGATCAGTGTATCTCTTTGTACTCATGATGAAAGCTGACATTAGCAGTGATGCACAAAAGGATCCCTCAATTACCTCCTTGGGTCCTCTCTTATCATTCTACACAGTAATCTCATCTGCAAAATCATGGGAACTCATAAAATCCCATTATGAAGTACATGCAGATGAGAGAACGTTATAGTCAGAGTTGGATGAAAAGGACTTCAGAGAGACATTGGAACTCAACAAATATATCAGGATGCGTAAGACAACCATTCACTTACAGCTGGAATCTTCATTCTGAATACCTGCATTGTTAGACAGAATTACTTGCCCACAAACCTGAAGCACACAGGGGTCCTCATAAAAATGTCTTGCTGAAGGGCACAGTGACAGTAGGAAAGGCAGGATGGTACTGTATGTCTCGACTTGCTTATGCCTCACACATGATGACTGCAAATGCTGGGCACTGGCCTGGACAAAGTGCTTTCCACCTGTCAGCTTCTGGTGTTTTCTTTTCCTTCAGGTGTGTGAAGCTGTATTGGAGTTGTATTGGAGTATTTCTAAGACATGGTTGCCATTTGTACAAAAAACATGCCAAAGTTTAAAGCTATTAATTCATTTGTTCTTGTTTAACGTAATATTTTAATATATGAGAAAATAATATTTCTTGTGGTCAATCTGAATTTTAATCAAATTTACTGACTGTGGACTAAAATGTTAGCTGGAGCACTGAGGCTATGAGATTTGTGTCTGAAAACATTTTCATTGTAATCAAGTTGGCAATGTTAAAGATGGCAAAGTGACTGTCCTGATACAAAGTTAAGCATTAAATTTAAATAAATACAGAAATGAAAATGAGTCAGCAACTCTTATGTTCTGCACCTATAACGTACTGATTTGTTTAGGATGGTTTGAAAAAGAGTTTATATTGCTGTTGTAAATATGAATGCATGGTCCTAGACATTTGGGAGAAGCCCCAAGCGTTTAAGATGTTTGGCCACGCCCCTGCTTATAACATCAATCCATCTCCCACCAGCCCTTTTCCTCCACACAGCACCCCATTTACTGGTCTGACCATGATACAAACGCAAAAGTGGCTGCCAGGGAACTCTAAAACTAAACAAATGAAACATCTCTTCAACCCCCCACACAACAGATCAAACAGACCCCTACTCACACTGCCCAGGTTTAACAAAAGTAATGTTGAATTACCTTCAACTCATAATCAACACCCACTTAAGAACTCAGACTTCTTTGATGTGCTGTTCCATGATATCATTTTAACACTGTAGGCAGTTTAACAATGTTGCAGTTAAACATGGTAGTGGGTGGAGAGCCATGGATCTGACTTTACACAATTACAGAGTTAAATGTGGGACATTCAGTATATAAATACTATAGTTCAAGAAAGAATCTAAATGAGAGTTTGTCTTAATGAAATAATAATAATAATAATAATAATAATAATAATAATAATAATAATAATAATAATAATATTAATAATAATAATAATAATAATGGAAATAGAGTCATAAAGTGGCTTCTAGTGCCAAACAATCGTGCACTGCTATTTAATTCAGTGTTTGGTAGAATTATTCCTTTAACTGTAAGCCATCACATTTAATTTCCCGCAAGGATTGATTGATTAATAAATAAATAAATAAATAAATAAATAAATAAATAAATAAATAAATAAATAAATAAATAAATAAATGGCTAACCCTAGGCTTGGGCTATCTATATTTACCAGTTCTGCTAATTGTTACGGAATTAAGTGTAGCCATCTGTGGTGCCTGTGAAAAACAATTGAATTGCCACTTAAGGGCTCCAGGGCAGCACCTGATTGGATGAGTGGCAGATAAATACAGCATGTTTGAAAGCTTATTAAGTTTAACATGTATTCAATGTGAGTGTGTACATATCTGTGCTATTCAGATGGCAACAAGCGTGGTTATGAAGTAATTAGTAAGCAAGGAGACAAGGAATGAAGGTTAGTGTTACTCTTAGAATAAAGTGGATGAGTTCTGAAGACAGTGGAGGCTATGCTGGTTTATGAGTAGTGGTTTTGTAGAACATGGCTGGTTCTTCGGGAGCGAAGAATAATCCATCTGTTTCCTGGTGGAGGGTTGAGCGCTGAGCTTGTTTCTGTGCATTACAAGTCAAGAAAATCCAGTAATGGGTGATCACCAGTGAAGCAACACTGGTTGGGTTTTATGTTTTGTACATAAATGTGTGAATGAATGATTGTTCAGCTGGGGGCTCTTTTTATCACCTTAACTTTTCTAAAAAAAATAAAAAGATTTTTTAATTACACTCATCTCTCAAAAATAGTTGCACCCAGAAGGTATCAACTAATTTCAATGGATGACTGCAATGGTGTCAAGCTGTCATGAAGTCAATCAAAATCAGGTCATCTTCAGTGATGAGTCCAGTTCTTGTCTTGGTGAAAATGACCAGCGAATCCTTAATTCAGACCTATTCCAGATTGCAAATGTGTGGGATGATATTGAACGTGCAACCAACAATATCCACTCCTACCACAAAAGCTAGAACAGGAACTGAGCAAGAAAATTCAAGCTTCATGGGATGGATTATGACAGGACACCATTAGGAATCTCTAAAAATGCATTCCAAGATGTCTGGCATGCTGTGTTATACCTGATGCCGTACTGAGAGACACTAGTTCTGTATGTATATCTCAGTAAATATTACTCATATCAGTCTAAAATTTTATCATTTATTGTTCCTGGTATATCCTTTGTCTTCCTTCTTAATACCATTACAATCCCATACTTCCTTCATGCAGCTATTATTTTGACAATAAGTCTATATATCAAGTGTTATATGCTTTAAAGTGAAGACTGAGATTATACAAAATTAAGATTAAGATAATATATATAAATTTTCAAACTGTACACAAGTACCCAAATGCAGGTTATTCCCAATGGTTCACTTAATCTTTCATGAGATTTTTTCTGTGTGGTCTATAATTCTCTCCTGATGTCATTTGACCATATTGCCTGAAAAACAGTTAACATTAAACAGCAATTAACATTAACAGAGAAACTTAAAATCTGTCAATGCTATCATCAGGTGTCATTACATCACAACTGATTTTGTGTTGGTAATGACATGTTACCTCCCAATTTATTGATTTCCTAATGCTACTCAACAGCTAGTACTGAAAGACACAATTTACATAAAATTTAAAAGCACATTTATTTCTTCATGAATTTTGGAAAACACTGTTGTATCAGTATGAAAAGCATTGTAATATTACTCTTCTCTCACAGTTGATAGGCGCTCCAATCAATCTTTGTTTTCATAATTAAGACATCAACAAGTGTTACCTTCATATAATTCCTTACAGAAATCACAGGCTGCTGCGGTAATGACAGTAATGTTGAGGATGGTGCAAAAAAGCCTTAAGTTATTATACACATTACTAATACACATCTGGGAGGCTTTTTTTTGGTCTTTTTTTGGGGTTGGGAACAAGGCCAAATTAGCAAGTAATTGTTTTTAAATTAAAAAAAAGGAAATCCTAATGATCTGGGTGAATATTGTTTTTGTGGTGCAATAAATTATATAGTATTTATCTTTTAAGTAGATCATTTTATTCAAAAAGTTAAGCTGTCAAACTTTATATTAATTACACATAAAAATGACAATTTTTTTTGTTTTTCAGTATGGCTTATTGCAGAAATCCTGTATCAAGTTATTTGAATAATTGTAAATGATGAATGAATATATAAATATGATATTTTGGTACTATGTGAGCAGGCGCTAAGTCTTACTGGACAAGGAAATCCGCACCTCCATATGGCTTGTCAACATGAAGTGCTCTAAAAGTGTCCTGTGGCTTCTGATGCTTTTTCTGCTTCAGAAGGGGCTTAACATTAGGAATGTTGCAGTTGTAGCTCCTGTTCTGGAGATTTCTGTGTGTGGGGGTCTTGATACACCGACACCGGCCTCTGTCCACTCTTTCTGAAGCTCTCCCAAATTCTTGAACGGACTTTTCTGAACAATCCTCACACTACATTTTCCCACTCCATTTTCCCCTTCCAGTCAAATTTCCATGAATATGTTTTGCTACAGCACTCTGAGAACAGCCAGCAATGACCTTCTGTGGAGACACCCTCTTTGAGCTGGGGGTCAATTAACATTTTCTAGACAACTTCTCAGGTCAGCAGTCTACCTTATGACTGTGTTTGTTTGTGCTGAACTAGACACAGTATTTAGATTGTTTGAATAGTAATTCACTCAAACTCCAAATTAAATATTCAAATAATATGAAATGCTGCATTTCTGATTTTCATGAGGTATAAACTATACTGGTTTACAAAATAAAACAAATAAAGGTTCTCATATCATTCTCATTATGAATGGGCCTTTTCATAATTATTCTAATTCCCTCTGATATTCTAGTGTATATTTTGCTTTTTTGCCATTTCCACACATTGCATGCTTCTTTGTGATATAAACCCATACCATTAGAAAGGTGCAAAAACATCATTAAAGAATCCTCATTGAAGAATGTGCCAGAACGTTAGACTTGTTTACATGGCTAGTTTGACAGTTGAGCACAGAAGTAATCAGCTACACAACGTTTGTTGCAGAATATCTGTGGAATTCTTGTTAGTGAGTATGCAATGTGACAATTGTGAGAAACACAAAACCCCTTCTAGGCTCATTAGCAGTGGTGTGGCTTCCACTCTTAATAAGGTGGCATGTAATGTACTTTGAGGAGCTTCTATGTACAATAGGAGATGCGAGAAGCAACCTGCTCTTGTTTAATTGACTCCTCTACGCGGTTTTCCCTGCTGAATTCAGCTGCTGCAGCGCTGCTGGACTTTGAACACACATTACGCTTTTATCTTCTGTCACATCTGCTGACTGCATATCTGAAATGGGTTCTCTGTGCTTCTGATGCATGTGTGGAACACGTTCTTAGAGGACAAGAAAACATCTTTAAAGAACTTCTGCTTAATTGATGTCTTCCTTATTTAAAACACAGCTGTGATGAATCCATCAAAGAGATCTGATGGAATTAAAAAAGACAGGTATTAGACAAAGGGAGAAGGAAAGACTCGTTCTGTTGTGATATTGGTCTATCAGTTCTTCTCTTTCTTTTTCCCTCATTCACCACATCTCTTTTTTTTCTCTCTTCCATTCATTTCTTTCTCTCTTTCTTTCTCTCTTTCTTTCTTTATGTCTTTTTTCATTCTTTATTGATTTCATGTCTCTAGTTCTCATTCTCTCTACTAGTGCAGCTCAAAGATTGAATCTTATGAAAGAGTAAAATTTTGATCACACTTTAATTCAAAAACAGTGACGGGACTGGGACAAAAAACACACCCATGGGAACAGGAAAATGAACAGAAATAAGAATAAAAACTGGAATAGACACTGGAAATAAAACATACGTAGAGATAGGCTGGGACATGGGCATGGAGATGGACAAGGGCACAGACATGGACATGGGCTTAGACATGGGCATAGACATACATTGGGAACTGGGCATGGACTTAGACTGGAACACAGGCATGGGAGCAGACACAAGCATGGGTTGAGACAGGGACTGAGACAGGGACTGAGACAGGGACAGGGACAGTGCCACTGACCCTGAAGATCATGTGGTACAGCTCACCCTGGAGCTGCATCTAACGACTCTGTCCAATGGTGAGGCGGTGACCTGAGTGCGATGCCTCCATTGATTCCTCCAGCTATGGGTTTCAGAGGCTTCCTCAATCCAATCGAGATTGTCCTTCACTGGAGCCCCCATGCCAGAGGGCTTGTGGTCAATCATTAGATGGCTTTCTTCAAACTTGGAGAACCCCTTTACATCCATATTGAGGTGAGTCTTTCTGTCACCGATGTGTGGAGCAGCCAAAGAGAGGTGAATGTACTTATGGGGTTTAGAGGATTTATTGACAAAACAAACATCAGAAACAAAAACACAGAGCAAGAGAGAGTTATATAAGCACAAGGTACCAAACACAAAAGACTCACAAGGACTGACAACAAGAAAACAAGAAACTTAAAAACATCAACAAGATGACACACACCTGCAACTGAATGATGAACAGGCAGGGTTAGAAATCAGACATGTAGAGAGATGTGGAGCAAGGATGGAGGCAATACCAAAAAACTAAAACATTTTTATGACATGGTTTTCATTGTAAAGGTTTTCTCAAAGTGTGAAGACCTTTTTGGGTTTTGTTTGTTTGATTTCAGCGTGGATTATAGGTCATGGAAACTTGACTCAAGAACACGGTAGAGTTTCAGAAGGAGTGGACTGAGGCTGGTGTTAGTGCATTCTAAAATCAAGTCAGTCCTCATGCAGAGACAGCATCAGAATTGACTTACCTGGGAAAAATATCAGAAATCAGGAATCCTGGAGTCTCGTTTGAAGTTCCAAGAGTCTGGAGAAAGAGTGGAGAAGCACAGATATGTACAGATATGAACAGTTACACCCCCCTCCCCCTTTAGGTCAGCAGTCTGCACTCTACAGTGTGTCCCGCTGTGTTTGAGTGCGACAGCCTCACCCCTCTTGCCTGGGACATGTTGGCTCTGACTGTGATAGGCACTGGGGTCTCTGTGCTGCTGAATGATCTGCACATCTGCGGGAGCAGACGGACAAGGCTGCTGAGCGTGTGGTGATGACCAACTGCGTGGTCATTAGGCTTCTCCTTCACTCCCACTGCTGCTGCTGAACAGAGAGATAGAGGGAGTGCAGGTGGCTGCAGTAAGGTGTTGCACTGTTAATTCAGATTGAATTATGATCTGCATATGTGGTGAGTGAGTGAGTGAGTGAGTGAGTGAGTGAGTGAGTGGTGGTGAGCAGGTGGTGGTGAGTGAGGTGAGTGAGTAGAGAAGAAAGCGAGAGAATTCCTATCTGTGTGTTTGTGGTCTCTTTGATGGAAAGAGTCCAGATGGCAGATCAGGCTTAGGTTAATTGTTTCGATGTGCTGATTTACCTATCTGTGTGTGTGTGTGTTGTGTGTGTGTGTGTGTGTGTGTGTGTGTGTGTGTGTGTGTGTGTGTGTGTGTGTGTGTTTATTCTCGTGTGTATATGTGAGTGATTCTTTAATTAGCAGCTCTTTTCACATCTTCATTTCTGGTAATGGTGTGCTGCCATCCTGGTCTCAAGAGGAATTAAAAAAATCTAAACTGACTAAAATGACATTTCAAAAATCGTACAACATCTATTATCTATAGCTCGACCCACAGGCATGTAAACAACTTACTTATGCAACACACACACAGAAAGCAAACAATTTGAATACAATTGTATTCAACCTGAACCTAAACTTAACCCTTACTCTAACCCTAATCTCAGACAGAACCCAAACATAACCTTAATTTAACCTTAATTTGACTTAACCCTAAATCTAACCAAACTTAACCTAAATCTAGCCTTTACCTTAACCCTAAGCTTAACTGCAATGTAAACTAAACCTAAATTTAACCTTAACCTGATCGTAACTCTTACCCCAACCCTAAGCAAAAACAGTGCAACCAGTGAACAGGAACTCATTATGAATAATAGATATGTACAGAATAAGTGCAAATATGTGAAAATATTTCAAAATTCTTTTGAAGATTACTGTAAAAAAGATCTTGTTATTGTGGTAAAGACCATTTTCAATCTCTTCAGGAAAAACAACCATTGATCATAGAGTTCCTAACACCTTCCAATAGTGAGAGTAAGACACCCTTTATATAGACATACAAAATGTGAATATTAAAATTTTTTGCACATGCTTGCACATGCTTATCCTGGTTTCTGGACTCAGTGTCCATTAGATTAGCTCCACTTACCATATAGTAGCACTTTGTAGTTTATAATTACAGATGATAGTCTATCAGACTTCTCTATGTATCAGATCTTCTTGTCTGTCATCAGTGCTCTCAGGACACTACCCACAGGATGCTGTTGGATGTTTCTGGTTGGTGGACTATTCTGAGTCCAGCTGTGACAATGTGTCTGGTCCACTCATACTCGCAACACACACAAACATACCACCAGCATGTCAGTTTCACCGCAGTGCAAAGAATGACCCACCACCTACATAATACATGTGGTGGTCCTGTGGGGAAAAAATGGACAGTATAGAAAACAATTAAATGTTATGGGTGTGTTAAGGGTGTGTTATGGATCGGTATGTATTATGATTCAAAATGAGCTCCTGTCTACTAGTGAACCAAATAACCGTCACCTTCATTTGCAGTGTTGTTTTGAACATGGAACCTGGGCAGCTCCAGACCGTAATCTCTAAGTATTGCCTGGGTTCTAATAACAGTCAAGTCTACGGACCCGGGTGCAGCACCTGTGGGCAAATGTGCAGCAGGATGCCATACAGAACCTGTATCCCATGCCTCTCTGTATCCCATCTTGTGTCCAGGCTAATGTGGTCCAACAGGGTAAGAGCGCCTCCTTTTAAATGTAATAAATGTATCCTCCCACTTCAATACTGTCATCGCTTACATATATCATCGTTAGATTCACACATAAAATTTTGTTCAATTGCAGCAATTTGTTCTTGGAGCATTATTTTGTTTGTCTATGAGAGTAAATGATGAAAATTCGTGGACCGTTTGTAAGATCAGTTTTGGAAATGATTGTAAACCTCCATAAAAATATAAAGGTTAGGTCATGCTTTATTTATATAACTTACACATATATTTATTTATACTGTGAAGCAGACTGAGACCCAGCAACACACATCATTTCTCTCTCAGCAACATGATTCATATTTCATGCCCCAGCTATATGGAAATGGGTTACAAAAGAGCAAAGGTGAGAAAAGGAAGCCTGCTTTCAACACTGCAGTCTGAGCAAAGAGCTTCCAGTAAGTGCGGCTGCAGGGCAGCTCAGTAATAGGCAGTCAGTAAAAGGCAGGCAGATAACAACATTTTTCCTATTTTATACCATTTCTCCACATCATATGAGTTTCCAAACTAAAGGGCAAGCAGAACTAAATGCTGCACAGGTAGAATGATAACACAGAGTGGAGCTTCAGTTTCTGCTTTGCACCAAAACTGTTACTAAAGATAGTTTTGGACAATCAGTTCACCTTCAGGGGACTAGAGGGAGCAAATGTGTGCAGTTTTGAAAGTCTCCTTTTAAAAGGTCCTTAAAGGGTTCTTTACAAAAGAAAGGGTTGCTATGTTGACCCTTGACCACTGAAAGAGCCACACTGTGTGCTTAATGCTGGATGTTCTTGCTTTCCTGAATATTTTCATAATTTGACATTTTGCCCAAAAGGATTTATAGGAGACTCATGCCAGATATTGTTATTTTCTGGAGATCTGAGGCTACTCAAATTTGTCTTCATTTGAAATACATATATTAACAGAATTGAGACATGAATTTCAACATATTTTGATAAAAACACTTTAAATCTCAGAAATTCTGTTGGAAATTGATCATCCAGAGTGTTTAAGACATTTGGTTAATTATTTATAATGATTAGATTGACAAGAATATATATCATAATAAGTTCTTCAAAGTTTTGGCAGTGATTCAAGGACTTTTTTTAAGCATCGTTGGAGCAAAAAAAAGAAAGTAAACAGCCCCTCCCTGCTCATTTTTCTCTATTCCCTAATATCTTGTTCAATGATGTCATTAGCCCCACCCCCTCTCACTGATCAGTCAGAGTTTGCCTGCATGTTGAGCATGTACACTTGGACACATGTAAACATGCACTGGAAGCTCTTTGGTATTTAAACAGGGATTTATTTCAGTTTGAAAGAGTTAAAGTAAAAAAGAATTAAAGTAACACTATGTAAGAACTGATCATTTTTCTTTTGAGCTCCCCGTACGGTTGCAGCATGTAATTGATTTTTACATCACTGTCATGCCTTGAGCTCCCTCCACCAACCCAAACACACGGACAACATTAAATGCAAATGAAGCAGCAATGTGAAGCAATCTATGATGGAATCCCTAGATCCATTATGTACCAACCTTGACCGATTGGCAGTGGTTGAAATATACATGGATGAAATGAAATATTCATGTTTGTTTTATCTGTAGGAGCACTTGACATTTCCACACCTCAAAATCATAGCAGGCCAACAAGACTTGTGGTCAACAAAACTTGGATTCCACCAACCTAAAGTATAACATTTCACACCTGTAGTACATTTGCTTTGGTCCAAACCAGATAACAAATTTGTGTGCACATTTTTTCCAGGTGGTTTGGAAAAAAATCCTGGGGCAGGAGCAAGAACATAAATACAAGGCGATGGTGCTTCGGACCAGTGAATATTTCTGTCCAGTTTAACATGGAGCAGCTGTACTGATTATCTGACCAATATACCAGGTAAAACTTCACCTGCAGAGCCGTTTAGCTCAAACTTGTGGATTTCCTGATAGTTGGGCCGTATCGAGGTCAGATGATGTTTTCACCACAAACAAACTCACCCAGAGTTTGATTAAGACTGGACCGAGACCACCGCTAAAGTATTTCAGTGCAAGAGTGTGAGTGTGATGACTGTTTTCACAAGGCCAAATGAAAATGAGAGAGTTCAGTTTAACCAGAACAAAAGGTGCAAAAACAAGCCAACACAACACATAGCAACCAACACAAAATCTGTTATGAATAGAACCAATGTCCAAGTGTGTTCAGAAAGTTTGATAACACCACCAAGTGGCTAAAGCTCTGTGGAAATGGAATAATTTAGTTTCTGATGACTAACTCAAACACCGCAGAACATCTAGCAAGCGCAACATAATAAATTATTACTTATTAATCCAACAAGAAGAAGCTGAGCTCAGCATCTGTCTTGCATCCTTTGATCTCTTTTAGCTCATACCAACCAGAACAAGCCAGTGCAATATTTTCTCTCATCCAATCTTCTTCTGCATCACAATGATCTTCAAGCTTTTATCTTAAGACAAAATACAACAGCATTGCTTTAATTTATGATGATGTTGGAGAAGCTTTTGGAAATCTAGCAGAAATTGGGTTTCATCCACTTTGACAAAAGCCAAACTAGATGACTGGATCAGAGCATCTACACAACAATAGGCATGTCTTGTGGGATGTTTCCTGTATGCAATGATCAGAATGTGATCTGTGTAGATCCCACCTCTACACAACTTACAGGTCTTAAAATATCGGCT
This sequence comes from Acestrorhynchus altus, assembly GCA_034509495.1. Classification (NCBI taxonomy): domain Eukaryota; kingdom Metazoa; phylum Chordata; class Actinopteri; order Characiformes; family Acestrorhynchidae; genus Acestrorhynchus; species Acestrorhynchus altus. The sequence continues at coordinate 25,583,008 of CM067508.1, forward strand.
GCTACAAAATTTGAACTAGATGCCATAGAGCACCACACTTCAGAAGTCACCTTAACTTAACTTTTAGAACCATAAACCAATTTTTGGGGGTCATTTCCATAGTTTGATGTACTTTTATTCACCAAAAATACTTGACAGTGGTCCAAAACACAAAAAAACCTAAAATATCCATTTCTGTATTTATGTATCAAAATCATTCCTTTTATTTTGAATTTTGAAAGAGAGCAAATAGTCCATCCCTTCTCTTCTATAACCCAATATCTGGGTCAGTGACATCATCACTCTTACTGATCAGACAGAGTCTGCATGCAGCTTGAGCATGTACACATGGACAGAATAGTAAACCTGTTTGGCATTTAAACTGGGCCTGGATTCAGTTGGAAACGAGTTTTCCAAGCTGGATTGATCGTTGATAGTTTATCAAACAACGATGAGACCACCATAGTCCTTGTACTGTAATATGATATATATAACATGTCTGTTTGTTACTCTGATTCTGAGTCACGAGGCCTAGACCACAGCATGTAATTGTACACAAATTGTGGATCTCAGGTTCTAAGAATTAAGTCCAGAGTAGATGGGACAGAACTACAGCCGAGGCACTCTTCCAAATGTGTGCGTTCATATGAAAGTGTTCTTATTTTAAGAAGCACTTGCCCATGCAGTTGTCATAGTGACCTAGTTGTGAAAGCACAGAGGCTTTCAGATCTCCCTCTGCCAATTGTGTGCTAAAGAGAGATCTGTTTCACGAGAGGATCTCAACATTGGCACATGGAACTAGTGGCACTGATCTGTGTAGCGTATGGATCAGCTGCTTTACAAACTGCACTCCTCCAGCTGACTGGAATTACGGCTTCTGCTTGTGTTCCCTGCTCAAACGCTATTCTATATCATCCTGCAGTATACTGATGATTGCACACCGCTCCAACATTGGGAGCAAATTGCTTCCAAGGAATAACAGCCCTTTGTTTGCATGCAAACACATTTATTTGCGAGCTGTGGTTTGTCGGGCAATTGTACTTTGAAGCAAGAAAGATTGGGGAGGCCTGGAGACAGGCATGTCACATGTCAGCAGAATTATGTCTCTTTTTATCTGTTTATTTATTGTTTGCAAAGCCTATGTGGGATAAAAACAAGATTTTGAATGATTTTTTTTTCCTCAAAATCGTATTTTACAATCAGTCCACTTCACAATCTGTTCAGACCCACCGGGTTATGTTCACGTCTCATTTGCCACAGTTCCTTCTCTAATTATGATTCCCCTCCATAATGAAATGCTTAACAGTCACGGTTCCATTTCAGGTCCAGGACATGTGCAAATGATTGGACTGTATGCAGACACACAGCCAGCTGTTAGTTTAGGGAGCCCTTCATCTTTGATCTTCATCTCATTTGAGAGAATCGAACATTGATGGTAGGCCATGCTGTGTGTGCTGCTGTCTGATCTTTCTGACACAGAGATACAGCAACACACATTCAGCCTGTTCCTGCGCTCGCAACAACTTTCAATGTTACCTCACAAAGAATTTAGTTTTTCTCGTTTTGCTTTTGTAACTGTGTTCAGGGATGGTAAAGAAGTACAAATACTTTTGTTACCATACTATAAGTATTATACATATAAGTATTTGTACATTACTTGAGTAATGTACCTATTTTGTGATGACTTATCAGCCAGTAATCCAACAATTCACTTGTTTCCATCTGAATTAAATCCCAATCCCAATTTCAAGTCATAGAAATTAATCATCCAGAGTATTTTTGAGCTGAAAATGCAATTAATTATTTGTAATGATGCATGTTTATAATAATGCGTTTTTCAAAATACCCAACAATGGTCCAAATAAAGTAAAAACAACAGGAATGTTTTATTATTATTATTATTATTATTATTATTATTATTATTATTATTATTATGTGTCTGTCTCAGGAAGTGAAGGCTCCTTTGGCTTTTAAATTGGGATTTAATTCAGTTGGAAGCAGGTGAATTTTTTTCTGTTTTCTGAGCTGGATTACTGACTGATAAGTCATCACACACTGATGATGATGAGTGCTATGGGGTAAACCTTATAGTTTATGAAAGGTGTATCATGTCTGTAGGTTATTCTGAGTTATGAAGCCTAGAAAACGGCATGTACTGTAACTGCCCACAAAGTGCAGATCTTGTGTTCTAAGATTTAAGACTTGTGTACATATACTTTCTGTTCTTCTGGATTTTTGACGTATCTGTATTTAACATCAGTATTTCTGTCACTCAAGAAAAGAAAAAGTGACAAATGAAAACTAAAACAAAATTTAAAAAATCAAATTAAAGCCTAAGTGAAACCTATTTGCTGAAATAATAAATGAATCACTTGCTGAGCAAGTAAAGTGAAATATTTGAAATGAAAAAGGTACATTAATGTGTAGTGTGATAAAAAATATTGTGGGACTTATCAAAGTGGGCTTCTTTATAACATCTGTGTGTGAATATTTTTAACTTTTTTTTTTTGGAGCTATGTTTATACTTTTGCAGTACACGCTGTACATCTTAGGCTACTTCATAATTAATTTTCTTTTGTTTACAATTAATAGTTTTAAATTAAGTGACACACTGTGTTAATACAATTATAGTTCCCTAAAAACATTTTGTAAAAGACACATATAAAAGATATTTTAAAGACTTCACGATCTTCAATTTAAATGATCACACTGACACATAGCATAAAGTATTTGATAAAAACAAAAAAACATTAAGCATAAAGTGTTGCCTTAAAAATTAAGGGTAGAGTGTTATCTGAAAAAAATAAACATAAGTAATTTGCATAAACAGTAAAAGCTGAAAAAGTATAAAATATTAAGCATAACGTATTTAAGTAAAATATGTTTGACCTTTAAAATTAAGTAAGTCCAAAGGAAATTATGAAAAAGTAAAGAAAATTATGTATGAAAGTATGAAAGCTGACAAAAGACAAAAATAGTTATTTTAAAATATAATGCAAGCTTTAAATAAACATTTGTTCAAAACATAAAATGGTTGTAAGTTATATCTGTAAAAAGACAATTCAAACAAAATAAAGTAAATTAAACATTAATTCTTAGCTCAAAATGTACGTGTAAAATATTGCCTTGAAAGATAAGCATAAAGCATAAGCTGACAAAGTAAAGTAAGCATAAGTATTGCATGTTTTGCAGTAGTGTGTTATCATGCTGCTCAAGCAAACAGTAAACCCCAGCTGTTTCACTTTAAATTTGCCCAAGGCACCCACCCACTATGTTTCCTTTCACACCTTTTCACTTTCCCAGTAACTTAATGGTGGTCCTGTCCCGAGGACTGTAATACTCTTTCCAAGGTTGCACAGTTTTTAAAAAGGCAGCCATAACAGTCTGGCAGACACAAACCATTAGTGTCATTGTGTCTCAGTGCCACAGTCTGGTATCCATCAATGTAGAGTCCATTCTTGCACAGCAATCCTGCATGTATAACAAATCAGAAAGTGGTTCCTGCATGTCTATAGAGAGCTACTACTGCTTTGCCAGCGTAAACCTTTCGGTTTAATTTTCCCGTGGGCCATTTGTGATCATAAATGACTTTCAAATTCAGCCAAGATTTCTTACAGTGACAGCACTCAGATGCTGAAGCAGTGGTTTATAAATTCTGTTTTTCTGTGTTTGATCTGCTGTGTTTGGGAGTCGAACAGATGTGTGTTGTCTTGCTGGGTGTCAAACACATTTATTTCATTCCTTCTCCTCGACATGTGTGTCGCAGTAGACAGTGTGGAGCTGGCAGCCTGAATGCTTCACAAATGCAGCTTAAAGCTCCAGAAGAGCTGGGCTTCCATCAGGAGAGCTGAGCTGGACTGGGACATGATTAATTGCTGGTGCCACTCAGACACACACCAACACCACCTGTTGAAGACAGAGATGGATATTTTAGATAATCCAAACCCAGCTGATGAGAGCTACTGTTGGCAGAACCAGTGAGAGAATCACTCGATCCATGTTTTCTTCCAAATTTCAAATGAAATTTAAAGACCTTGGAAAACATGATGTTCTCTTCAAGCCAATGTATTTGCCACATCGTTTATTTTGCACTATTTGGTTGATGCTATAAAAGAATCTCCATTTCCCTCCAGATCTGTGAAAGCACTCCATTTGAAAGGTGTTTAAAAAGATATTTGTAATGAGGAAATCAAAGGGATGTAAGGAGTACAAAGACCATGACTACTTACCCCCACACAAATCCAGATCATCCTGAAAATGTCCTGTTTATAAAAACAGTTTTATGACTTACAGACACGTGAAAAAGTTAGGACACTCCTTGAACACCTTTGAGATTTTTTTTTTAAATTCTATTAATTCTATTAATTACACTTTGCAAATTATGCCTGAAAGACATTTCTCACTTTAGTGTGTTTATTTGTATCCTAAACCTCCATCTCTCACTATTGAAGAAATGAAGATGTTACAAAAGACAAAGATGACCATGAGGTGTCCTAACCTTTTCACGTGACTGTATGTGATTCACTATATAGGGAGTAAGGAGCTGTTTGAGATTCAGCGAAAAGCATGCATATGTTATGTCAAAATTTTCATTAAGCTCCTTTATCCCCGTCCACACAACAACACTGAAATCAGAGTTTTCAAAAATCTCCACCTTGGAATGTGGAGAAGGTTTTCAGGAAGGTTAGTTTTCAGCCTAGTCTTAAGAGTAATCCCATGCATATGTGACTAAAATGAAATCATACAATGTTTACCAAGGAAAGGTCGACTTTCATATGCACAAATCACTGAGCCAACCCACACATACAGCAATGAAATGATTTGAACAAAAAATATTACAAACCACTGTAACCTAAACCCAACCTTCTGGAACCCTAAGCATTTTTCAAAACCTTAATTAAATGGAATTGTGACGTTAATGTGACGTTACACAAAAAATAAAAAAAGTTAACCATAACATTATCTTAATGTAAACTAAAGTTAGTAAGTAGTCATCCTAACAATAACCCTAAATCTACTCCTAAATATAACCATCTGTGTATATAATCATATATATAACAATCATTATTTTCTCTTAATGTCAGGATAAATATGATTTCCAATTCATTCACACTCATTATTTCATGCAAAAAGGTACCATGTAAAGTGACATATTTCAAGTCTTTCTTTTTCACTTTGTGGCTTATTGCTGGTGAAAATCTAGTTTTCATATTTATTATTATTATTATTATTATTATTATTGTTATTATTACATCCAGCTAGACTACCAGGCATATTAAATTTGGAAATGTAAAATATTTTGACAATATCTGCATCCAGGTTTATGACTTATGTAGTTTCCTACATAGGGAGTAAGGAGGTAATTGAGATTTTCCTAGAGCCCCATGTTCTGCAATAATACTGACATTGACTCTGGAAAACTAAAGACTGGTCATGGCTACAGTGTGTTAAGGCTTATGGCAGATCAAAGAAAAACACAGACACCAAGACCAGTGAAGGCAAAGAGGATCTACACATTACAATTATTAATTATATCATTTCTAACATAACATAAATATTTAGGTTGAAAAAACTGGAGTATTTATTTAAACCTTTACGTATCTGTTTGCTTTAGCATATCTTTTGGAGTTCCAACAGGTATTATTTGTATTTTAGGGTCTATGAAAGTTATGTTAATTATGACAAATGTAGTTATGAAAGTGGTGAAATTTGGCCGAAGATGCATCTATTGAAAGTTCCTAGGAAAACAAAGATGATCATTCTATTGCCCCCCAAAAAAGTCTTCCTTTGTCCTTTCACTACAAATACCACAGACACAGTTAGTGAACAGTTTCATGATTTTGGGCAAATTAGAATGACTTTCTTGTTTCAGCTAATGGCCACATTTCTCATTGTCTATAGCTGAAGGTCAGATGCACTAGTCAGTATCCTGCTGCTGGATGTGGTCATTCATCAGCACATGCAAAAGATCTGGAAGGATGTGGTGGAGAAATCATTTAGAGGAACTTCAACCGCAACATTTCATTCTCAGTCATCAGCCTAGGCCTAATCCAACATTTAGCTTGTTTAGAGACAAACAGAGTACATTAGTCATATGATTGGGTTCTATTTGTATTGAGGTTATTTTCAACAGATGTATTTCAGTTACAGTTTGTCTCAGAAAAGTTAAGGTAAGAACTTTAAATATTATCATTTGCAGATCGCATTTTCTTGGTTTGGTGCATTCTGAAGTGGAGTGTGTGTGGCAGGGTGTAGAAAGAGGAAAATCTGAGGAAAGCAGATTACAGAAAAGCTGCACGTACAACAAGGATGAGTGCCTCAGAGTAATGGCAGGCTGCTGATTAGCTGAGGTCCAGATCCAGGCCTGATAACCCGGCTTGCCTCAGGAGAATTACTCCAAAACAAACGAAGACTGTTTTTCCTCGTCATTAGTTAAACTACTTTCACACTGCCAGACATTTTCCTTTACCTGTTGTGCTTTCCTCAACCACACTTGCTTTAAAAATGGTTGAAAATGCATCTGTTGTCCTACTTTACCACACTTCCCCCTACTGGAATAGTGACTGTGCTAACATTACGGGAGTTGAAGATACTGACTGTTCAGAAAGCTGAAACTGTGGCGGTTCTCACATATGAACACCCGGAAAATCATGTCCACATTAAAGGTGCTGTGCTTGGACACTGGGGGGGAATTTGTCTCCTGCATTTAACCCATCCACACACAGTGATACACAATACATACTAGTGAATTCACACACTAGTGAATAGTGAGCGCACTTGCCCAGAGTGGGCAGCCCTATCAGTCATGTCCAGGGACTCAAACCAGCAACCTTCCAGTCACAAGGCTGGTTCCCTTACCACCAGGTCATGGCTGCCTCCCCACAACTAATGTCAAAGGTCCAGAGATTATCCAAGTTCTTTCACAACATGTAATGATTTTGTTGTGCAAGGGGTGGCACCCATGTAACACATGTGGGAGACATGGCATGACCTACTGTGAAGTCTCCTGAAAATTATCACCTCAAAATCAAAAATCCAATTTTGTTTACATGTAAAGAGATGAGTAGGAAAACTCTGGCTTTACATGAGTTTTACTTTGCAACCAGCTGATAAACTCACAGAAGAATGTGAATAAGGCATGAGGAAGGAGGAATCCATGCTGGTTCATCTCATTGGTTCACGCTGCACGCTTGTTCCCTGATCAGGAACACAAGCTAAAGATTGTCGGGAAGAACTTCTGCACAAAGTGAGAAACTGAGAATGGGGTTTAAACTGTATGTGCTGAGAAATCTGATTACTGAGCTAAAATCTAGGATTTCTTAATCGGCTTTCTAGACCTCAGATGTATCTCGGTTACAATTTGTCTCAGAAAAGTTAAGGTTCGGACTTCATATATCATCGTTTGCAGATCACATTTTCTCAGAAATCAGAGTAGGCTGTTTACATGACCAATTGAAAGATCAGATCATTACAGAAATCCAATCAAGGATCCAATCAGATTACTGAGCGAATGTAAACACACTCACTGTTTTACTCATTAATTTATTTCTAAGCTGCTTTTTGAAAGCTATAAAAATCCAATTGTAAAGTACAAGAGAAGTCCCAAGTAATACTTTCAGTGCCTTGTTTAAATAAATAAATGGAAACCCATTTCCTTTACAATGTGCAGGTCTCTTTCATGACATCAAAACAGCTCTGACACATCAAGGCTTGGACTCCACGAGACATGGGAATCAGATGAGATGGACTGGCCTATGCTCCCCATGCTCATTATTCTTTAATTGTTTGTCCTTTGGAACACTGTATACTAGCAACAACCCACAAGACCTGCCTGATGTTTAGGAGATGTTCTGACTGTCATCCAGATAGCACAATTTGGCTCTTGTCGAAGTGTCTCAAGATTGTCAGCTTGCCAGATTTTCCAGCTTCCAACACATGAAATTTAAGAACTGAGCTGCATAATGTATAGATTCCACCCCTTGATATGAATCATTGAGAAGCAGTGGATGTTTAATTAGTTAGTTGTCTGGGGTTTTATTAACATGGCAGATCAGAGTATGTGTAACACACATTTGGGAAAGTATTATGTTACTTTGTTGCAAGGAAGGAAAGTATAGCCTTACTTTTTACAGCATTAGTTCCTGTTCATTTGTTCGTTTTGCGTTCCAGTTCTATATTATGGCTCATATTTCATTTACAGTTATTTAATCAGTGTCTTGTCACTTTTTGTGTGTGAGAACAGGTGTTGTTTTGATGCTGCTTCACACTGTTAATGATTTTAGCCAACAGAATGAAATCAAATTCATTATTGTTGCCACATTTCTTTTTTCCAATGCAGTAATACCTCCATAGAAAGGAAGTGTCCATTGCATTGGTGCCTTCAGTGAAGTCCTTTCATAAAGGTTCTTTGGAGAAATTGCTTTTCAACAACACTTCAAAGTATAGCTTATATAAACACTCTCCCTTTAAATTCCCCTATATTTGTGCTGCACTGAATGAACACCAAACTCCAATTGACAGCCAACACAAACCTTTATATGTGCAGTTCTGAATGTTGTCCCTATCGTCTGGTTTCAACTTTTGTCTTTGCATTGTTTCTCTAAACGGTTATGAAAATGATTATCCCTCTCCTGGCTCTCTGAGAGATGGCTGGCGAGGTGATGATCTGTCATTATCTGTAGCATCTTTCTAATGGATTCAGTCTTTATAAACTTTAACTGGAGGTCAGGAGGAGTGCCATCTGGCTCCTTGTGATGAAAGCTCTCTTCATCTGCAGCACTATAGAGAACACTGCTGGAGTCTAGTGCCCATACAGGAAGGACACCTGCGTCTAATGGGCTAAGAATGCTGCCTCAAACAGATAAAAATAAGGCCATCTGATGAGTAGTATCTCATCTCCTTGTGCCATTTCAAGTCCCACCAGGAGTGTGGGTTCCTCTTGTTTGGGTCAGAGTGTGTAAGCTGAGGAGAAGGGTAGACAAAGGGTTTGGGCAGGGCACATCCTCATGGTGAAGATGAATTTCTGAAGAGCTTGTTGGGCATGTGAGGTAAGGTTATCACCTCAGATAAGATTCAGCTTCTGAGGATGATCTTCATTGCACTTGGTGGTTTGTGCTGATGTTTGGTTTCTGTCCCACACTGTAGGACAATGGAAAGCAGTTTTTCCCCATACCTACAACAGTGAAAGGTATGTTCCAATGGAATATTTACTCCTCTGAGTTACTCACAGTCCAGCCATGGCATCTACATTTTGATACACACTATATATATATATATGTATATGTATATATACGTATACGAAACTGATGTTAATTATCAGAGTATTGCAGTAATGAGGACGAAGACGTAATGTGTGGGTTTGTGTAAATGTTTTGTTCACTTTTCATACACACATAAAATGAGTTGGTAAGTTGATGATGGTACTTTAGTAAAGAAAATAGTTCTATATAGAACCATGAACACTCTCTTTACATCATTAAAGAGTGATAGACAATGTTACTGTAGAAAGTTCTATATAGAACATTTTTAAAGGGTTCTATCTGAGACAAAAATTGGGATCTTCTGTTGTGTCAAGCTGTATTGCAATACATAGAACCCTTTTTAAATATGTTCTATATAGAACCCTCTGCAGCATATTCTCTATCAATCTGAAGCACATTTATAAGGTGCAAAGAACCCTTTAATCATGCAAAGGGGGCTCTTTGTGTGTTTAATGTTCTATATGGAACCTTTGTAAAACCACCATTTTAAGTGTGTAGAACCTTTTTGGGTGCAATATAGAAGTCTTTTCAAAAATGTTCTACATTGAACCCTCATACAACACATTCAGCATCAAGCTGAAGAACCTTTAAAGATGTGAGGAACTGTTCATTCGTTCTTTATGGTTCTTTCATTCTTCATGGTTCTTTATTGAAGAGCCCTTCAAGAACCCTAATTTTTTAGTGTGTACTGCTAAATTCTCATATAATTGGCACAAACAAATGCTTTGCTCCCGTTTTGTGTGTTTGTAGCGTGGGGGTTTTGATGGCTGAAGAACAACTAAGGACAATCCTAAGAAAATCCTTTGAGCCTGTCATTGTGTGGGGGTCTCATGCATTTTCATTGGATAGGGTTTCAAAAACCCTGCTGTGTGGGCTAGGCGTCTGAAGATTTGACAGTGAAAAATCTACCCACACTCTTAAAAAATAGATCTTCCTAAATGGTCCTTAGTCTGGATATAAGGTTAAAGGACAGACCTTTCATTAGTATAGAGCGTTTACATTAAAATAGGTACTTTAATAGGTTTTAAAACGGTCTTCACACAAAAAGGATCATCCAGGATCTTCAAGGAAGCAAACAAAAGCTGATTCTATGGAGATACATCTAAGAGCCTGTTAACACCTGACATTAACCTGACTTGAGGTTTTAGTGATCAGATTATGTTCGGATTTCACAAGTAGGCATGAAAAGCTCGGTATAAACACCCCCAGGATGATGTGATCGGATTACACTTAGATTGCTCACACTACATTCAGAAGTGGCCAGAGACGTGTCTCGTCCACATTTACCACACGTTAAAGGAATGTGTTTTCTGTGTCTGGATACAGTCTGGCAAACATAAATACACGGATCTTGGTATATATGTCTCTTGCATCTGTCTCTCTCACTCCTGTGTGTTTGTATGTGCACACACTCTTAGGTGTGTATATTTACCAGTAGAGCTGTATTACACAGTTCATTCACTTCGTCCTTCACATTTTCTGGTAGAGCCATGACGGGAACATGAGAACCATCCATTGTTCCGCTGCTCCTCTAAAGTGAATGTTCAGAGCCAGTCTCCCAGACTGTGAGTAAATACCTCTTATTCATGCAACTAAACATGATAATTAATAAACATTAATACATAAACTTCTACTCATTTACCAACAGTGATTAATAGCCTTACTAGCCTATGTAACCAAATAATCTATGTTTATTTTAACTCATGTACTCAACAACAAGTAAAACAAATAAATTAAAATGAGCTTTTTCAATCTACTAGGGGAGACATGTAAATGTGCATGACTCTGTAAGCATGTGTATGTATATGTGTAGAGCAGTGTGGGGTGCAGTTCTGGGCTAGTGTGGGTTCAAGAAGAATTTGTACATATGAGACCTAAGAGCACTTCAGGAGCTGTACAATATATAGTCACTGTTGTTTTACAACATTCAGAAGTAAGCAATGTAACCTTAGTCTTTGTAAAATGTGACATTTTTACAGTGTGGGCATGCATTTTAAATGTAATACCTTTAGGAACTCAAGACCAAAAGAGTGCCCCCCAGTGTACAGGAGCTTGTGATGAATCACAGGAAGGTCACAGAATGTGTACATATGTGCAAAATGTGGAAACTGTAGAAATGTGTACATATGCATTGACAAAATAGCATGACTGTTGAACCAAATAGTGACTGACAAATTCTGATTATTATTCTATTAATCCACATGAATTAATTTTGATGGGCTGCTGCTGAGATCATGTAAAAAGAGTACACCAGGAATGTCCACTGTAACTCAGGACCTGCATGTTCTGCCTAGCGTAGTGCTGTAACCACCCTGTTTAAAGAATATGGATCAATCCCATTGTACTGCAGATTCCACCTTTAGTTCACCTCTGAATTTGACCTTCAAACCTGCTTTAAGTAGAATAGCTGAGCAGGGTGGGGTGTAGCCAAGGGGCTGTTTCATATCAGGGTGATAATAAAGTGTTGCCCCTCTCCCTAGATTGGGTTTTGTCCATTCTAGGTGGTGATCATTTGCTGAGCCTGAGGGGTCTTTCATCAGGCTGGAGATGGCCCTGTCATTACTCATTGAGCCTTTTTCTGTGTTCTCTCCTGTGTTGTGGCATCACCCTTGATCACTTGTGTTATCTCAGTCGTGGCTCTGAAACTACGGTGCAGATGGGGTCTTCAGCGTTGCCACAGCTTCCTTATCAGACCCCTGCTCTGTAGCCGTCAGACATACATTTGACTGCCTGGAACACAGTCATCTGAAAGAAAATAGTCTATTTACTGTGTGAGAGTGTGTATGTGTGTGGGAGAGAGACATCTCTGAAGATAAGTGGATTTATAAAATGCGTCTCATGCCATTCCGTGTCCTACAGCTTCAAAGATGCAGGACAGCATTGAGCTCTTTATAAGGAACCACAGACAAGAGGTTTTCCTTATGTTTGAAGAATTATTTAACTGGGTAAAGAACCACTTAAGCATACAGATGATTTTAAGGATTCTTTGATTTGTATTGGTTCTATAGAAAATTATTACATTCATTGAAGATCCCTTAAAGGATTTTTAAAAGCATTGGTTTTGCATCGTCTTGCTAAAATAACATCATCACTCCTGTCAAATAAGCTTAGTTTCAGTCTCTGAGATACAGGTGCATCTCAAGAAATCAGACTATCATGAAAAAAAAAAATTCAAGTGTACATGGGCAGCCGTGGCCTAGAGGTTAAGGCTTGTAACAACACATTAAGTCTTTTTTATTATATTTAAACACATTGAAATTTGATCTTCATTTCTTCTATATACATACTAAGTCTTATGCCCCCTCTATAGTGTGGATGTAAGTGTGCAAATGGGTGCAGAGGGGAGCAGAGTAGTAGAGTACCTGAGAGCAAGATGTGGAGCAGAATTTAAAACAGAATGTTATTTGAGACATTTAAAACCATAATATAAACAATATCACCTAAGCCCATAACTTGCTCTGTTTATATCTGTTTATATCATATATGTTTATATAAATAATGTATGTCACTGTGACAATGACTTTGTGTCTCTATAACCTCCTGGATAATGAATCTGTCCAATAGTATTACAGTTTAGGATTGACACAGGTTTGTTTTGATGCTGGTGTATAGAGTTAGAATTGAGCCATCTTAATTTTAGGTTTATAGTTTAGGTTTATATTTAGGTTAACATTCTAAAGATGTTATCTAGTAGTTTATCTGATATATATATCAGAAATCATATTTGTCCTGACATTATGAGAGAATAATAAGCATAAATATATAATGTTTCTTTGAGGTATATATATATATATATATATATATATATATATATATATATATATATTCAAAGGACTACTGGTGCCTTTGAAAGAATGCCACCTGAATGAACTTGAGGACAAATTTCCAAGTAGAAGGCAAAGTGAATGTTCTTTTACTTGTACCTTATGGGTTATAGCAGTAAGTGTATTCATCCTGAACATCCATGGCTCTGTGCATGCAGTCCTTCTGAGAACATGCAGTAGCTTATATACAAAGACTGATGAACCAAATGCAGATGTTGTTGATTTTCCACCCAGAAAGCCCTGCTTAATCAAAAATCTATTAGCAAGTAAGGAACATGCTTTACCAAGCTTAGCTCAAAACGATCTAACTCTGGCAAGTATAAATGACATAAAGATGGCTTAATTGTATGTAATATAAAGTAGCCCCAATATGCCTTTTGGCTTTACTTTTGGCAATAATAGTAATGTGTAATTGGAATTTTGCTCATATGCAAATGATATACACATTTGAATGTAAGTTCAAGAAATATCTCAGTGTCCATTATTAGGTAATGAAGTGAACTAGAGCATCTCAAAAACAGAATGCTGTGAAAAAATGATTTTTGATCATTTAATTCAAAACTTAAACTGTCATATTCATTACATAAGTGATACATTTCAAGCTTTTTTAAAGTTGATACTGTGATTAATAATCTTTTCAAACACTTTTCATGTAATGAATATAAAATATGACAGTTTACATTATTGAATGAAATTGTGATCTTTTTTTTTTCCAGAATGAACTTTTTAATGACATCCATGCAATTGTCTTACATTTGATATAGATACCACAGGGAACCGATAATTCATTTGCTAAGGGGTAAACTAAGGTCCTGTTCATCTTGGATCAGTGGTGGGAAAATGATGGGAAATTGAAGCCTCAAAGCTTTATGTCTGTCAGTTTTTGTCTTTCATCCAACTTCATTTGCTTTAGTGTGGGTGTTCCTCTACTTTGAAGCAGCACTTTAGGAGCCAGAAGAAGCTTTCGATTCTATATTCAGGCCAATCACTCCTTCAGTAGCCCTCTGTGATATGTGAGTGTTGGCCTCACACACTTGCTCAGACCCATATTTTTACGACTAATTAAAGGGCCACTGCTACTTGGGAGAGACTCTCTCTGTACCTCTTGCATCTACAGAACTAAGATGAGGCTGATTTTGATGAGCACTGCGTTTGTGTGTACTGTAGTGTAACCTCTCTCCCATCAGCAGACAACTTTACAGATAACTAGCTCTCCAAGCAAGGTCTTGCGAGGCTCATTTGAAAAGATTCATGGTTGTGCACACTGGAGTCGTGACTTGAATTTCAGATTTGTTTGTGTGAATGTGCCTCACACTCATATATGAGCCCACAATTACTGGTGGAGAAACACAAGCTGAACAACTTCATCATAGCAGCACCATGAGCACTGTCATCTCTTTGCATTCAGTACTCCACGGACTCCATCTATAGGGTACCACCAAAAAATTTTACTTTTAATAATACAAAGCATCATTTTAAACTAGCTGTAAATCAAAAGTTTCATGTTATGGGTTATTGAACACTACATCAATATCAATCAAGGTACTAGTCCTAGGGCAACCCCTAGAACCTCCTGAAAACCTCTAAATCTAAAATGTCTAAATTTTAAAATAAACTTTAATGATAAACACCAAAAACAGAAAAGTCATGGCACAGGATTTTTCACAGAATTAGTTATTGTCACATCTATTCTCTCCTTTCCTGTTTCCTTGTCTGTCTTTGTTGTCTTTGTTCTGCTTTATTAAGGTTTGGTTTAGTTTGTTTTGTTCTGCTTTGTTGTGTTTTCTGTCTTGTCCCTGCCTAGCTAGACCCTGTCATCAGTTCTCTCACCAGTGCCTCCTTTGTAGTCCTGCCCTCTCATTATCTTCTCTAGGTGGCTCTAGTCTCTGTCTGTGTATAAGTAACCCTCCGATGGGGAATCATGATCTCACTTGCTGGTTGCTGCTTGTGTTTTGCTGATTTCTGCAGATCAATCCCCACCCATCGAAAAAACAAAAGCAGGCAAAGGCCCAGGACTGGCGAATATATATATATATATATATATTTTTTTTTTTTTTTTTTTTTTTTTTTTTTGTCTTGGTGGACTAAAGTTTGCCAGAGAATACCTAGACAGGACATTTGGAACAATGGGTTTTGTGTTTCTTGCACTGATGCATTGTTTTGTGTTTTTTGGGAGTTTCTTTTTTGTTTTAGATAATAAGATGAACAGATCATATTTATCTCTTAAACAGAGGCTCAAGTGTGGATTGTTAACCTTTTATTTCATGTGTATTGTTCTCTTCACTCTGCAGGCTTTTCTTGATTTCATTTCTGTACACACAGTACTATGTGTGACTTTCTGGCTCTAACCACTCAAGGTCCCTGTGTTAATTCTGCTCTCAGTGAAATGGAGCCTCGGACTATATTTGACAGGCTGGTAATGAGTTGGGTGGGAGATGGGGGCTTGGGCTCAGACTGGCTTCATTAGCGGCTCATCATGAAGGAGGATCTGGAAGTTGCAGTCGAGCTCTTGCTTGCTCGTCTCTGAGACATCTGCTGCCAGAAGCCTGCTCTGGGGCCAGACAGGTGGCATCCCAGGCCCTTGTGGCATTTTTTTTAGGCAGCCGTGTCATTCCGATGATGACACATCATTTCGCTGGATCCCACAAGCCCCTCCGCTGAGAATACTGTCCCTGCTATTGCTTCTTCCACTCCACAAAGCATAATACCCATCACCACAGAGACAGGAGAATGTGCGTGTGTGTGTGTGTGTGTGTGTGTGTTTGTGCACTGCACTGTGCTTCTGCCTCCCCTACATCTCTAACGGCACCTGTAGTGCAGTAATCAGAAGAAGAGGAGGAATGGAGTTTTCAGTGTAGAACTGCTCGTTTAAAAAAAATATATTAATGGCTAAATTAGATTTCAGATGAATTAGAAAAACACAATGTTTAGTATAGTTTCTGTAGATATTCAAAGTGATTTCATTTAAGGAATAAGCTGGAGGCAGTGGAACACTACCAAAATGGGGGTTCTGTAAAATTCAGTCATTAGGATGTAAAATGTTGTCATTCAGTTTGATGAAAAATAGTGCTTTACAATGTAACACACAGACTCAGATTACATTACAATGGTATTCATTGGTGATTGGGGCCAATTCACTAGCCATGGAGTCTGAATTTCTTGTTTTTAAGTGTTATATTGATAATGGTAAAAATTCAAGTTCATATCCTAAAAAATCAAGGCCAGTAGGTCCAAATGCTTTACATGAACAAGAATAAAATATAGATAAAATAACGAGCATGATCTCAAAAGGAATTCATACATATGTGACTAAAATGGCATTTCAGAAATCATAAAACATGTACTAAATATAGGTGGATTACAAATTACTGGCACAAGCCAGCGACACAGAAATGAACCAATTTAAAGAGATCATTGCAAACCAACCACTGTAACCTAAACCTAAACCTAACCCTTACTCTAACCCTAACTTTAACCACCATGAAACCTAAACCTAACACTTAATCTAACCCTAACTTTAACCATGAAACCTAAACCTAACACTTAATCTAACCCTAAATTTAACCATGAAACCTAAACCTAACCCTTACTCTAACCTAACTCTTTATTAACCAAAAACCCTAACCATTACTCTAACCCTAATATTATCCAAACAAATCTAAACCTGACTCTAACTCTACCCATAAATATAAAACCTAAACTTAATCCTTACTTTATCCTTAAAACTTAAACCTAAGCCTTAGTCTAACCCTAACCTTATCCATGAAACGAAAACTCAATCCTTACTCTAAGCTTAACCATAAATCCTAAACTTAACCTTTACTCTAACCCTAACTTTAACCATAAAACCAAAACTTAACCCTTCCTCTAACCCTAAACTTAACCATAAAGCCTATACCTAACCCTTACCCTAACCCTAACCATTAAACCTAAACCTTACTCTAACCTTAACCATAAAACATAAACATAATCCTTACTCTAATCATAAACTTGACCAAACCATACCAAAACACTGCATATTTCAGCTGTTAGAATAGTGGTTATCCTCCCCAAAACTGCATTTTTACTTTAAACATTGGAGTTGTGGTCAACATTGCCATCCCCTGAACACTTGAATGGCCAAATAAGTATTTACATGTGGTGGGTTCATGATTCTAAATAAGTTCCTGAGGTATAACATACATTCCATTTGTATGACGTACAACCTTTTCCATAAAAGAGAATCATATTTTAATGTTCCAATGACTAATATTAATTCATTTCTTTGATATTTCTAGTGTTTGTGGATGACGTCAGACTACAGATCTCCGGATCTACTTAGTGGGTGATTTCCAATTCCAAAAAGTACTTGAAGTTCTATTTATGAGTTAACCATCTGGTACATAATCCTAACTGTGGCATACTCACGGTAGCTTGTAAGAATAACTGACCTGGAAGTGATGCGACATGTTTTATAGAATATGGAAGTTGTTGTGCATAACCACTATTGCAGTTTCATGTTTGTGTACATTGAAAACTGGTCATACATGTACATAATGTTTGGAAATCTTGTCATACATATGCATGCAAGACATGTTAACTACTTTAACCTAGTTATTAGAAAAGTTGGTTACTGCTTATTAGACATTATAATTGTAACATACAGTTCTTTCTTGAAAATCTGTTAAATGAATCCACATAGCACTGAAAAATCTTCTGTAATTCATCACCCCATCCATATAGCGCAAATAAGGAAACATAAACAGCAGCAACTGTTTCAGTCAAATAGCAGTTACACACATGATGCTCAGCCAAAAACTGTTAGAACCTGGAAGGAGGTGCTCTGTTCTTTCGATGATTCATACGATTATTTGCATTCAATATCTCTGTTTTTTGTTTGTTTGTTTTTTTGTTTTCATGTTGTGAAATAAATAAATACACAAAGTTCAGTTTGTATATTTATTTATTTATTATATATTGTTTTTAATATTATTTCTATTCAGCCAACACACCTGGGGGAGGGTTAAGGTGGGAAGTGGGAAGTTATATTTTGGTTAGCACCTATTTTTAAAACCAATAAAAACAAATAGTCAGAAACAAACAGAATATTTAAAATAATGTTTATTATTATTATATAATTATGAAATATTAAATTAATGTAAAACTGATTTATTATGGTGACTATGGTTTATAAACCTGCACTAGTACATCTAAAAAATATATGGAAATATCATGAAAAAAAATTCAGTCAAAAAACTAAACTGTCACATTTGATTTTATTTATTTCATGTTAAATTTCAAACATTTTTGTATTTTGGATTTGTATCGTTTACAGCTCACGAACAAATCAAAGTACTCAAATTCTTAGAATATTAAAAAAGTACTAATCAGACAGTTTCAACATGTTAACAAAAAAGGTCTTAAACATGTGATTCAAACTGAATGAATATAAAATGTGTTTACCTTAATTACATACATTGATTAATTTTTTTATATACACTAGTGTAAACATCACAGTACACATTATAGACTTTTAAGTGTACAATCTACAGATCCCATTAGAGCAGATGTAGACAAACATATAGCAATAAAAAATCTATAATTTTTTATTTTATTTATTCTAATGTTAGTATTTTAAATATTAGAGTAAATAAAGACACACTGCCCAGATAAGTAGCTTAAAAATATATTAAATTCAATAGGTGCTTCTAACTGTACTGTATAACATATACAATATTATATACATATGAAATTTCTTTGGCTTTATGAATAACTTTAGGTTCATGTCAATTTAAGTTCTGTTGAAGCCAATTCTTTAAATACATCATTCATCAAATTAACTGTGATGTCACATGCAACGTATAGCTCAGTGCTGTTTATTAAAAAACACTCACAGTCTTTATCTCATGTCTCTTTCTCACTGTTTCTCTTTCTTTTTCTCTCTCTTTCACTGTGTGGTAATAATAAAAGCACATTTGTCACTGTATGACAATAATGATCTAGTCTTATGCATGAGAGAGTGCTTTTTAATGCTCATTCATGTGAGGGGTTTCGGTTTCCACTCTCGCTGAAAGTCATTTCCAAAGCTTTTCAATTTTTTATTACCCTAATTAATCTGAATTTGTATCAGATAAAAATAGAGCCTGTGAATAGATTGCTATTATGAGATATTCTGCACTTGAGTAAGTCTGAATGCTGCTACTTGTTGCAAAACATAAACTCACCCACCTAGGCTGTTTTGAATAACAGGAATTGGACTGGCATGGAATGCAGTCATCTGGGTCTGATTAGATGATGGAATAATAGTCTGCTTTCAGATGGTTGCACTTGTACAATCATCGCTGGTGTTTCATTCCAGCTGTTGTTTTTAATATTGTCTTTGTGCAACATGAAAAGCAGCGCAACAAGCAGGCACTCCTGAAGGTGCATCAATCTTACTTAGTGGCTGTCAGCCCTCAGCACAATACGGTGTTTATACAGTGTTTGGTTTATTAACATGCTTTGATGGACAGCCATGTGTATGTTAACATATTAACAGCTCTACTTGGTTAATTTACAGTAAGGTGACCATATTTTGGCTTAAAAAAAGTGGTTAGGATGATGTGGCCATGATACCTCCATAAAACCATTCCATTATGATAATGACCATTAAAACAAACATTTACACATTTCCAGAATAAATCATAGCCTATATTCTAAAATAATCAATGCTGTAATATTAATATGAATATAAGAAATTAAAAAGCTAAATCTTTTGCCTGTTTGTCATTGTGAATATTTATAATATACACAATACTATACTTAATAATACTATAGTATAGTATTATATACTACTATACTATACTATATTATTATTATTATTATTATTTTTTTTTTTTTTTTTTGCAGCCAGAATTGTATGCTTAATTTTACAGATTTCCTTTTACAGTGTATTCTGTCACAAGGGCTACTACATGTTTTTTTTACAAAACAATATTTTGGAATGGAACATTTCCATTATAAACACATTGGAATAATATATTTTTTCCACATGTCCCATTAAAAAATAGTTCTGTGGACATTTTTACAGTGTACTGACTTGATGACAGACATCCAACTCTGTGCTTTTGGACCTTTCTGAATGTTTGATCTATTTAGTTCAACAGAGATGAAATCACAACTCTATAACATTTGTATTTATGGCACTTATCCAGACCCATTTTACAGAGGTGGGTTAGAGTAGTGTTAAGAATTTCACCCAAGAACTCTTATTGGTGTAGCACTGGTGTAGACTGGGAATTCGAACCCCAGTCTACCACATTGTGTGGTGGCGTTATCTATTGTGCAACATCAACCACTATATCAACAGATTTGTGCTTATATACATTTGTGGTTAGTGGCAGGTGAGAAAGTGAAGCAAACGCTGATGTAAAATCAACATTTTAAAAATTCTGAAATCCCAAATGCATTTTTTTATCCCCAAAAGAGGACACATCCAGGAAAAGAGTATCACACTATTTACAGCGATTCCTTGAACGTGTGTGTAAATAGTTACTCAGAAATGCAGCAGTTCATTTTGTTCATTGACCATTTGGAGTGACTGCTCTGATTTTTGGCATGTACCAACCTAACTGACCTAAATAATGGTGAATCTTGAGCTTCCTGAATGAATTCCTAAAGAATCATAATTGATTCAAATCTCTTTTGACTTCAGAGACCCCAATTAACCCTAGACCCCACCACTAATGTTTTCACTGTGCAGTCTGATCAGCACCCCTTACTGGCCAGGCATATGTAACACATTGTGGCAATAAGGCCTGTTTCAAACCAGCCTGGATAATCTGCAGCTACTTGATAAATGAGCTGACAGCCCTGCACCTGTCCCCATTTTCTTTCTTCAGGACTCAAGAGAAACAGAAACTAGTATAGGTGTAAAATAGGAGCAGAAAAGACGGTGCAACACTGAGACACGCACTGCAGATGAGCTATATATAGTAAGACCTTAATGTGATACATCATGCTCGAGCTCTGGGATGAGATGGAGTTGGGTCGAGGGCCAGCTGCAGCTTCGGGATTCAGAATCCAGGGATGGACAGCGGAGAGAAAGGGGAAGTTTTGTCAGTTTTAGAGCACAGTTTTGTTTTAATTTAGAATTTAACATTTTGGGAGCTACAAAAAAAACTACAAGAAAAAATGTCATAATATCATGTATCTGTCCTGTTCATGTCCTGGTCATCTCCTGTCTCATCATTGTTTTGTTTATTTCCCCTCATGTTTCTGAGCAGGTGTCTTGTCTCTGCCCATTTCCAGCTGTGTCTGATTTGTAACTGTGCCCCGTCACTATCACGTTCCAGGTGTGTCCTATGTTATCATGTACAGTATATACGACACTTTGTCTCAGTCTGTCTTTTCTTGTCTGTTTAGCTTCAGTCTGGTTCAGCTGATGAATTCCGTTTTGTTTTTGAGGAAGTGAATGACTGAGAGATGGTAAGTGGCTAGTGTTAGCTTTTAGTGTAGCACAGGTTTGAGCTCCCCTTAAGCAGATACTGGCGCAGGAAAAGCTGCGGTCACCACAACTAGCTGACTCTTTAGGCGATTTACTGCTGTCCAGTATCAACATCTTCATGTTCTCCTGAAGTCCCGCCATGTTTACTGTTTTATCAGCTTTGACTACGGCTTTCTCTAGTGAATGGGGTTTATGTACATTTTGGGGACATACATATAACGACTAAAGACTGTAATGAATTTTGGAATTCTTTTGAAGAACAGCAACAGGAATGTCAGGTCTGTCATTACATGAGCGTATATTCTAATATATGGAAGCTGTATTCTAGTATAGTGTAGATAAATACTGAATGAATCATCAGACACAGTGTCCTATTCATCTGCCTGGTTGTGGAGACCACAGCTCTTGGACCTTTGTAGTCAAATCCAAACCCGTGTGGTCTGGGTTCTGGCTAAGGTTTCCCCCTGAGTAAAACATTATTACTATGTTGCTGCTCCAAGCACCATTGAATAATGCAGTGTTCTCCCTGTCCTGGCATTTAAATGGGCGGTTTAATAGTGAGCTCTTCCATTGCACCACAGCCCAGAGAAGGTAACCTTAAAGTCTGGTTATAGAACCATGAAACACACTCTGGTGCATGAAGATGGGGTCAGTTGTGGAGGTATTGACAAGGCTATCATGTGTTGTCAAGCTTCACCCTATCTATTCCAGCATTTTAATCGCCTGAACAATTCTTTGCTTCCTGTGCATGTTTACAGCAGTACACTCCCTTCCTGTTCTGAAGTGGATCTTTGGCTGGTGCCTTGCATACTGCTCCTTTAGCATCCATGATTAACATACTGAAGCTGATGGATTATGGGCCTGTCTTCTTAGGGCTACGTCAGTCACAGTTTTGCCTTCACACTTTGATCACTGGTGGATTTTGATCTAGAGGACACTGCTATCCCTCCATACTCAGCAATGCACTTTCCCATAGCAGCCAAGAAGAAACAAGAAGAGAATAGCAGCCTGTGAGCTTTGAAAGGCTTTCTGTTTCAATTAAAGTGGCCATCTAAGCTGACGTTGAGCCCCAGACCACATCTCAGTGACCTGTCAGCACTGACAGAGTGGTTTAGCCATACTAACACAATGAGCTGGTCCCGCTTGGAATAACTCACAATAGCTATTGTTATTGGTGCCAGGGCCTGCCCCAATCCTTACGCCATGCATTTTACTGCATCAACATTGGTTAAGGTTTGCTGCCTTCTTAAAAAATGAGAAAAGAAAGCTTTCATCTTTCAATTCTAATTTGAATTACTGCTTCAGACAGATCATTTTGCATGTGGGTTGTTTTATCCTCTGCTATACTACATGCATGATAACATACACATGCAATTACCAGACATCCCAAATTGCAAAAAAGGGAGGTAGGTTTGTGTGTGCTCTTGGCTGTTTGTTTTACATTTTGGGAGATTTTATCTGACTTGCAGGCAACCGGCAGCTACAATGTATATCATATAATATGTGGGAGACTCCCGGAACTTGGAATGTCTGTATTACACCCTGGCTGACATGTGTCATTGAGTGTAAATCCCAACAAAGACCACTATATAAAATCTTGCTGTAGAGAATCTTGGAAAACAACAAATTGCCTGACAATTCAGGGACCTTATGTTTAAATACCAGACTGTTAACTTTAAAGTAAAAAAATGAAAATGACATATGACAGAGCACAGTTAATAGGCATCAATCATATCAGTACTTATAAAAATAGAATATGCATGTTTAAGGTGATAATAAATTGAGGGTCTGTCGGGAGTGCAACAGGATTCATAGATTAAGAAGAGGGGGTACTGTGCAGAGAATTCATGGAAAATGGGTCGCAAAGCAGATGGTAATGATGGACAAAAAGGACTGATTGCATCTGGGCATGCCAAAGGCCATAGTGTGAAGGAAGTAGCTATTACATACCTGCCACAAGAGGAGTTTCAGCATGCACACTTTTACACTTTATGTAGGGGAAAAATTGCATACCATAAAGTATAATACTGTTTTATTGCTGCTAACAGTTTGATTAAGACTTTTGTTCTTATTGGATATAGGTTTTTCATTTTTTCCCCAAAGTGAGGGTGTGAGGTTATTCATGACCACCGTGCACAGGTTTGTGAACCCCAAGGAATTTCAGCTCTCAGATTTTCCCTGAGGTTAAAACAGCCTGGTTAAGGATATGGCTTAACGTTGTTTGGAAAGGTCGAATGATGCAAATGATCAGTGTTTATCACTGGCCTAAAGAAAAGGGCCCCTGGTGAAGTAGTAGCACTAATTAATTCAGTTCACTTCTTCACTTTTTTTCCTTTTTTCTTTTAAATATGTTTTCTTCCACCAGGATGTGATTTTGATTCAGGGTTTTTTTTGTAACCCTCTATAGATTACTGCAGACCCCTTCCTTGCTCCATTGTACCTGCTCCCTGTCTGGAAGCTCTTTTTAAAAGAACAAATCCCACCAACATTTCCACTATCGGGTTTGTGAGGCCAGATTGCTTTCACTTCCTCTCAATAGAACGCTCTTCACAGTTGGACTGTCTGTTAAGAGTTTTCGATAACCAATGAGCCTCTACTATTGCTTCCGAGAACAATATGTAGACTGGTGGGAGTTTGTGCTTTATTGATTGGTGAGGCCAAAACTGTTCTTCTTTATAGGATTGTCATCGAGCTGAGCAAAGGAGACCATACTCTGGGACAGCAGATCTACAGAACATGGACTTTATTTTAGACGAGAGCCCATAATATAGAAAATATGTATTATGTAATAGTAATAATAGACATCTGCAGTACATTTGCTACAGTAAGTGGTTAAGGATAGATAGATAGATAGATAGATAGATAGATAGATAGATAGATAGATAGATAGATAGATAAAATCCAGATACAGTGAAGAGGAGTTGTACAGTGTGATCGCTGTTGGTATAGACGGCCTCGTGTACTGCTCCTCGCTACAGTGAAGCTGAATGAGTCTGTTGCTGAAAGTGCTCTGCTGTCTGACCAGTACGTCATGGAGGGGTGAGATGTGTTATACAGGATAGCGGTCATTTTGTGGAGAGTCTTCTTTTCTACCACCGCCTCAAAACTCTCCTGCTGCTGAGTTCAGACTGCAGAGTGACCAGGAAAAGGCTGAACTGAGGTCTGAGATGTCGCAGCACCAGTCTTTCCAGGACCATCATGGCATGGAATGTGAGGGCCACTGGTTTGAAGTCACTGAAAGAAGGAGAACTCAATACATACAGTATATGGCTATGTATGGTCCTGCTTTTTTTCTGTGTTTTCTGAATAGTAAAGTGGTTCCCTCTCATAGGGGAAAATATTGTTTCTGACACTGAGCTGATGAAAGCATCAGTGCATGATCTGAGCACACATACAATGGCATCTGTCTCATTAGAAGAGAAATGGAAGGAGCTGTCACCAGACTTGCACTTTTTCCCAATGATCTTTTTTCTACTCCTGCAGTGAAGAATAGACATGGAGACAGGTGACATATAGGAGCAGGCATATAACCCTAAATAGAGGGTGAGAGAGAGAAAGAGACAGAGTGGGAGAGTACACATATGGACCCACTCACTGAAAGCTAGTTAATTCTGCTTTAAAAGCCAGCCTCCCTGTGTTTCCTCCTCCCCGAAACCTTTTCATCAACTCCCCTCCTCACTCCCACCCCCAGTGCCACCCAATAGTGAAGTGAAAACACATTGCAATTAAATCTGCCCTCTCCTCCTTATATTTCCCTTTCTCCTCCTTTTCCTCCTTCTCCTCCCACACTTTGTTTTCCTCCAAAGTCGCCCTGGTCTGGAATACTGCCTGAAATCTCAATGTGATGTATGTTTACATAATCTTATTCCTAATTATTGCTGTTGAATTGATCTTGAGTTGTAGATGACTGATACACCATGATGACCTTCTCAGCACAATGTGGCAAGCTCAACAAATCAGGCCGCATTTTTGGCTTCCTTCTGTTTAACTTTCATATAATCAGTTCAGACTAGTAATGAGCCACAGGCACTGATGTCTGTAAATGTTTCGTCCCCAGGGGGATTTGAGAGGATCATTAGAGAAGTGTTCCCCAAACCAAACCAGATACTGATGTCTATAGGACACCTCTAGGGTAGCTGAATGTTGACCAGAAATTGTCCACAAATCACCAGGCGTTAAGTGAGGACAGCAAGCAGAACATGTGGTTCATGTGGACTTTGTAGGCCTTCAGAAGTTTGAATATTTTAAAATGATTAGATGTAAATATTAATGATTTTTTTTTTTCTTATAAGGACTAAAAAACATTTAAAATAAATAAATAAAATCACAACCCGAATGTCCTTTATTTTTGTGGTTTATGTAAGTAACAGCATTATCACTTTTCCATACTTTTGTTCCTGAAATTTGAACGTGTTCAAATAGCCCCACCCTTCTCATTTTCTTCTAATCCTGAAGCCTAGAAAACAGCCTTTAACTGCCCGCAAACTGAAGATCTTGGGTTGTAAGACAAAGACTTCTGTTCGCAAAAACTGATGTTCAATCAAAGCAAAGTATCTGACATTTATCAGAATTTAAAAATCCCACAGGATTCCTTTTAGAGATCTTGAAATGTGAACATGTTCAAGAAAAAGAGGATGTCTGGTTACCGTTCTGTTAGAATGTTGCGCAGGAACTGTGGTGGGCTTGTCTAACCAGGGAATTGAATCCTAGTCAGCCACAGGGAAGGTAGTGCAGTTGTCCACTACACTACACCAACACATTCTTATTTATGCTTTTATATTTATTTATGTATTATTGCATAATAGTCAGTACATTTTTTTGGTACTATATACACCTATTTCTCAGTTTACAACGAGTATACGAGGGTGTAGATTCACATATGGCCCTACCATTTAGCAAGGAAAGAATTGTCCCTATCAATATCTAAGAGAATTCATTCTCATTATCTTTAAAGTCATATTAGATCATTTGTTGTGGCTATGTCTCCAAGACAATGTTTAGGTATGTCATTTAATTTGCTGAAAGAGAGCGAGCTATCTGAATGCTAATTTCACAACATACAAACATGCAAACCAGACCCCCTGATGGACCAAATGAAGACAAAGAGAGAACATCCATCCTGCCAGATAGGGACATGAACCCAATTGCCCTAGACTAATACTGTGGGATGTTTAACGTACTTTAATTCACAAACAAAAAAGTTGTAATTTGTTATTTGTAATAATAACATAATAATATGTTCTTCACTTGACAGTACTGGATAGTAAGAGAAATAATACTTAAAAATATCTTCTATTATTTTTGTTATTTATGTATGTATCAGTATGCCCCCTTATCAGGACTTTTATTCTGACATTTGAACACTGTGAGCCAAAAGGAGCAAACAGCCCCTTCCTTCTCATTCCTATCTTTATAACCCAAAATCTGGGTCAGTGACATCATCAGCCCCATCCCCTGATTAGCCGGAGTCTGCAAGCAGGTCGAGAACAGGGCAGTAAACATGCACTGACAGGCTTCTTTGGAATTTAAACTGGGATTTAATTCAGTTGGAAACAAGTGAATTGTAACTGTTTTCTGAGCTGGATTACTCACTGATAATTCAACAGACACCATGGTTAGACAGTGTAAGTTAATTAATGTACATATGTTTTATTTATTTGAGCCACAAGGGGAAAAGTATTACATGAACAGGAATGCCAGTGTGATTTTTGCTAAGTGATGTGTGTTGTCATGGCAACCTAAGACACTGTGTATCACATGTACGATGAGTAAGTAGCCAGATTAGGGTGTGAGACATGTCCCAGTCTTTTAATAAGCCCAAAATATAGACATCTATGTGGACATAATTCTGTTCAGGGTGTACAACAATGGAGTGATTTCCAGTCATCACTCTGTTTTAGTACAGAACAATTCGATTGACATACCATGAAACATGTGTTGGGATCACGATGTTCCAGAAGTGTCTTATAAATATAGCCTGTACGGCTCCAGAGTTACACACACCCCAATGACTTCTGATGACTGCAATGCCAAACATGCCCATCCCCTTTTCCTATCACCCAGGCCCTAAACAAGTGTCCATGTATGAGAAGGTTTTGGAAGAAGTAAACTCTGATAAGGATCCTATGTTC
Source organism: Acestrorhynchus altus (assembly GCA_034509495.1). Classification (NCBI taxonomy): domain Eukaryota; kingdom Metazoa; phylum Chordata; class Actinopteri; order Characiformes; family Acestrorhynchidae; genus Acestrorhynchus; species Acestrorhynchus altus. Next base: position 25,610,666 of record CM067508.1, read on the forward strand.
TAAGCTTTATTCTAAAGCTTTACAGTATGTTCACTTTAAAAGAAAGGGCCAGAAAGGGTTCTGTGGATCAGCTCTACTACAGTGAGCTCCCTAAAGAACCTTGTTGACTCTTACACCTATCGGTCATAACATTAAGACCACCTGCCTAATACTAATACCCCTTGTTCCACCAACAAATCTGACCATCCTGAACTCCATAAGACTGAAGTCAGTGATGGTATGTGGCATCAAGACATTAGCAACAGATCCTTTAAGTCATGTACATTGTGAGGTGGGGCCTTCATGGATTACATCAATGAGCCTTGAGTACCCAAAAACCTGTTGCTGGTTCACTAGCTGTTCTCTTTTTGGAGCACATTTGATACTGATCACTGCATACTAGGAAGACCCCACAAGACCTGTCTGATTCTTTGGAAATGTTCTGACCCAGTCGTCTAGCCATCACAACTTGGTTCTTCTCAGAGTGACTCAGATTCTTATGCCTGCCCATTTTCCTGCTTCCAACACATCAACTTCAGGAGCTGACTCTTCACTTCACTTTCTGCCTAATATGTCGATCCCACCTTGATAGATGCCTATAGATTAAGATAACGTTTTTCTCATCACCTGTCAGTGGTACCAATCTTATGGCCGATTGTTGTATTTAAAGAACATGGCTTGCAATTGAGATGTGTGAGTGTGAGGAACCATTGGCATTTAAACAGGGTTCTACTAATTACAAGTTGAACCCGGAACCATTCTTCCAAACCAAGAACCACTGAGGAGCCTTTGTTTGAACGCAGTGAGCCTGATGTGAGACTCCTTTTAGTTATCCTCTTCTGAAATTGCTTATTAATCCCTTCATTTATTAATTTAGGTCATTGAATAGGTGATACATGTAGGTTAATTTAGGGGAACCGTATAAACACATCTGCCTTCCCTGGAACACTGGAGCACATGGGAAAAATAACAGCAGAAGAAGTCTGTAAATGGTGCAGTAATTTATTTACTCTATGCCTCAACGGCGAATGATGAGAAGCATCTTGAGAGGAAAAAAAGTGAGTCATGCCCCAGGGCCAGCACATAAACAATCAATGTGTTTGCATTTAAAGTGTTGTTTCAAAGAAGCTGAGGCATGGGCTCTCATTGAAGTAGGAATAAACTGGCTTGAGACTCAGAGCCGAGTATGAATGAGGCACGGGACAGAATTAGTCTCAGCCCAACAGAGACCCACATGCTCCTCACTGGAGATGAAGTTTGTATACTAACATGGCAGAGAATATTTAAGGAATTCTGCAGTGAAACAAGGGATGTTTATACTGAAAGGGATTAAGACTGCTTAATGGTTTATTGTAAAACACCAAAAAATGAGTTTTGCATAGAAATATTATGAAACTCAACTGTGTTAATTACACTATATGGACAAAAGTACTGTCCACTCAAAAAGTCCACTCATTGTTTCTACTGCCCAAGAAAGGCTTTTTTTAGATTTTGGTAAATTGCTGTGAAGATCTGATTGCATTCAACAGCAAGCCAGATGAAGATTTTGGATGGGCACCACCCCACTTCACACACAACTCTCCAACTCATCCCAAAAATATTGGATGCGACAAAGAACACAGTTGCCCTGCTCCACATCTCAAAGCTGGGTTTTTTCATTCCTGTAGCCCATGCCTTTAGCATGCCATAGCATATGGCATTAGGAATGGTGCCATAAATTTCATGTTTATCTGCTCCTATGCTATTGTCAGTGCTTCTCCACAGAGACTACACAAGCCGTGTGCGTGCTTTTGCACATCTGTGTCAGCAACTGAATGTATTCATTAGAAGGACAAGTAAGAATGTATTCTCAAACAGCTACTCTGCTTGGAAGCTTGAGAAAGGAGGAATGCCTAAATCTGACTCAATGCCTAAACCTAAATCTGTTTTTCCACAGAACACATTGCAATTATCTTCCAGAAATCTCAATACATTGGAATTGCCAGTTGTAACTGCTTCAGCTCTAAGTGACTGAGAGCCCTGTCATACAGACAGAACACTCTGGGGTGGGATTTGTTAGATTGTCTTTATTTTCCTTTTGATGGATGACGAATTAAGAAAAAACTCTCAGTCGATTTCAGGTTTGTGTTGTCTAGATTTATGTCTACAGCAGAGGGATATCAATCTACCGGGTGCGCGCACACAAACACACACGCACACGCACACACACACACACACACACACAGCATTTATGTGGGTGTGGAAGACTATTCTTTAAGGTTAAACCAAGATCCCCAGAAACATCACCTTTAACACATATTTAAAAGTGTTCTGTGTGTGGAGTGCTCATGCTGGGGTGGATCTATACTTATTGGTTTATAAGACTAAGAGAAAAGAAGGCCTCAATTTATCCTCACATTACTGCAAGGTCACAGAGATCATGCTATAGGCATTTACATTACTTCACACTGAAACTAATGGCAGTGGTATATTAATACATCATTTTAAGGTTTCCTGTTACAGTCTGCTTTAACTGGCTGTTCTGGGAGGCCCTTAATAGCTGTAGATTTTTCATCAGACTCAAACAGAGCAGCGATCACAATTTACCATTCAGAATATTAAAGCTTTGCTCACTGGGGAGAAATAATTTGGCATGATTTGGTATGTTTCAGGAAGAGTAGATGTTATTTATGGTAAGGCAGGTACACTTGACCTACGGCGGTTCCTAAATTTGAATGGTTGGATGGTTCTAGGAAAAAAAATCAACTGGTGCAGAACCTTTATGTGATGTGGAGGATCCTTATACTTTCCCCGGTTACACACAAAGGGCTTCATTGACCAATATTTTTCTAAGATTTTTTTTATTTGTTCTTGAGAAAGGTTCACGGTGTGTTTTCAAAGTGCAGAACTGTTCACAACTCTGCTCTTACAGTGATGGATCCCATTGGCCTTGTAAATTGAACAAATCCCACATAAGAAAGCATTGGTAAACTGAATAAGTGGGTTATAAGAAGACTTTTTTATTTTTAAGAACAGTTGGTGAAAAAGGCCTAATGGTCTTCACGAAGCCATCAACTGAAAAGTTCTTTCAGGAACCATGGTTCCTCTATGGCTCACTTCATTGCTTTTGAACCTTTATTTTTAGGGTAGTGATGGAAGGGGCAGATCCTGTCGGCAGTGCTTTTGATGGACAGACAGGGGTGAAAGTGCAGCCACGTAAAGCATGCAGACGGCCTAACTGGTTGACCACCCTTAGCAGTTACAGCCCAGTGGTGTATGGATCCTGGTCTCAGGCAGGTTTTACAGCCCAGAGGAGCCTGTTCCATTCCCCCAATCATCACCAATAGCTGCTCTCACTGGGAGAATATGTTTTCACCATAAAGCAATGAGCCACTCTTTACACGTCCTCAGTTAAACATTTACATAGAGGTGCTGTCTGCTTTGATCCCTGCAGGCATTAAAGTGCAATTAGTATGAGCTCATCTGTCTTCCTCAGCTCCTCTTGGCAGCTGGGCTGGTTGCAGCATTTGTTAATGCTGTGAATGGTGAGCATTTAGGAACTGCTAAGATTTCAACTTCATACCTCAGCCTGCTGTGTGTCACAAGCATCTCAGTATACTATATCACCATAATTCCTAGATTCATCTTCCTGTAGCGCTTGTTAGAAGACACTCCTGAAACATTCTACCTGCTATGAATGTAGCTTAGTGTGAAATTAAGCAGACGTTATTCCAAGTACAAGTTCAAGAAGCTTTAATCGTTGTTTCAACCATACACTGATTCAGAGTGGAAGTACTTATATATGTGTTCCTCCATCTTGAGAAACTATACAAGGTAGAATAGGGGTCATTTGAGGTATATGCGGACAGTCAGGTATGGGCGAAAAAGCTGTTGCAGAGTCTGGCAGTCAAGCCCTTTGATGTTCCATTACTTTCTGCAAGACTGCATTAAGCTTTAGAACCTTAGGCTAATTTTGGGGACTGTTCATTAAAAAATGTGAAATGTATTTATAGGAAACTGATGCTGGAAACATATGCTGATCAGTCAGAGTTTGCAAGCAGTTTGTGCAAATACACATGGACAAAGCAGTAAATATCCCCTGGAAGCTCCTTTGGCATTTAAACTGGGATTAAACTCAGCTGGAAACAGTTTATTTGTTTCTGAACTGTATTACTCTGTCACATATCCAGTCCTGGTTTGTTTCCCACGTGCTTCTACCACGTGTGTCTTGTTTAGGTCTTGTCTCCGCCCATTCCAAGCTGTGTCCGATTGGTATCCCTGCCCGTTTGTAAGCATGTACCAGCCGTGTTTAATGTTCCTCATGTGTATATATACTCCCTTGTGTCAGTCTGTGGTTGTGAGTCTACTGGTATGTTATATGGCTATATCTGGTTTATGTTATCTGGTTATATGGTTATCATGTTACCTGTTTGTCTAGCTTAATGTATTCATGTTATCGGTCATTCGAACCCGATACTTCCGCTTCCACAACCAGTCTGTTAAGTGTTGTGTTCGTGACACTGATAATTAATCACACAATGATGAGACAATGGTCTTGTAGTTTGTTATGTGTATATCATGTCTCAGGTTAAGAGATTTTACAATTTCCAAACTACAGAGTGATGCAGCTGCTTAGAATACTCAGTGCCTCTGTAGAACATGCAGATCAGAGGGAGGAAATTTCCTCATGTGTTGCTGGGTTTTCTTGCTGTAGAGCTGGTGCTGAGGTTCTCCGCAATACCAACAATATCCACAGATGAGCTGTTAATATTTATATTGATGTTCTGGATTAAACCCACCCCAAATGTTATTGGAGCTTGTGTAAGAAACACACTGGATAGGCTGCTGCTTGTATTCACAGTATACAAAACCTCCAGAAGATCTAAGGAAATATATCTTCTTACAAATCTTGTAAAGTTCCAAATTTAAATGATACTCTAGTGTTTAATTCTACTGACATTTTCTAATTATGCTGTTTATCTGATACCATAATGATAAAGAAAATGATTGGACATTTCATCCTTTTGTTTCAATGCAAAATTCAATGCAATGAAATAAAAATAAAGGAATGTGATTCAGTCCTTTTCCCAAAATTGTGGCTGTGGATCAGAACCAGAACCAGAGCCTTGGGACTAAGTTATACTGGTGGTTTATACTTACCCACTTATTAGTGGTGCATTCTAACAATTTTTAACTAACATTATTTTTCAGCAACTATTTATAAAATTATTTAATCAGGCAATGTGGCAGCAGTGAAATGCATGAAATCACAGTCAGCAGCTTTAGATAATATTCGAAAGAGTGAGTTTATGAGACACCCTGGACTTATATATGGCTGTGGCATCTCTGGTGCCTAAATTTGTGATTTTCTGCCAAATGGGCTTTTTTCAATTTTTACAACTTTTTACAACTCTTTATAGTTTACATTTTATAGTTTTACATTTTGCATGAATTACATGTAATTACATGATTGTTTCAGAATTCACATGGAGGTTACATTCTGTACTGAAAAAAGTAAAATACAAATCCATAAAGCAAAAGTGTATATTATATAATACACTTTCAACAAATCAGCAGTTTAGACAGAATTAATCTTTTGGTTTATTTACAAAAAATATAGAGCTTCATATTAAATCACTTAGTGCTTTTGTCAAAAGTGTTTGTAATTGAGGATAATTAGGACCACAACAGGAAGGAAAAAAGTCTTCAAGGTCACATGCTGGTGAAGGGACTTAGTCTGCCTTCAGGTGTGACCACACGCTGAGCTCTACAGCTCTACACTCCACTCCTCTAAATGGGCATGAAGCACACTCACCACACACACACACACACACACACACACGCACACACACACACACACACGATACGCAGATGAGCTACCTCAACAAATAGAAGCACATACACCTCAGGGAACACACTAATGAACATGCTATTCCTGTACACTTCTCTCATGCAAAACCTCTGTAGGCTAATGAGATTTTACACACACACTGACACACTGGCATGCACACACACACACACTGGCATGGGTGAAAACAGCAGATCTGAAGTGGCAGAGAGAGCATGCCAATCAGCAAAGATGTGCAAATAAATGAGCAAATGGACCTTCACAGGGTGCAGGTAAAATGATTGTGTACTGCTGCAAATGGATGACTATAGAAACACATAAATCGATTAAATTATACCAGTAGTGAGAGCTTATTGTAAGGTTGCCTTCAGTAATTATAACAGGGCACTGAATCTTCATTATCAGTAAGCCCTACAGCTAAATAAATGTTCTAGACCTCCTGAACCAATAGTATTTGTTGACCTGAAATTAAAACTTTGCCATTTTTACCTCATTAGTTCATGTCCCTAGACATAATCAGAATGATTCATCATACTATATTGTTAATTTTATATGCCTGTAAGAAAAATCTTTCATCAAAATTGCATTACTTCAGTAGGTGGGAAAGTAATATTAAACAAACAGCACCCAGACCTATCACTGAGCACACATTAAGACATACTTAATTCACTTGAAAAAAGTTGAAATATCACAAATGCTTTTTAACTATATTGAGAGATAGAAGTGAAATAACTAAACACATAAAACTGACGCAATATCATTTGTGAAATGTACTTAACAGAAAGGCAAATTTTCTTTGGAGGAAAAAGCTAGGACACCCTATGCCCTAACAGCTGAAATTTCCTCCTTTGGCTGAAATAACGTTAGTTAGATGTTTCCTATAACCATCTACCAGTCTCTGATATCAACTGGTACAAAGATTTTCCCACTCCTGAATGCAGAATCCTTTCAGCCATGTGGTGTTTCATCAATCCCAGCCAGATTCAGCCAGCCCTGCTGCAACAAAGCAACCTCAATGACACTTCCACTCCCATGCTTCACAAATGGTATGAGGTTCTTGTGCTCAAATGCTCAAGTATTTGATTTCTACCAAAAATATCTTCACATGTCTTCTGTAATTTTTACTAAAATAATTCAACTTTGGATTCATGTGTCCAAAGCACATTGTTCCAGAAATCCTGGTCTTTGTCTAAATGTTCTCTGCAAACTTCCCATGATGTTTTTGTTAACATGGTTCTATATGTGAGGGAATCCTAACCTTTTCCTCACAAGGAAATTATATTTCTAATAATTACATTTTACACTATTGTTAAAAACAAAAGATCTAATATAGGTTTAAATGTGTTAATAAAGAGAAAGGTTTTCATGGGATGTCCTGATTTTTTTCACATGATTATATTACAGAAAATTATACAGTTCTCAAAGGTTTTCCTGCTTAAACTATCCTCCGATTCTGGAATGACACAGGGAGCACCAAAGCACAGACCTGTAATTAGCTATTAACTGCAGGAAGACCACAGTCATGGGTCATGGTCACTACCATCAAATAAGATTGACATCATCATGGATTGATATTTTTGGAGCAGGCAGCCTGACAACTTCAAACTTGGCTTTAGTTTGCAGCTGACCACATCGACAAAGAAAGAACATCCAGCAGGAAAGTTTTATAGGCTGATGAGACAAAGACTGAATTGCTTTCACAAGTAAAGGTGAGGTACTGCCCACTGGTAGACCTGGTCATTCTATGAGGCTGAATGGAACGGATAATGGAGTATAACTTCAAACCATTGGCTAGACAACTGACACACAGACAGTTTGGGAATTCTGAAAGGACATTTACCCCAAATTCATCTCAGGAGGTGATTGTGGAATAAAAGAGGAGGCTAATGTTAAATCAAGCCTTGACATTCATGTTCTTGGTGTATGTATGTAAACATTCAACCCGCAACTGTGATAGATTCATCAGACATTCTTTGGTAAATCTTTTATAATAAATGTATTTGTTGGACATGAACAAGTTAACTATAACAAGACTGTTTTAGCATTATTTGAGCTCTGCTGCATGTGCTACAGAGCATAGAACTACATTGAGGACCTATTTGATTCTCTTTTATCTCTAAAGCTTCTATAATTCTATGATGGAATTTTAATGTCTCTAAATGCTGAGCGCAAACTGAATCAACCATACACAAAGCCCTTACAGCCCTGGTTGTTCCAGTTGCTTAAGCTCATGTGTTTCCAATAAGATCCAATCTATCTCAGCTAAGATCAAATGAGGACTGTAGATAAAAAAGGTGAATATGAGCTCGGGGGGAGAAGCTGTCTGAAAGTAGCATATCTTCAAATCGACTGGTGCTTCAGTGGTGACACTAATCTGCTTTCTGTACGTCATCTCGGCTCTAATTGAATTTCCATTGCCTTACATCAGACTCTAAGAAACCACTTTTCTTTAGCAGTTCAAAGTTTTACATCCTTGAACTCTTTCACATTAAATGCTGGCAATCAGGTGTACAAAACAGAACGTATGTATTGATTTCTGAGCCTCATACACACACTGAAATGAAGATAAGATGATGAAATTGTCTCAATTACAGTGTATACATTGGTTCATTTGGTTCATGTGACTTCTTCAACTTATCTCCTGCATAGGCTCATTCGTCTGTGTAAAACCAAACCAATGATGGCATCAATGAGCCTTGGGTGACCATGATGCTGTTGCTGGTTCAGCAGTTGTCCTACCATGGAGGTCTTTTGATTGTGACTGGGACTGACTGGAAACACCTCACAAGACCTGCATGATGAGTTGGGGACGCTGTGACTTATTCACCTTAGGCTTAACTGTTTTTACTACATCCAATGCATTAACTTCAAAAACTGACTGTCCACCACTGTAACCAGACAATCAATGTTAATCACTTCACCGATCATCAGTTTTAATGTTATGACTGATTGGAACAAACCAGTAGGTGTGTCCAGATACAGTTCTATTAATCCTATTAAAAATATGTACTATATCAGGCTAATTCAGTAAATAATGACAGAAATTTGGGCAGGAACACATCACAGAAGACACATTAGCTTGTCATCAGCAAGCAATTTATTGGCATCACTGATTACTGTAAGTAGAAGCTCTCCTCCTGAGGATTTAACCAGCACTCTCAACTGATTGCATAATTTATTTTTCTGAAATTGCAGCATCAGCAGCAGATGCCCATCTCATCTCTGCAATGGAGATTACAAGCTGACCACTGTATCTATTACATATGACACTTAAAGAACAGCACAGGGCTGCATTTTCTGACATACAGATCCCAAATGAAACTGCCCATAACGCTTGGGGTTAAGTGAGGGTGTCGAGTTACAGCAACATTACTGACATTACAAAGGTGTGATTTTCACATATGTGTCTGTTTAGAGATTAGCCATGACCCCTGGGACTGAGTACAGACTTCACTCATTTGTGAAAACAAAACAAAAAAAAGACCACTGTTAAACAATATTTTTGCATGATATCATAACGAGAACAAGATATTCAAGTAGAGAAAAGAATGATCACTTTCCTATTTTTCCTTAAAACCCTATGCCACAGTAACATGCTGTTTTCTAGGCTTCCTATCTCAGGATCAGAGTAACCTACAAACTACTTATAAATATCAATGCCAATTAAGTTAGAGAGAGAGAGAGAGAGAGAGAGAGAGAGCATGAGGGTGCAAGAGGCAAGAAAGAGTGGTGACAGTTGTATGCATGAAAGAGTAAGAATGAAAGCATGAGAGAGAGAGAGAGAGAGAGAGAGAGAGAGAGAAAGAAAAAAAAGAGAGAGAGAGAGAGAAAGAGAGAGAGACCAATGAAACTCAAGTCTTGGAGCAAGTTCACAATCTGAGTACAAGAAAGGATCCTAATATTTGCTGATGGTTTCCATATGTCACTACACACACAGGCTCTGTGTGTGTGTGTGTGTGTGTGTGTGTGCATGCGTGCATGCAATGTTGCAAGGAAGTGACTCTCTCAGTCAAAAGCAGATGGGTGCTGAGTGGCTTCATCAATTTTACTTCATCAGGGTTAGAAGATGACCCGGCTCTAATTGGACTTTAAAGACTTGAACGTCTCTCTCTGACACTGTTTTAATGCAAAGCAGCAGGACCACGGACACAGTCAAGCAGACAAGCTTAAAAGAAAGACTCTGCAATGAGGCAGCGGCTCGAATGGCAGCTTAAATAGGGCTCTTCATTCTTCATCCCCAGCATGAGGACATTTTCAGGCCTGTATGGAATGCATCATCTCAGGGCTGTTTTAACTGGGAACATCAGGCCTACACGCATGACTGATCTACAGATTTGTTTTAGCTAACTGATCTCGGTTCTTACAGGACAAACAGACATGAAAACCTGGAATGAATGATGAGCCTTATACGTGACAAAACATTAGCCAGTGATATCTTTTATTACATTTTCTCTCAATTGCTAAACATTCTTGAATAATTCCATTCTCAGTCATATCTGTCCATCATGGGTAATAAAGGAAAATGTATCATCTTTATAAAGAGATAATAAATGTGCAGTCTTACAGTGTGCACAGCTTCCCAACAGACAATGTACATCAGTTTGTCATCAGAAGTATGATGGAATCTAATTTCAGTTGAAACCGAAAACTGTGCCAAAATTCCATGTTGTACAGATGTTGAAAACTGGCTGCAAATCAGTCACATATCTTTTTGAATTTTGATTACTTATCAACATTACACGGACAAAAGTTTTGGGACACCTGTTCATTCATTGTTTCTTTTGAAGGGAATTAAAGTTAATTTGTCCTTCTTTTGTTATCCTGGAGTAATCAGATCTAGTAGAAGGCTTTCCATTAGATATTGCATTGCTGCTGTGAGGATTTGATTGTATTCAGTACCAAGTGTGTTAGTGAGTTCATGATGTTGGATGATCACCACCCCACTTCATCTCCGGCTCATCTCAAAAGTACTGGATGGAGCGCCATCTGCTTCACAGCTCACTGTTTAACTTAGTATATAGGACTTTGATGTTTGACATTTGGACATTTGATTTTGGTTACGTAACAATCCGATTTAAATCTTGCAAAATATCAGTGTCATTTGTCACCACTGTTTTACATCAAATCAATGTTGGCATTAGAAGTTGTCCAGACATTGAACTCTGATTCATGTTCAACCAGATATTAATCAATGTTGATGGCCAAATAGGTTTGTACTAATTATGGAACCGCTAGTGTTTTGTTTCTATTGTCTGATAGCTTGTCTTCCAAGAATGATGGGGAAGAAACCGTGGCTATGTCGCAGTCAACGTCTGCAGTCCTCAGCTGTGATGTCCCTACAATCAGCATTCATAGCCTCAAAAAAATGACATCTACTTATGAAGCTGGAGATCCAACACCTGCCTCAGGAAAGTTGAAGCATGATGAATACAGTTGCAGGAAGTCCACAGACAATTATGGGTGTGCATCAAACTGTACTCTGACAAGATTAGAGTGTTGGAACCAAACATTATCCCAAATTACCACATTGTGTGGCAATTCAGGTTTCAACACCGTCATTCTCAGGAAAGAGGAGAGTAAAGCCCCCCAAGAAGTCAAGACGACATTCAGTATTGTAGGAGACAGTAATTGGAATATGGAAGATGACAGTATTATTTGGGATGGCGCACATTCTATTCCAGACGTCAAGTCAGACCAAGGTTCAGCTCCAGACCTACACTGCCCTATCCTGCCATAGATCTATAACCAAGAGGAACTAAGAGGAAAGTTCATTGACGTACTCTGACCTTAACTAACCATAACACCTACGCCTTTCTCTAAACCTAACAAACTGTAACTAATGTGAAGTTAATCTGAAGTTAACCTTAATGATATTTTACCACAAACGGAAGCTAGTCAACCTAGACATAAACCCACCCCTTAAAATAACAACAGAATGTGAATTCTTACCTTTTCTGCAGTAACGTCAGTCCATTAATTATTTTTCCAGTTTATTTTGTAATAGAAATGCAGTAGGCTTTAATGCCACCGTGTTTTGGCATCTTCATGTACATTCTGAGCTGGTTTGGCGTAACAGTAGCACCAGTGGACAGGAGCTCATTGTGAACTTTAAATTCTTGGTGTATTATAGTATTGTTTGAATGTATTTTAGAAAATCATGTTGAACGGTGGTAGAACCACTAGACATCTTAATTTACAGCATGTGAAACTTATTCATTATGTGGTTAGACATTATGCTCCAGACCAGTTCCAAATACCTTTGTTCTAAACAAATGAAAAAGGTATGAAATAAACTGAGAAAAATTGCATTTTGTTGCTCAGGTTGTGACCGGACGTTGAGAAAGTGATATTCTATCACAGTCACTGCAGTGACTGTGCCCAGCATTGATGCTCAGAGTCAGTTTTAGCTTGTGTTGCAGCTACTTAATAGTGTCCGGTGTATACACACACTGACCGTTAGATCACCACTTTATCACCCACTTCACCAGGTGAAGACAAAGGAGAGAAGACAAGCAGCAGACGAGGTGATGGTCTGTCACACAGCTCCAGCAGAGCGCCGATACCTCTCTACTCAAGCAGAGTAAAGAAAACAGTGAGAGACTGTAGAGCAAAGTGTCTGAGAATCAGTGCTGAAATTCAGCAGTGAGCTGTGACTGTGGATACCAGAGACAGATTATCAGGCCATGTAAAGGTCCTCTTCTCTGGCAAACATATTTGAGGGGTGGGGATGAAGCCCAACCTAGTCCTCTATTTTCCTCTGTAGTGACAAATACTGAACTTGCATTTCATTTATGAGAATATGCAAACAAATCCTTACCGAACAAACTACAGTAATACTTTAAAAGGGTTGTTTTGTAAAGATTATAGTACAATACACCAAATGTAATTATGACCATTACATCATGTTTCTATACTCAATGTCCATTTTATCAGCTCCACTGGCCATATTAAGAGTGCTCTGTATTTCTGTAATTACAGACTGCAGTCCATCCGTTTCTCTACATACCTTGTTAGCTGTCTTTCACCCTGTTCTTGGGTCACAACCCCACGCTACCACCACAGAGCAGGAATTGTTTGGGTGGTGGGTCATTGTGGTGGTCGATTAGTATGTGTTGGTCAGACACTGCAGCGCTGCTGGAGTGTTTAAACAGCGCGCCCCCCCCATTGTCTACTTTATTAAACACTCCTACCCAGTTGCTTGACCTGGGTGATATACAGTCAGAGACAGAAGTGTGTCTGTCTGCAAAGTTTGTGTTGGTCATGCTCTAGTCTTTCATCAGTGCTTACAGAAAGCTGCCCACAGGATGCTGATGGCTGGATATTTCTGGTTGGTGGACTTTCAGTCCAGCAGTGACACTGAGGTGTTCAAACACTCCAGCAGCACTTGTATGTGATCCACTTCTACCAGTGCAACACACACCAACAAGCCACCACCATGTCAGGGGCTCTGCCCCTGCCTTCCATACTCAGCAGGATCTGAGAAGGCTACAGGGCCAATGCCAAATACTTTAAATAACAAATTGTACATCTTGGGTCAGAATAATGTGTCTATACTCCTCAGTCTTCTGGTAGAAATCATAATTTCTGAGAAAACACCATAAATTTCTTTAGAAAATCTTTCATCCTGATATACAGCTCTGGTGTCAGTACTGAGGTGCTGGACAGACAGATTAGGGAAGTAGAGCTAAATGCTGGGGTTGAGTAATTTATTTTGGTACTGGGGTACTCAGACTTATACAGAAAACACTAACTCTAAACAAACAAATGCACAGCATGTGAACAGACTTAAACATACTAACCAGTGGAATCACAAACCCCGAAGACAAAGTCTACAAACAAACTTAAGCAAGCTACACTAACATACAGAGTAGGGGGGAAAAAACTAAACAAACTGACTTAAGCACTACCCAAAGATGAAAACAAAAACCATGCAAGAACCAAAAGGACTGACAAAGACAGGCTGAGACAATGGGCTTTAAATAGAAAACAACATTGGATGCACCTGGAACCACTGATTACAAAGGGGCAGGGTTACAAATGAGACACAGATGGGAATGGGCGGAGCAAGGGAGGAGACAAGACCAAAACAAATACAGAGCATGTGCTAGGAGCACATGGGAAAACAACAACTGAGACAAAAGGTGAACAGGACTAGAATATGACAGACATGAAATCTGAGTGCAGATACACATTTCTAAAGCTCTGCCTACTGGTTCTTTTAATTGGTTATTCTCTGAACCAATTGCATTTATTCTGCCTCACAGGCAGAGATGCCTCCAGAACAGTTTTAGTAATGATTTTCAGAATCAGAATTACTTTATTGATCCCAGAGGGAAATTACAAATTCTTACAGTTGCACCTTCGATATACAATATAAAAATATAGAATAACAAATTAAAATGAAATTAACAAAAACTAATAAAAGAACAAGTTGAATATTCACTTTGCCTCAACAGAATAAACTCCAGAGTTATTGATGGCCACAGGTAGGAATGACCTGTGGCACTCTGTAGTGCATTCAGTGGTAGGATGAGACATGCACTGAAAATGCTTCTGTCCTGTCTCATCATTGGTTGGTAGAGTGGGTGGGAGTCATTGTCTCCTATTTGAACCTATTTGCACTATGCCTAATACCAGGTGTGGCCTAGTGCTGTGGAGCAGTGAAACTGTTATGTGGAATGATGGTGCTCCATCTAATGCTTTTGGGATGAGTTGAGGTGTTGGGGGGTGAGGTGGATTGGGGTGGTGATCATCCACCGTCTTGAGCTCACTAGTGTTCTTGTGGCTGAATGCATTCAAATCCTCACAGCAATGCTCTAAATTCTAGTAGAAAGCCTTCCCCGGACATTAGAGACAGTTACTTCAACAAAAGCAGGATAAACTCTTTTAATACCCTTGATGTTGGATGAAAGAATGAATGAGAAGGTGTCCCACATACTGTGTATGTGACTAATTGTTTGGTGTGTGGTGTTTGGTGTTGTAGAAGAACCCAAAATGCAAAGGCAGTTTTGTTTGTGTGCTTCAATGAGTGGCCTATTGAAGGTAAAATGCTCGGTGAAAATTGCTACCAGCACCATTGTCAGTTAATTCCGACATTACTTTTTCATTTCATCAAGAAAAGAGGAGCAGTAATTGGTGTAACGTGTTCGCCATTGGGTCAGAAAGAGAACCAGGCCGGCCTCTTGTTGTGCATTTTTACTGTTCGGGAATATAAATGAGTCTCTTTTCCTTTTTGTACAGAACAGAGAGCCTTATCTTTTGCTTCCTATTGGATGAGGAATGGTGCTAGATTTCATGTTTTTCATAATGCAATTCCATTTGTTCATTCTGCATGTTTCCTTGTAATAAGGTAAGCCCTTTAAAGTTTCTAATGGATCTCCTTTGTCTGAGAATTTTGTAGCCTAGCAGCATTGTTCAAATCCATGTTTAATCAGGTGGGATGAAATATGTACATTTTGCCAACAAAGTGGGATTGGAGAAAAAAGCCCTATTGCTTTTTCATTTCTACATCCCAGATAAGGAATGTTCTTATGCACACCTAATTTAACTTCATTGGTCTCTATCTGCATGGCTCAGCTGATTGTGCTGTTAGTCTTTTTATTAACCTTTCTTTCCCAGTTTCTCATCAAAAGGATCTTGATCACCAGCCGAAAGCTACTGCTTCATTCTAAAAATAGGGGCTTTGAAAGGTGTTTTGAGTGATACCACAGAAGAACCACGTTTGTTTCCATAAAGAACCAAATATGCCAGGATCTGCATCTTGGACTTTGCCCAAGACCCAGCCAGACTGCCAGATTTTCAGCCTTGAATTCCTTGGTTTCATCAAATGGGGTTGGCCAGGGGGTCCCTTTTGTTTGATTAAAGTTTGTTGATGGGGGAGGTGGGGTTATTGGTGCGGTATCCTTTTTGATCAGTTTTGTTTAAATGACCAATTGGCCACTTCACCCTCTCAACAGCCCACACACATAGCAGCCCAGCAGATTTTGTGTTTGTTCACGAAGGCCAGTCCATCTCTGCTCAACTTTCATTTTTTTTTCCAACTCTTAAATCTTTTAAAGTTTTCTTCTTGCACACTTGCCTCTGATACAATCAAGTGTGTCTTTTATGGCATCAGTCTATGTTCTCTATGTTCTCAGGCTAAGCACCTCAGTTTTCAGTGTTCCTGTAAGTTGCTGTGCTTTTTATCTTCTTTTTCTGTTGGAGTACGGAACATTATAGATCCTGTAGAGCTTTAACAGGGCATTGGCAGGGCTCCTGTGCAAACAACTCCTCCTTATAATGGACTTGATAATTGTTTACCACCTCCACCCACTCACTTTCTGAAAGCCATTCATCTCCTCGCGCTACACCTTCCAGACACCGGTAATGTATTTCCATACATGATTTTCAAGTCTGTTATGAACATACTGAATGTTTTGCCTGATTGATTCTCCAATTAACTCTGCATAGTCTGAACAGCAGGAGACTAAGAGTAAGTGGAGGCCACTCTTCTGAAGTCAGACAGAAAGACAGAAATGACCCCAAGGGCAGTCACTGATAGACTTCAGTCTGGACTGTTCTGACCATTTACTGTTGAGACATTTGGAATCATAGGTGAATTGGTGACTCTAAAGTGGCCCTTAGTGTGTGGATGTGTGTGTGCATGTGTGCGCCCTACGGTGGATTAGCGCCCTGTCTAGGGTTGTTTCCCGCCCTTGCGCTCAGAGTTGCCGGCTGGGCACCGGCTCACCCGTGACCCTATTCAGGAATAAGCGGTTTGGAAAATGAATGAATGAATGAACATTTGGAATCACATGTCATATGAGCATTTGTAGTTTTTGTAGTTTTAGTGTGAAAATACAATGTAGATAATATACAGTCAGATCTACAAGTGTTTGGGCAGGTTTTTTTTTTTACAATTTTGCACCTCTACACTATCTCATTTGAAGTCTACATTTTTAGCTTTAAAGAGTACATCCACCGCTAGCATCAGCAGCTCTCCTGCCCACTCAGCAGGAGTGCACTTTTTGGAGTTGAGAATGAACCTGTGCAGGTGGAGCTTACTGAGGAGTGACACAGGAGAAAACAGCTGGAATCAGATATTTTAGGATTGTGATGTCTTATAAAAGTCTTATAAAAGTCAGTATGGTATGTATCATGTGTAGATGGAATATGTACATTTTTTTGCTCATTTTATTGTTTTATGTTATGCTCATACACGGTTCTTTGAACAACTTCAAATTGTTTGATATGATTGTACAGATAATGCTTGAATACACATTTTTGAACAAGTGGACAGTTTTCATGTAGCAACAGATATTTACAGATTTATTTGCTATAGAAATTAATTTGGAATTGTTAGGTCACAACAATACAAGTACACTGATAACACCCAATCATCCACATAGAGTACCAAAGGAACCACTTGGAGCAGCTGAGCATCCACCTAAGAAACCATAGCAAACATCCTGAATAGCATAATAAACATCTGGAATAACATAACAACCATCTGCCGAAAACATAGCAACCACCCAACACCACCATTTGAAGTTAACAAAGGTGGGTCTTTAAAAACCATCTAATCTTCTGAAAAATCCTTCACAGAGAGAAATGTCATGCTTCCATAGCTTGTATCCAAATATCATTTTTCAACACATTTATCTTTAAGCATCTAAGGGATAAAATCGGTTGTGAAATTATGAGCATTGCTTTTGTGCTTAAAGCTAGCAGATTTCATTCACTGCCACATGCCAGCACCACACCATAGCTTGCACTGTCTTGTGCGGAGGATGATCTGACTGTTCGAGAGAGCCAAAAGATGCCAGCTGGTGCTAGCAGATATTTGTATACCCATCTGAAATAGAGGCTCACTGGTGTCCTATGGCCGCTTAACGCCGCTCATCCCCGCCTGTATATACCCTACTGTATGTTTACATTGTGTGATTAGCCCAGCTCCAGTGCCAAAGGACACTAGTCATTTCCAGATGGCTCTGTTTCAGACGCTCACTGTCTTCTCTCTGTGGACAAATGGATAAAAAATGACCCTCACAGGGATTTCATGTGGATGAACTGGGACAGTACAGTGAATTTAGGCTTGCCTTATTTTGTCTTATCTCTTTTATTCTGAAGTCTTGAAATGTTAAATCAGATATTTTAGGTAAATCACTGTTTATGTTATCCTCATATGGTTGAGCATTGCAAAGGATTTTTTTGAGATATTGACACCATCCCAACTTCAGACTGTTCAGTCTTAGTGTATGATTCGGGCTTGTATACACATTTTTGATCATACAGACAGTTTTCATGTAGCCACTAATATCACTCATCTAGAAGGACCTGAACCACCTGCATCCACCTGAAATACCATAGTAATTACCCACCAACATCATAAAAAACCACCGGGATACTATAGCAAACACCAAAAACACTGAATGTTGGATTCACCATACCTCAACTCAAAGTATTGGATGGAGCACCATCATTCCAGAGAACACAGTTCCACTGCTCCACACCACAATGCTGGGGGGCTTTATATCCCTTTATAGCATAGGCATGCTCCAGAGAGTCCTATTCTATTGACAATACTTCTCTACAGGGGGAATCTGTGTGTGCATTAGCGTATCTGTAAAATACTTCCATCATAAGTGCTAAGATGTGCTAGATGATGTGGAAAAGGGAGACAAATAAGGATTTTTCAAATAAACAATGACGTCAAGCTGTGCCTCTTGCATGGCTGGTAATACAACATTTCATTGGTTTCATTCTTAATACTTGAAATATAGTGAATTCACAAAAACCTATTTCTATTGCACCTACACCAAACATTTCATAGTCTGCTCCTCAAGAGTTTCCAGCTTGTATAAAGCAATGGTGATTTTAGAATGGGTGGCCGGTGACTGGTGAAATGCCTGGCCCTACGGACACTAAAAAAGATCAAAAACAGCTGTAAAGATGATTGTGCTAAAATGTGCTGTTCTTAATCAAGGTAGCATACATCATCTATAGTTTCTTCACATAACTGTAGTGGATGGAATCACGTCACATTTTGTGCTGTTATTTTCTGACAAAATGTTATATTTGCAAATAACTTTTGCAGAATGTCTGAATAGAAACCCAGCTTTTGTCAGCAATGGGTTCAACCTAATGTAGTCGAATGCGTTCATTAGATGGTGTGTCCACAAACATTTGGACATAGTATATATGTGGCACAGCAGCATTGGTGTCATTTGTCAGGTGTGCAGTGAAGCTGTCCAGGAGTTTTTCATACAGTTAGGCCACTCACATTCCTGACCCCTAGACTAGTGTTCTCACTCCCACTGCTTCTCTTCTTCTACCAAGCTCCCATACATCACCTTCTCCAAATTTCCCCCAATTACAACTAAGGCATTACTTGCTTGCTGTTCCCATGGTGACAATAACATTCAAGTGTTCACATTGTTAACAGACTTTTACTAACCCACCCACCTCATTTTACAGGAATCCCTAAGCTTTCATGGGCCTGTGGTGCAGATCATGTTTAACAGAGTGTGTGTCCATCAGATTTGTGGATTGGCTTTTACTGGGCGTTGGATTCCTGTACAGAACTCACAGGTCCCTCCTGTCCACAGGAGAAACACCACTGGCAAAACCAGGCTTCCTCTCTGGCCTTGTGGACTGGAATGACCTTTGAATCCATCTGGAAAGATGGATCTTGAAATAACATTCTTTTAGTAGAAGCTGTACCGTGTCATGCCCTTTGTTGGGTCTTAGGGCCTTAACACACCAAGCTGAGTGCTGGCCTTCAGCTGTTGTCTGGCTGTTGTTGAGTGTCTATTACTCACCCTTGACCTTTTTTGCCATGTGTCTTGCACTCTTGGTGCTGCTTGGTCTTTATCAGTGGCTTTGTTGGAAACCAGTCTCGAGAAAGAGTTCAAAAATTTGCTGATCAGGCTAGTGCTTAGGAGAAGTGAAAATGACGAGAGCAAAACAAGGAAAGTGGGTAGACTAGTTTGTTCATTACAGTTTTTGTAAAATTCAGTGAATGTTTCCTCGTTCCTTGATATCCTGTCAGTGTCAGGGTTAGTGAGGTGAGGATATTTGATGATCACCACTCCACCTCATCTTCAGTTCCAAAAATCATCTGAAAAATTCCTGAATGGAGCATCTTCAATCTAGAGAACACAGTTACAATGCTCCATTTACAAATACTTTATACCCCTCAAGCCCATGCCTTGCATTACCTATGATGCTCATACATTCATGTTGGTCTGCTCCAGATGATACAATTCTTTTGCATCTTGTCAGCAATGAGTTTAAGGTAAAGTAGCAGAATGCATTCATAGAAACAGCACATATTTGCTATTATTTTCCATTGACATAATGACAAAATAATGGAGCTAAACAAGGCCTGTTCATTTGAGAGATGGGTCGTGAAGGGACCATCAAATGTGTTTATTTGTTTTTAATCACCATATGTTTACAGTGCACTAGTGCCGTACCAGAGGAGTAATTGATAAAATGTGGGCCTCTTTACTGTTTATTACAGTTTGTCTTTGATGGCCATAACAGGAGACGCTCCCCAACAAACGTGTGGTGGGGCGTTTCTTTTTTATGAACAGTATAAAACTTCAAAAGCATGCTTCTAATCAGCAATATAAAGTTGTTTTATTTTTGCCATTAACTGCTTTGTGTGTATGATGATGAAAACACAGGGGTGGAATAAAATCAGTGTGAAACTGGTATATGGTGCCAGGGTAGCCACTGCCATAGTGGGTGCAGGCTGGAGGTCGAGGCATTGCTTACAAATGTGCCTGTAGCCTGAACAGAGCCGAACAAGGATCTCATTGGGTTTCTGCTTTATAATGAAGGTGAATGAGTGTAAAGAGCAAAATAAACAAGGAGAGGCAGTTAGAGAAAAAGAGAGC
The DNA here is from genome assembly GCA_034509495.1 of Acestrorhynchus altus. Taxonomy (NCBI): domain Eukaryota; kingdom Metazoa; phylum Chordata; class Actinopteri; order Characiformes; family Acestrorhynchidae; genus Acestrorhynchus; species Acestrorhynchus altus. Next base: position 25,631,354 of record CM067508.1, read on the forward strand.
AAGAAAGGCAAATGCTTGGCTTTTCAATGTAGTATTGATTTGTTGAAGGTCAAACACTGCTTGTCTTGTTTGTTATCTGTATGTCTTGAGTCAATAGAGGGTTACTGCCCATGCTCTAGTTTAATCAAAAAGAATCAACATACGGCCTTCTGTTCTACTTAACTAAACCAAAACACTATTTAATATGATGTTATTTCCTACTATAGTCGTGTGAAAAAATAGAACATTCCATAAAAAACCTTTCTTAATTAACATATTTCAATATTTGGACATTCATCACTGATCTTTCATTTCAACAATATTGAGAGAAGTGATATAACTAAACAGATATTATGAACTTGACATTTATTACCACTTAAAATATGTAAAACTAGAATAAAGTAAAGCATATCAGCTGCACATGATCTTAGGATTTAGGAGAAACCTCAGACATTAGCTTGGTTTGCTCTTGATTGTTGAAGTGAGTGGGATCACCACAGTCAGATGCAGATCCAAAAGTTGCAGATGCAGATGCAGGTCAACAAAAGATTTTGGAACAATTAGACATCTGTTGTGGTGAAACAACCACCAACTTGGCAAGGTCACCATAGCAAGTCCAACATAAAAGCACCCTAGATGCAGCTCTCATCCCAGTTGATGTCAAAGCATGATGTGCAGCATCTACCATCAGAAAGAGACAAAAGTTTGGAAACCTTTGCTGTCAAACTAAATGTCAAGGTATTTGTGTAGATGTTTTCGGGTAAATGTTAGTCTTGCCCATTTTAATTGGGTGAGTTTTTTTCATTTAACTGTATGTACAGTAGTAAAGGTCTGTAGTCTTGTACATTGTCAAGCACGGGTGGACAGAACAGATAAAAGGGTGCGGAGGCAAATGCAGGGGTTGTAGATTTAATGAAGAACATGAAGCACAAGACGAACTGAGACTAACCAATACAAGATACAGAGCTGACTGAAACTAAAACAGAACATGAGCTGACAAAGTATATCAGAAACACTGACAACATTCACGGACAACATTTGCAGAGGACTGACCAAGACAGGATGGGACAACAGGTCTTAAATACAACACGACATGAGACACACCTGAAACAACTTATTACAAAGGGGCAGGGTCACAAATGAGACACAGATGGTAAGGGGCAGAGAAAGGGAGGAGACAAGGAAAAAAGGAACACAACCCACGTGCTTAGGAGCACATAGGGAGAAACAACTAGAACAAGACAGGAAGACAGGCGTGAACAAGACTGACACGTGACATACAGTTAGAAAGTTAGAGACTACAATGGACATTTTGTTGGTGTCACTGTGATTCTTGCTATATTTTTAATATCACAAATGTATATGGTCCTGGTCCTAGACCGGGTCAATTAAATTATTGTATCTAATATTTCCCTTTATGAGAGATTATATTTGACTTAATTGATGGAACCATGAGTTTTGATTTCCACCAGAGAAGCCTACAGTATAATGTTCATCATCATGTGATTACATGCTCAGGCATAATTTGGCAACAAGATAACGATTTAAACATAAGAAAAAGTGGAACATGGAATGCTTCCAAAGAAACAAACTGACCATTGTGGAGTAACCTAATCAAAGGCCAACCATTTCTGGTTCCAATCAGGCCTGTATGGTAGAGTGGCCAGACAGAAGTCACTCCTCAGTGAAAGGCATGACAGCCCATCTAAAGTACTCTTGGATGTTGAGAAACAAATTTATCTTGTCTGATGAAACAAAGATTGAACCTCTTTGTCCTTTGGCCCCTTTGTCCCCTTTGGCCTCAATGTCAAGAGTCATGTCTTCAGGAAATCAGTCACTACTCATCACTTAGCCAATACTATTCTTACAGTGAAGCATGGTGGTGGCAGCATCATGCTGTGGGGATGGCAGCAGGAACAGGGAGACTAGTCAGGGTGGAGGAAAAGATGACTGCAGTAATGTACAGAGACATTCTCGATGATAAACTGCTCCAGAGGGCTCTGGACCTCAAACTGGGATGAAGGTTTCTCTTCCAACAGGACAGCAACCCTAAGCCCACAGCCAATATAACAAAAGAGTGGCTTCAGGACAACTCTGTGAATGTCCTTGAGTGGTTCAGCCAGAGCCCAGACTTGAACTCGATTTCTGGAGATATCTAAAAATGGCTTTGCAACAACCTTCCCCATCTAATTAAAGCTTAAGAGGTTCTGCAAAGAAGAATGGGAGACACTTCCCAAAAACAGGTGTGCCAAGCTTGTAGCATTTAGCTCAAAAAGACTTAATGCTGAAATTGCTGCCAAATGTGCTTCAACAAAGTATTGAGCAAAGGCTGTGAGTAATTATGTCAAGGTTATATTTTGTTCTTTATTTTTAATACATTACGTTTTGTGTTTAGGCTGAAATTAATAAAATTGGAAGGGAAACAATCTGATCATTCTCTTCATACTACAGCATTGTTCCTCTCAGTTTCAGGTGCTGAAGCTAGTCTCCCAGTGGCCTTCCCTCCCATGGAGCCTTCCTTCATTGTTCCAGCTCATACAACTCTGCTCACCTCATTCTGTCTTTAATCTGTGCTGCATGTTGAGCTGTAATGAAACATGTGGGGGCTCCAGCTCCAGCCTGTTATCCATGACAGCTTTGCTGAGTGATGCCTGAAGGCACATCGTAAAAACCTCAACATCTTCTAAGTGAGTTGTTTGTGCACTAGCATGAAGTGAATCGTTATGGAAGTTGCACATGCGCCATTGCTGTCATGCCTGTCACTCTCTTTCTCCCACTTCTCATCCAATCACATGCGATGGCTTGGCGGGGGACACATCATACTTTTGCTTAAGTGGCACCACATATTCAATCAGTCAATTCGTCATGTGTATTCACCTAATGGTTTTCACAGTGACATGGGGGCACAAGCTTCAGCAACAGGAACAGGCTGCCGTTGTTCGCAAACAGCTAGATGTTGAAATCAGGGAAATACAGCGAGCTAACCATGTAATTTAATATGCCCGAATTGATTTGAGAAACCATCTGACTGGCCAAAAGTATATCCCTGTGGGCTTCTGGGCAGTAAAACAGAGGTAGTTTAAACAACAATTGCTTCTACTGCTTTTAGCACTTCTTAAGTGCCAAGTTTCAGTTCAGATTAGTGTGGAACCACACCACTGTTCCAGTGCAAACATACAGAGAGATACGTGGTCAGAGGATTAGGTTTGGGTTATTGGTGCAGAGGGAATAACATAATGACCCAAAGCTCTAAAATGAGACCAGATGGTAGATTCCAGTTTTACAAAAGAAAAATAGGGGCAATTTCATGTAGAAATAGCAGATTTGCTATACATACGTTAATGGGCACCATGGACAGTGAATAGACAGTGAATTGGGATTAAGAAACAGCAATAGCACAAAGGAAACATGTAGGTAGATAATGAGCTCATTTGGTTGTCATTATTAGCAATGCAACAAGGAGGCCTTATGGGTCTCTTATCCTCTAAGCAATGTGTCACAGGTAATAGCTTACTGATAATTAATTTTATGCGTTGCCCTTCTACACCTGGGCAAAGATGTCTAACTGAATTTAAAAAATGAGTTTATATAGGATAGATCTTCCCAAGGCCTTCACAGTTGAATTTATCATTATAAATTGTTTGTTGTTAACTGTAAAATTAATTTCTTGTGTTTTGTTTCATTAGAGTTCAGCTGCAGACACGCCAGTATGTTGGTAAATAAGAGAAGCTATTAAAAAAGAAATATTAATTCTCTGTTTACTTTTTTGCTATTTTAGTTCAGACCAAACTGAAAGGTCAGAATATCCACAAAAACAAGGTAGGTGTGAAAGTGCTCATGTGCAAAATAACTATTCATCATGGTTCTGGAGGCAGATCTACCACTGAGGCAAAACAAATGCAACTGGTTCAGAAAAAAGCCAAATCAAATAATCAGCATGGAGCTTTCTGCTCCTCACCTGTAAATGTGAAGGCATTGCTTTAATGGTGTGCAATTCCATGTGAGATTTTGTTGCTTTTAAGAAATCCTTTGCTAGATTATAAGGCAGCATTGAACAGCTTTTATCCAGTTCTTTCTTTATTGTATGCCAGTCTCAAGAGTACCAGGACATTTTCATGTGTCACACTAAGAGGAGCATCTTCAACATTACTATGCTAGCTAGTAAATAAGCAAGCTGTCAAAGAAAATGCTGCCTTAGAGGCAGCTTTCTGAGAAACCAACACAATACCAAAAAGGAATCACAGACCTTTCATCTGCATATAAAGCCCAGAAGAACAAATAGATGTTTCTAAAGCTCAGCCAACTGTTTTTTTTATTGTCTGACCCAATTGTGTTTGTTCTGCCTCAGAGTTAGAGTTGCCCCCAGAACTATTTGGAATAGTGATTTTAATTATACTTACTTATACTTAATTATACTATAATTAATACTTTTATTTTTTGTCATCTTCATAGAATAAAATAAGTGAAATTGCAACAAGGTCACATATATTATTTCACACATTTGTGGGCAACATAAATGGTTTTATATAATTGAAAACATTGATTTTTAACTCTTAAATGGAAGCATATAAGGGGACAAAAATAGTATGTATAATTTTTTGCCTGATTGTGGGAACATGAACACTGATATTAGCCAATACAAGAGAGGCCTGTATTATATTATTTACTATGTTCTAGGAGTGATTTGTTCTGTAAGACCACTCCTCAGAAGAGTAACAAACTCACAAATCCCCTTTGATGTAGACATGGTACACCTTATTCAAATACCTGCTAAACTCACGCTTGATTTTCTTATTTAAACATCTAATTTCAATTATCCATTTACTCCATTTACTCAAATTCAGGTTCACATGTTTTTTTTTTCTTTTCTTAAAAAAGATGTCACATAAAAACCTCTTCCAAAATGTCAGATTTACAAGTTAAATACTTTCTCAACTTTGAATAGAAGTCAATGTAAAATAATTTTCTTCCATTGTCTTAGTTAGCAGCATGCTAAATGAAAAGTGGAGATACAAGGTTTTTGCAGGATAGTGACAATACTGTGTGTAATGTTGAATAATTTAGCTCCTTAAGCAGTTTGCCAAAAAAAATAAAACGTTAGAGCAGGAAAATAACATTTTGCCATGGTCAAGTCAAAATCCAGGCCTTATCCCAGTAGAAATATTGTGAGCATAAAAAGGCTATGTAAAAATGTCTGCCAATATTGAGTTGAGGCAGTTATGGAAAGAAGAATTGGCCCAATTTCTTCAGTGAACCATGCTTGAAGAATAGACTTGAGAAGAAAAGAACCTTTAGAAGAACCTTTAAATTGGTACAGAAACTTTCCATCAAGTGAAGGTTCTACTCACACATCTCTTTTACAACTTGAAATTTTATTAATGTTTTATTGAAGCAAAAGTGGTTCTTTTTGGCTCAAAGAACCCAAAGGTGCTTCCAACTCAAAGAACAGTTGGAAGCACATTCATTTCACAGGTTGTTTCATTAAACAGTAATGAACATCAGCATATCTGCAATGATGCATAACTGCCCCTTTATCCTGGATCATATATGGAGATGGTATATATGTGGCAATGGTCTCACCGTGGTGACACTAACTGTTTTTCACATTGACTGAACAGAACATAATGTTTCATGCTGTGTAACGACCACGTTAAAACCAGACTAATAAGCTTATAACATACATACTCCAGAACCAATGCACTGTATGAGGTAAGAAACAGGCAATAAAAGTTAAATTAGTACTGACGCCCAAAGCGAATACCACAAACATTAATTTACTGCAATTTGTCAATGTCGTTCTATAGGTGAGTCATTCTAAACACTTCACTGTGCCTGTTTTTGATTTTGCTGAGCTTGCTGATTAATGTAATGATTGCTGAAGAGTGGAGTTTATCTAAGGCCTGTCTGTGTGTAGCTGGAGAGTCATCGGACCCTTCGCACCTGAGACACAGTTGTGGCAAAGGGAAGTCCCAGCAGCTATAGCAATAAACAAAACGTGTAGCTGACTTCAAATGAATGTGCTCTGCCTGATTAGAGCTGATTAAACCAATTACACAACATTGGATGATAATGTCCTTGAACCAAGAGAGTTATTAACGTGGGAGGAGAGTCATCGTGACCACCTAACACCATTGAAAGGACTGGGCAAGCTTTAAGTGTGTTCAGTGTCCTGGATGACTCAACCTCTTATGTGTCATCATAGGTTTGATGGCGCCACATGATGCACATGACATTTTGTCTATGCAGATGGCGAACACTCATTACAAGACAGGCTGTTGTCATTCTCTCCATGTTGGCCTTCTGTACTCAAAAACACAGCCTAAATTTGTCTGATTCTGAGCCAGGCTGCTTTTGTTTTCACACTCCTACAAACACAGACAGCCTTCTGGGCTTTGTGGCATTTGGAGCAAACATTCATAATCAAGAGATCTACACACATAAACACATGCACGTATATGTTTGTTCTTATAACCTTTTTAGCATATGGGCTTATACATACAGTATTTTTCAAATGTGTATATATATGGTACATGCACATTATGAATAAAAGTATTGGGACACTTGCTCATTCAGGGTTTCATTCAAAATCAAAGGAATTAAAGAGTTGATTTGAATGAGTGGGGTCAGGATGTTGGATGATCACCACCCCACCTCATCTCCAGCTCCCTAACTCATCCCAAGAGAACTGGATGGACCACCATTATTCCAGAGAACACCCTACCCACTCCACAGCTTAAATACCCCTCTAGCCCAAGCCTAGAATTAGCATAGTGCCAACAGGTTCATGTTTTTGTGCTTCAGACGGTCTTTTTTGGTCTTATTGTCTTAACTTATTGTCAATAGTTTTCTACAGAAATAATGATAACCATCCCATCTCATCCCCAACTTCCCAACTCATGCCAAAAATATTGGATGGAGCACCATCGTTCCAACAGGTCCACTGCTTCACACCTCAGTGGTGTGGAATGTAAACCGGCCCATGCCTGGCATTAGGCATGGTGCCGATGGATTCGTATTTATCTGTGCCCATCCAATTCGATTGACAGTACTTCTCGACAGGGACTAGACAAGCTGTGTTTGTGTATGTCCATGTTCATGACATCAGTGGGTTTCAATTAAAGCGACTGTATGCATTTGTATATAAAGTACCTAGTATTTGTACCAAGTATTGTAGTCAGACTCCAGCATTCTTTAATTTAATTTCTATTCAAAATTTCTAAAATTTAAAAAAGTTATTTATTTAGTTAAATATTTAATAAATATATATTATTTTTCATGGAATTAAGAAAAACATTTTGGAAATTAACTAATAGAAGGAGTGTTTGCATGGCACTGTACGCTAACTATTTAGTCTAACTCTAAACCTGATTGCAATTTCTTTAAATGTTGTAGTTCTTAGGTACATTGTCCATGTCCAAAATGATCTACACTTCTATTGAGCTCAGATAACTTCATTCTGATTCTGGTTCTTGAAAGTGCATCAACTGCTGACATAGGAATTCAGTTCTGATTACTGTACACAGCTTGTTTATTCTCCATTGGAAAGCACTGCCAGTTGAATTGGATTCTCTGAAGCAGTGGCACATGAGCCTATGTTTATTATACCTAATGGCAAATATTAGCCAGAAGGGTATAAAGCCACCAGCATTGGGCTGTGGACCACTCAAGTGGTGGCTCAGTACTTCTGGGTTTTCAGTTGAAATGTGCTAAAGTTTGTGATCTTTAGAACTTTTCATTTAAGCAATCAAATTATCACAGCAATGTTACAATGCCTAGTAGAAACCCTAAAGGCAAAATGGTCTTTACAGTGTCTAAACATATTAATGCATTTGGCTTCCAAATAAAGCTGGGCAGACAGGTATCTATAAATATTTGAACATATATGTGTACATTTATGTTTTTCTTCAATATTAGGATAGTTTTGTCCTTTAAATGTACTAAAACATGTTCACACACATACATACACTGCTGTAGGTCCAGTAAAAGCTTGTTATATTACCCTGCCTCTGGGTAATACAACCATCATACTTATTGCAGATGATCTCTCCCTTAGGCAGCTAAGCTGCCCCTCTGAAACAGCTGAAAAGAAGGCTTCAAATTCTGCCTCATATTGGTGACCTTTTAATTCATACAGCAAGAATGTGGTCATTATCAATGCAGTGAATCAAGCCCAGAGGGTGGCCCAGGTGTGTTTACAGTAATAGATCTAAGATGGGACAGGCAATTGGGCTCTGTTTCCTGTCTCTACTCCAGGTGTAATCCCCCTACTCATTGCAATTAAGTGCTTAGGCCTGTGTGTTTGACCTGAGACCCATCTTGCATTATGACTCATTACCACTGTCAGGAAGACTGCACTCTGTCTGCATGCTAATGCCACTGCAGCACACTACAGCATGCAGTCTGTGTTTCAACAACTGCCACATGAAAGTAAAGGTCATTTGCCATCAACATGATAACAGTATATCAGCCATATGCTCATGAAGTTTTGAAAGGACTTTGTAGAATAAACTGTCTTGTATGCTCCACGAAACCCAACATCTGTGAAATACTGTGTGTTTCTAGCTGAAATGATGTGGAATAATTGTACAGGAGGTGTTATTTACAGCAATGGAAACACGTCCAGTCATGCATGAGCTCAGAAGCCTGCATTATGCACACCCACATGCTGTCAAATGCATAATTCCTATAGGATTGGTTTTTAAAATACAGCCTAAAGCACCCAGTAAACAAAAGGTAATGCTTGTTCTTGGTGAAGTGTATGCTGAGATCACTAACCATAAAGAAACAATGATAACAAAACCACAATATATATGAATATATTCTATCAATATATTGTCTATTATTATCTAGTATTGACTATACTAATACTGGGTAAAACCTCTCAAAACAGCCTCAGGTCATAATCTCTGTTCATGATTTTTGTAAATAAAATGTATACATATACTGCTAAAGTACAATCCATGAAATAAATCATTTGCACAAACATATTTTGCATATACTGTATGTTAGAATTCACAAGGAGCTCCCATCCACTGTTAGTTCTATTTAACAAAATACACATAAGCCATGTACATCACCACAGAATGTAGAATTTGTTTGTAATGCGGCATCCAAAAGAAGAAATTTATGAATGGAAGCACATTTCACATTTTCTATAAGTAAGGGTTAGGTTAAGTTTAGGTTATGGTTAGGGTAAGAATTGGGTTAATTTTAGGTTATAGTCAAGGTTAGGGTTAGGTTGAGTTTAGGTTATGGTTAAGGCTAAAGTTAAGATATGGGTTTGGTTAAGTTTAGGTTACAGTTAAAGTTAGGCTTAGGTTAGGTTTACAAATGTTTGATTGGATTAAGATCTGGTGACTGGGAAGGCCACTGAAGAGCACTGAACTCACTGTCATATTCATGAAACCAATTTGAAATCATCCTACTGGATGTAGATGTTAGAACCACTCCATCAGCTTGGAGAAAATGAGCCTGCATTCAGGTGAGCCTGCATTCAAAGCAACACTCTGTGGATGCCTTTGCTTTATTGTGCCATTCTGAGTAAATCTAAGCATAATTTAAAAAAAATTAAATGTTTAACTTTAAATTTTAATAAATTACTAATGTGGCACTTTTAGCAGTGCTCGGAATATGCCACTTTAAATTTAATGACATTGGACCTTTTAATTAAACTATGAACAAAAACGTTTTTCCATAATATTCAACATTTTCTAGATGCACTAGTAGAACTTCTAAAGCCAACAATCAAACCAGACTCAGGATTGAGATTAGAGATCAGATTTTGTCCACATTCTGATGGTTGATGGTTGACTATATGCACTGCACTGCTGCCACAAAACAGGTACAGGTTTTCCTAATGTATTTCTTGTTGTCTTTATATGTATTGAAAACCTGAATTCTTTTTTAAATTGCATTTCCATTATTAAAAATACTTTTTACCATAGGTTTACTTCAGGGGCTTATTGTTGTTGTATTGCTGTGAATGGTTCTAAAGCATATTTTTATTTGTTTGGTTAGGCTACTCTATGTCTACCATTTACTCACAGAATATAAAAGTATCATTTAATTTCTCTTGCTTTGTTATCATCCTAAATAAAGCCAAGTTAGAACTTCTCTCCAGTTGTACTGAATTTCCACTCTATTCATGTTGCAAGTCGACAGTCTCTACTGCCACTATTACTGAAGTATTCTAAATGAGAGAATAGAGAGCCGTCCAATCTGAACAAGGCCACAATCTGGACAAGGCCACAGATGGCCCGGAACAAAGGAAGCAGCCATGATCAGCTCATCTACTCTCATTTTACATGCAGTCACTCACCACTTGTATTTGTAATTACTTACATGAAGAATTCATTATCACTGTCTGGCTATGGTCCTCGTGGGTGTTCCTCCTGCTACCAGAAATAAAAACACTACTCTCATTATCATCAGTGGCCTCCAAGATCCACTGAGATGACCAAAAGAGTTTATACCATGTTTTAGTCCAATTAGTCCAGAAGGTGGAGTCTGAGTCAATGGGTAATCATCCTTTGTTAGTTTTCTTTCTAAATGACAGTTTGGAGGAGTGAGGAACAGTGATTAATGTGAACAGAGAATAGAGTCAGAAGTGTGGCATCAAGAAATTCACACAGCAGGATTACTGGAGGTATGTGCTTTAAATGCCTGGTAAAGAGATTGGTTTGAATGCTGTACCCACTCCTTAAACAAGACATTTACACACCCCACTTAAAAGCTACTCAAGCAGCACTTAACAGCTCCTGGGAGAGCAGGGTAGTGATTTAGAAGATTTCAGTAATAGTGGCAGTATGGACTGTGGACATACAACATAAATCCAAAAGAAATTCAGAACAACTGGAGAGACATAAGTAAGTAAAGTAATGTCTTGGCTTTATTTAGGTTATTTATGTATATAGTTTATTTATTATATATGGTAAAGAAGCAGGAGAATATTTATACATATTAATTTAACTTATACTTAAACAATAAGCAAATTCAGATGTGACCATACAAAAGAAGCTTGTGGGGGGGAAAGTAAAAGCTCCAGTTTTTGCAGTTTTTCAGCATGTTACTCTAGGCCAGGAGTGGGGAAATTTGGTCTCTGAGGGCCAGATTCCTGCACAGTTTTGTTCTTTTTCTGCTCAAGCACACCTGATTCAGCTTACCCGTTAATTGCCAGATTTAGTAGGTGTGTAGGAGCAGGGAAATCAGCAAACTGTACTGGGCCTCAGCCCTCAATTCTCCATGCCTGCTCTAGAGTTGCAGTCAAGTGGTGTAAGTTTTATTGGAAAAATAGTTTAACATTACATGAACACCCCCTGAAGTCAGACACATCAAAAATTTCAAGGCAGCACGGACTGACTTAGTGGTGATATATAGTGATGGTGATTTTTACTCATAAACTCACGAGGGAACTTTATGCTTATTCAGACCCAAAATTAACATGAAAACACACCTCAGAACAAGATGCTTTAAATTGTCAGGGACTATTAGTTGATTTTTTTTTTTTAGTTTTTTTCTTTTTCTTTCTGTAGAAATATGTAACCTGTAGCTCACTGCAGGACACTGTACACCAGTAGGTCCATATCCAAAACCAGTACACCAGCAGCACTGCTCTGATATGGTAATGGATATGAAATATGCATTCTTTTTCTTTTTCTTTTTTTTAACTCTAATGCATGACCTCACAACACTGAATGAGATTTCTAAATACAGCATAAAACAGCATGAAACATTCTGATGAATTTGATATCTGGAGTGGACATGTTCCCATGACTAATTCACTGGCCACTGAAACTTTCAGCACAAAGAGACCTCCAGGCCAGTGACACATATTATGGAGATTATACATCAAATCTGGGTTATTAGAAGAATAGTCTGATGGCCTTCCATAAACTCATGAACAATAGGACAGCTTGAGATACATTGTTTTTATTAGGAAAGAGCTGTACGATGGCTATTGGTGTGCAGTTTATTTTGGATGGAATATAATAAGGAGACGTGGTAAATGAGACCCATCCTAACAAACTCTGTGTTCAGAGGTGACTCATAGACTAAACTTAAGAGAACGTGGTATTAAATCAGCTTCATTCTTCATACAAGGAATAAGTAATATCAATGACTATGTTACTGACCCAGCTATCTCTGGATATTTTAAATTTGGAGACAATAATAATGTAATAATAATGTAGCTAGGTTGAGTAGGGCTGAAGAACAGTGGAGGGGCTAAATCCTCCCAAAACTGCTATAGCAATGCCTCTACCACCCAACATGTAGGCTTAGTGAGGTTACATTAAGTGTATATATATATATATATATATATAAACTTAATGTTTATATTAAACACACACACACACACACAGTGTTTACCAGCAGTGGTGCAGTGTCAGCAGTGTTTATTCATGTTTATCTGCAGTGTTTATCAGTGTTTATCTGCAGTGTTTGGAATAGGATAGGATAGAACTTTATTGATCTATTAATTATGAATTAAGGTTTCAGTTTATTAGTATTTATTAGTGTTTATCAGCAGTGTTTATTAAGTGTTTATTTGTGTTTATCAGCAGTGTTTATTAGTGTTTATCAGCAGTGTTTGTTAGTGTTCATTACCAGTGTTTTTTCGTCAGCAGTAACAGTGCTGATGAAGTTCCCTCAGTGCAGCTCCAGCTGCAGTTTAGAGCCTCTGCTGCCTGTAGGAGTCAGTAACCCTCCTCTCCACTCCTCCATTTCCGCTTCCAGTGGAGTCCTGCTGTCCCGCTGAACTGGGAGGGTTTGAGCGCTGGGAGAAGCTGCTGTTTCCTCCTGAAGAGCACAGAGGAGCAGATCTGCTCTGAGGAGTCAGAGACAAACAGCAGGGGCTTGTTTTGGCCTCGGTTTAACACACTTCGAGGAGAACTTCAACCAGGTAGAACTTCATCTCTCTCTCTCTCTCTCTCTCTCTCTCTCTCTCTCTCTCTCTGTGGCTGAAACAAGCTGTCAGCTCAAATGAACTTGTTTTAGGGCTCTGTCTCTGCCTCTGCCTCGTTTGTTGTTGGACAGAATGATTAGAAAAGTGCATTCTTTAAAAGAAGAACTGAGTTTTGCTGTGATGAGAGCAGCTTTATGAATTTCTGTAGAAATATGTAACCTGTAGCTCACTGCAGGACACTGTACACCAGTAGGTCCATATCCAAAACCAGTACACCAGCAGCACTGCTCTGATATGGTAATGGATATGAAATATGCATTCACTTATACAAAATATATAATTTATATATATATATACATCTGTAATATATGCAAATATGGGGTATATATTTCAGGTCTATGTCAACATTCTATTTAAAAACCTTTCCTTCCCCTTTAAAGTTGGCATTTTGGAGATAGAAGGTTTATGTATGACCTCCAAAATATACAAATATATAACTTATATATTGTTATTGTGCGAATTGGAGACTTTACAGGACAAAGCAAAAATGTTATTATTTTCAGTGGAAGTGAATGAAAAGTAACAGTAACAGTGATGTCAGAACCTTTCGGCTGCTCTGTTCATCCACAGGGTACAGAGCAGCTCTAGGGTTCAAACCACGGAGAGACATAAACATATGTAGATATATGGTTTTCACTGGACCGCCATGATTTATAACATATATTTAACAATATATAAGTATATGGAAAATATAGAGCATGTATGTTTTGTATATAATGGCCGTGTTCAGTATATGATGCTTATGTGTGTTTATACAACAAATCGTTGCTGTCCAATGAAAACGATGCGTCTCTGTTTTTGTCCATTTTTATTTTTCTCTGTGGTTTGAACCCTAGAGCTGCTCTGTACATTGTGAAAACGGGCATGAATTGATGAAGGGAAATACTCTAAAATGACTTTGAATTACTCTTATTTCAAAATTACGAGGATTTTTTTTTTGCTTTGTCCTGTAAAGTCTCATTTCTTGAGATACAAGTTTTTCATTGTGCAGCTCTATAGAAATATATACCCAATCCTTTATGATATATTGCATGAGTGAGGCTTCAGATTTATCAGATATGTGTATGGAATACTAGTACCAGACCAGCATAAGACAGTAATACATGTTCTATTCTAACATTATTACTATTATTGCTGTCGTTATTGTCTCATGTTTCAACAGTATTACTGTAATACAGTGTTTGTAATCTTTCTGCTTGTCAAACATTACCAGAGTGTTTTGATCATGAGTGACTCAGAGCAGAACCCTAAACTCATGACGAGGAATGTATGAGCACATAGACAGACATGAGGTATGTGGGGAATTAAAACACACATTCTCAGCACTTTGAAAGGCAACAGCTGAGTAATTATCAGTATAAAGCGTGCGACGAGAGCCGTTATGCTGTACGCTGCTCTGTGTTGTCCTCTGTTTTGAGGATAGTTTTGGGCCTTTGTGTACATACCCAGTATATTGTTATTTTGTCACTTTGGGCTTCTTTGCATTGCAGGCATTGAGGATTATTTTTGGAAATGTGTGTTGTATCATATATCACTTTGAGAATCGAATCAGTAAGTGCTATATTTGGCCCACGCAACTGGAATGTTGCACTTACTTCGTGGTAGTTTTAAAACTTGTTGAATTAGACCTGTGCATGGTCTGTGTGTGGACTTCAGTCAGATCTATACAGTAAAATAGCAGCAGCTTGACTGTCGCTGATAGTAAATCAGCCATGCTTTGATTCTGTCTTACTTGGTAACTTACTTGAATTTCATTATAAATGTCATCAGTTGAAAAAAGAAGTTAATTTTTTTCATTATTATATGATAGCATGTTTGGGCCTGAAAAATGCCCACAAAAGTTACACATTTAGTACATTGAATGTCTTTGCTCGTTTTTAACATTAATTATTCCATAGCTATGTGTGTGTGTGTATGTGTGTGTGTGTGTGTGTGTGTGTGTGTGTGTATGTGCCTAATCCCACATGTATTTTCTGTAGTGCACCCTATTGGATATCACCCCACCTTGTAGTTCCAGAGTATTTTTTTACAGAGGAGTTTGAACCTCACTAATCTAATCCTGACCTCACATTCCTGTTAGCCTTCCTGCTTGGAGCAGGTTACTGCCCTTTCTGGACTTCCACTGGGGGAAATCAGCGTCAGCTTCCTGCCTGTATCCTGAACGGTGTTTTATGGCACGTGTGTGGAACTTTTCGCTGGATGAGTCTTTTGCACTTACTGTATATGCGCTCCGTCTTGCCCTGCTTCAAAAGAGTGTGGCCTGCCATTTAACTCACCACACCCAGCGCTGAACTCAATCAAATCAAACCCCCTCAGCTGGTTCTCATTGTTTCTTTACTCTTAAATATGCTTCTTCAAGGGCCTAAATGAAGCCATCATATGCAGCTAAAGCTCAAATAGCAAACATCCTACTTAACGCATGTTGAGGCAGAATCAGAACTAGTGCTCTTTACACTGTTTATAGCATCGGAGGGTCAAACTCATCATCGCGTTTACTTCACTTTTCCACCCTGATGTTCATGAACATTCCCTTTTTCTGTGGTTGCCTGAAAGAGTCCACACACACACACACACACACACACACACACACACACACACACACACCCACACACACACACACACACACACAATGACTGAGCTGTGTGTTAAATCAACAGTTTTGTTCTCCCTTTGACCTCATTGGCGCTGGCCCGCAGTGCCAGGCTGCTCAGTGCAGGGAGTGAGCTCTGGCCACTGGCAGGAACAAGAGTGGCTCTGTATCTCTGGGAGCGACTCTGGACATTTCTGGCCAGCCAGCATGTTGGCTGTGACAGAGCAGAAACCGAGAACACCGCATGACATAAGCTGCCACACTTGCATCACAGAACAGCATCATACAGAGCAGAGGTGGCTTACATCACACACAGCCACAGATAATGAAGTCAGAAGTAGGTTTATTGTGTTCATTTTAAATCGGCAGTCACAACAAAACCATGTACCTCCATTTCTGCTGTTTTTTACTTTTTGACATAATTTGAATATTTTACATTGTGCCAAAAGAACATGATGGAATTCTCTAGAATGACATGACAATAAAAAAAATTCAACTATTATACAGATACAAGGTTTTTGTGACAATATCTTTAATTTAATTTAATAATATTTTGGAGATGAACACTAACAGTTTTGTCAATTCAAAACTAAGCATTGCAGTGACGCTGACGTGGTAGTAGTGTTAGTGTGTGTTGCACTGGTACAAATGGATCAGACACAGCAGTGCTGCTGGAGTGTTTAAACCCATCAGTGTCACTGCTGGACTGAGCATAATCCACCAATGAGTAATATCCAGCCAACAGTGTCCTTTGGGCAGTGTCCTGTGAGCACTGAAGAAAGATTAAAGGATGACCAACACAAACATGCTCCTGTATGTTATGTAGAGCTGATAAAAATTGTGTAGGAACAAGGTAGTGGTCATAATATTATGTAATGAACATATATCATCTTTATATGTTCAAATGTTGGTGTGCACTCTTTTTAATGAATGCATTCAGCTACTATAAATTGCACACATTTCTGACTGTTCTGCCAATAGAAAAGAACCCTTAGGACCAGATAAACAAGAACCTATTGACACCATGCCTAATCAGGGGCATTGGCCAGTAAAGTAAAAAGCATCCCAACATTGAACTGTGGTGCAGTAGGACTGTGTTCTCTGGACGTTAGATCATTAATCATAACCATGCATAGTCTAGTCTGAGAGCATATAGTTGCAGCAGATTATGAATAGTTCAATTTTAGGTCCAGCTAGAATGTTAGACTTTCCAATTACTTATTCACAGTCATGTAATAACTGTATGAAAAGATGTCACTCTGTCACGAGACCCAGAGCACTTCAAGAATGCTGCCTCTCTGTTCAGTCATCTTGTATGACAATATCAGGTGTTATGGTGGCTGCTCAAGCACAACGGAATAGGAGATTACCAAATTCATAATCTGGACTGTCTCTCATGCAGTGGAGTGTTATTCATCTCTGTAATGTAAGCACACATCTATAAGGCAAGCACATTCTGCAGCTATATTTTAGCACCTCGACTGACCACATGGTGGGCTTTGCTGTCACGTCTATTTTTGTGGAGGGTTTGGAAGTTGTAGGTTTCATGCAGCAGAACCGTGGACATCAGGAAGAGCTCCTAAACAACAAAACCCCCTATAAATTCTCTCCATGCTGACCCACAAACACAGTGTGGTGTCCAAAGAATAGAAGTTTCCTGTTGTTTCACTTGCAGTAAAGTGGTTTTGTGTGTGTATGAGTATGTGTTTTATTGTTACTGTGTAAAGTATGCTATTTTGGCAAGTTTGCCCATGCACAGCAGTTGGCTGTGTATTTTACTAGGCCTTTGCAAAAATGCTAAGTAGCTGTTCATCATACTTGAATGCCTGTAGTGAAATGTCTTGCTGATAATGTTGTATGGTCCATGTTTCAGTTTCAGTGCCACTAAATATGAGGACAGTCATTAAGCTTAGTCCTGGAATACTTTTTACTGTCTGTTTAGAATTTTTGTAGTCCAGGACCAGACTTAAGCTCCATCTGGGAAACCAATCTTTCTAGGTGATACAGATCACCTTTGTATCGGTCAAGCGGAACCCCGTATGAACCTGAACATGCAGCACTGTGTGTGAAGTTCTCAGTAGTATGTGTGTGTTTTGCCTGTAATTACATGAAATCTGCATGAAAAACTTGTCTGATGTTGTGTTAGACCAAATCGGCTCTGATCTATCAAGGCATGGACTCCATAAGACCTCTGAAGGTGTCCTATGGTATCTGGTACCAAAATGTTAGCAGCAGATCCTTTAAGTCCTGTAAGTTGTGAAGTGGGGCCCCCATGGATTGCTTCAGTGAGCCTTGCGTTCCCATGATGCTGTTGCCACTTTGTGCAGGTTTAGACCATTGCAACACCCCACTAGACCTGCCTGATGTTTTGGAGATGCTCTGACCAAGTCAAGTTGCCATCACAATTGGGCCTTCCTTAAAGAGGCTCAGATCTTTACTACACTTCATTAGCTGACTGTTTACTTGCTGCCTGATTGATTCCACCCTAATCTGGGTTCTTCACTTCACCTGTCAGTCTTTTTAATGCTATGGCTGATATATGCATATAGTAATGGAAAATAGGCCTTACCATGTATCAATGGCAAGAGCAGTGACTCCCTAGACATGATTAAATATGAATTCAATATTTGCATATATTTTCTGCTTGGTCACAATTCTGAATAACTTATTACCTCAGGCTGGAACATTCTGCAGAAGGAAATTATAAACTTGACTCTGCAGTCCTTTGTTGGTTTTTCTCTTGGGCATCCTGTTAGTAATTAAGAAGTCTTATCTCTACTGTCTCTAACCGGCCTGTCTCGGATTGAGTTTGGACTACACGGGTATTTGCTGGTCACATTGTTTGCTATCAGGGGACAGCACTGAGCTCAAGGGTAGGAAATGGGTGGGCAGTCAAAACAAGCAGGGATTTTTTAATTTCACCCCACTGTTTTCCATGGCTTTATTAAAATCTGGATGAAACCCTGAGACGTTACAAGTGTGCTGACATTATCTTGCAACAAATTTGAACAGAGTTACTAGAAACACATTTTGGTTGTGAGGAAAAGTTTTGGACACATTTATTACTATGTAATTTACAATCAGGTGCAGCACATTAGCTGCAGATGATTAGAACATGGATAGAGAAGATCTCGGAGGAGCCTGTCTTGTTTAATTAAAACTCAGGCATTTAGTTTGATTTGCTATTGATTATTGAAGTGAATGGGATCACCATGTCCAGATCCAGAGAGGTCTCTGGGAGTTTCAGAAAGAGGATTGTAGATGCAGATGAGTCTGGGAAGGGATTTAAAAAGATCTCAGAACAAGTAAATAAACAATAAGCCGTTCTACTATCTGCAAAATAGGTTACAAGTAAGGCAAATACCAATCTGACCAGGTTAGGCAGTTTTAGGAAGTTTAGATGAAGAGTAGACTGCAAGATTAGTCAAGTCTCCAACAATCCTAAAACATCACAATGGACCTACAGGTAGCTCTCGCCAGTTTATGTCAAAGTAGAGCATCAACCATCAGAACGAGAACAAAACCAGTCAATTTTATTGGGAGGTGTGTAAGAGGAAACTCTTGTCCTGTAGATGTATGTAGCAGACTCTTACTTCACATCAGACTTCATAGATGTTCCATGAGCTGCTTGGTGTCTTTGACACCACAATGGAGTACGAGCATTTGTAATTTGGAACACATGCTTCTTCTGATTATAGAGATGTAAGACTTTCATAGACCGTAACCGGCTTCCATCACATTATTTCATGACAGGCAAAAGCACACTCTAAAGGGGGATGGTTTATGGAGTGAAAATGAGATCATTATGGAGAGGACGTTTTACTTTGAGATCTGAGATACGTACTCAGAAAGCCCACAGGCCAGGTCTTTCCCTGTTTCTGCTCTGGAACTGTGCAGGTCAAGGCAGTGTGACAGCTTGTATAGATGGAGTGTGCAAGGGTGTACAAGGGCATGACAGACAATAGAATAATTTGGCTAACTGAAACCAGACTGTCAAGTCCAGCTTTGGAAGAGCAACAGCTCCAAATTAGGCAAACTAGCACCACATCTGAATATTTTGAATGGTCTTATGAAGAAAGTACACTTCTTCACTTCACAATCTGACAGACCTTTTGTTAGAACTTTTCTCAGCAACACAGTTTTCACTCCTCAGTCCTTATGGTCCACCTATGGAAACAAAACTAATTCAACCCATATGAGATCCAGTTTTTATGATGAAAACAATATGTCATGCCTGTCACCTGTCTTCCTGTTTTGTTTAGATGTTTGGTTTGGTTCTGTGTCCACCCTTGCTCCGCCCATTCCCATCTGTGTCTCATATGTAACCCTGCCCCTTCGTAATCAGTTTGTTCCAGGTGTGTCCAATATTGTGTTGTATTTAAGACCCTTTGTCTTTGAGTCCTTGTAGATGATTGTTGATGTCAGTCCTTGTAGATCTTTCATTTGTTTACCTAGTGTTTGTTAGATCAACAAGTTTTGTATTGTTTT
Source organism: Acestrorhynchus altus (assembly GCA_034509495.1). Taxonomy (NCBI): domain Eukaryota; kingdom Metazoa; phylum Chordata; class Actinopteri; order Characiformes; family Acestrorhynchidae; genus Acestrorhynchus; species Acestrorhynchus altus. Next base: position 25,651,372 of record CM067508.1, read on the forward strand.
CCATTAAATCAACCCCAGTGTTTACATCTGTTTCTCTAGTCTTCACCTGTTCAGCTTTCCATCCTGACACAATGCTCAAATTTTTTTGGTTTGTATATCCTGAAGAACGTCATTGGAACATGTGGAAAAAGCAGAATGTGGGCCCATTCAGTTAGTTTAATACAGCTTATACAAAAAGACTCCTTTTTAGTTGACACATATCCATAAAATGGACCAGCTCTCTGTCTTTACAAAAGTCCATCAACTATATACATTTTGACAAGTAGCAGAAGGGAAAACAGACCAAGCAATTGATTACCGTATTTTCCGGACTATAAGCCGCTACTTTTTTTCACGCTTTGAACTATGCGGCTTATAATGAGGTGCAGCTTTTTCTTCTTATAGATGTTATTTTCCAGTTTTGTTTTTTTAACTTTGCGGGTGCGTCTTATATTCCGGTGTGTTTTATAGTCCGGAAATTACGGTAAATAGATTGAAAAGTAAAACAGCTTATGTACATCAGCTTAAGGAACCTAATAGTTTTTCTGGAAGAGTTATACCAGCACAGATTTGGTTAAAATGAAGGGGCTCAGAGTGACTCTGTGATCTACTGCCTGAACACTATGATCCAAGGATCGCAGATTTCCGAGTCTAAAAGAGCGTGTGATGCTGGTCTGTTAGACGTTGTATCCAATCTGGGGACCTGGTGCTTTCCTCCAATTGTGTTGGTTGCCTAGCAATGATGCAATGGTGGTATATTGAAAATAAGTGATGGCTGTCTTCACATGCATTAGAGAAGGCATGTGCTTGTCTTCATCCGCCTAGTGTCTGGAGCATCATATATGGTAGGGGGAGAGCCCTAATGGGGTTGGAAAATTGACACTTCCAAATTGGGTGGAAAATTGGGATAAAATAAAAGGATGAGAGCTGGGATCAGGTTTTAGATTGACTTTGAAGTCAGGATTAAGTCCAGCATGAAGGTAATGAATAGGTTTTGTGTTACAGTTATAGCAGTGTTGGTGCTATGTTTTGGGTTTAGGTTAAGGTTTAGGTTAGTGTTAAGATTGGGTTTTGGGTAGGACTGAGTTATGTTTTGCTTAATGGAAGTGACATAATAGATCTGCTTCATGTAACATATCAACAATAAATCTTTCTAATGTTATTAATGCATCAACAGAACATCAAGATATTTATCTTAATTTATTCAGATGCTTTACTGCTGCTACTATATTGGACCATTGAAAATGAAGTGTTACCATATTGTTCCCCTAAAATAATGCATTACATTGAAATGTTATTCAGAATAAAATATGTCCATCAATGTTCACTAAAGATCCATCATACATTTTATTAAGTCTTCATGAAATTAATTTTTCAGTTGGACACAGTTGTAGGAAAGGTTTCAAACACTCAACACATCTCAGTTCACAGAAACAACCCCTCAGAAGTTATTTAGGTAACCAGACATGGTTCTTCTGGGACATTATTAAAAATCCCTTTTGGCACATTTATGTTAAAGTATAGTGTAGCAAATGAAGCATGATTGCTTTCAACAGCCAGCTGTACAAAACATTCCTGCTGGGTCATGAACAGGGTTTCCAAAAACACCTGGGAGTGGCATCTGGAATCTGTTTTCAGGTTTAGGCTTGATCTTAAATCTGATTCCCTATGACTTCATAACTTTGCCCCTTAAGTCTTTCATAACTTCATCAACACAATGAACTGAAACTGTGTTATTAAATCAGTGCTCCCTGACTAGTCTTTGGAACACTGTGCTGGAAGATGGTTATTTTGGAACTCATTGTTTCAGACCAGTCCTGGAGTTCCACTGCCCTGCTTGTTTCCTGCTGTAACAGTTCAGCTCAGCCAGGGCTCACTAATTAGTTCATTAGTTGGATGCTGTGTAGGAATTAGGGAACACTCACAGGACAGTGGTATTCCAGGACTAGGATTGGACACCACTAGACAATCCCAGGACATTCTGAACCTCTTTCAGTCACCTTGTAGAAATAGTGGCACAGGAGGCTGATTGATGTGTAAATAAGTATATGTTAATTATAGCATCTGTCATCTATGGCATGACCTCTGACATTTTATAATGAACGGAGCAATAAAAAGGCCTTGATTTACAGATCTTTTCACATTCACCTTTGAAAGTTGAGAAGGTTTTTTTCCTTTTATTGTAAATTTGCCATTGTGCATGCCTGTGGTGGTATATTGAATAAAGCTTGATATGAAAATGGAAGGAGATATTGAGTAATTTATTTTAACCAAATCAAATGAAATTTGTATTATTCTTTTATTGATGTGGGATAATCAGTTCTGTAACACTCCAACTCATTCCAAAGCTACTGATTGGAGCTCCATTTGTTACATAGCAAACTACTTTTAATGGTTTAGTGGCTTACTACTACTACTACTACTACTACTAATAATAATAATAATAGTAATATTAATAATAATAGAAAATAGTTAGTGCCCCTGTAAGTTTCTACATAGTTATTGGCAGGTTGGTAACTAGTCCAAGGCAGGGAGTTCGACAGCTGGATAGCAGCAGAGCCTGAAATCAACCGTCCATCACTGTCAGCCCAGACAGGTGGGCAGTGATTAACTTGGGATAAGTAGAGCAACTCCTGCAGATCTGTCTATAACAGCTAGGGTTGGGCGATATGACTGAAAAACTCCATATGCTAAGAGAAATTGAGATACATGATTCGATATGATGAAATCATGAGAAACACCTTAAATTATTGGTATTAATCTTTTAACATCAGAAACACAGCAGGCTGTCTACTTAAATAATAAACTTTAATTATGATGTTTCAAAGACATAATCTGAATTACACTCACGCCCACTCATGCTCTTATTTGGAATTGAATCATATATAGATGGTAACTGTAGGCGATATAATATTGTGATATGCATGACATATATCTTGATGTATCAATATTTATGATATATTGCCCAGCCCTAATAACAGCCCAACTAAAAAGAGATAGACAGAAAGTAACACAACATTGGAGCATCCTAAAACATTGCCTCCACTGTCCACAAACCTGAGTGACCATGTGCAAGAAGTGGGACGACAACACCAATGTCTCTCGACATGGGACCAATGAACCCCTGGATCTACAACCCTTATCTACAGGGAAAGATTAATTACCAAAATCTAAATGTGACTTGTAAATTTTCAATCTAGATTGTGAAAGTGTCTGAGGCCCAAACATTATCTAGAATGTTATGCCAGAGTTGGGGGGGCTTTGTAAAAAAAAGGCACAAGTGCAGGTATGTATGGGTCAACTTGAACATTTGACTGTCAAGTACATTTCTGCCCAGTAGTCAAGTAACTGGGGTTAGTGAAGATTTAGAAATGAGAGAAGTGTGTTAAGGGCCAGATCTTAAGCAGTGTTCTGGTAATCTGTATTAGCATGATAGTGCACTGTCCTTTTTCACACATAGATAAAAAAAGGAGCAAATCTGCCATTTCTGTCCAGAATGATCTTTTGCAGAATGTGAATTGTAGAGCTCAGGACCCTGGAGAACCATGTTTAGTACCTGAACACACTTGAACTGAGTGCACACAAGAGGAGCTCATTGGCAAATCACTGCCTTCAGTCAGCTGCTTCTCTGCCCAGACAGTAGTCAAAAACACTTTTGTACGTGTGAAGAAAGCCTCAATTTCTTTAGAATCACTATCTCACGATGGTAATTAAATATCTGACTCAACATTTCTCTTATATATTAAATATTGCCCTGGGCCTCTCCTGTCCTCGCTCTCCCTGGGTGGATAGGATGACTCTTGCTTCTCTCACATTTCTCAGCATGATGTATTTGGCTGATATGGTGATGACCCTGATCACACCTTCAGGGCTACTTCTCACTAGATCCACACATTCACAGCATTACAGTTGGCCTTGTGTGACATGGAGGAACAAATACAGTAAAATAACCAGAGTGAAAATAGTTTAGCAGCTTTGGACCAAAGTATGAAGATGCTAAGGAAAGATGTGTACTGTGTACTGTGTCATATGTCAGACATGGTGGAGGTGCATTCCAGTGGCTGACAATTGGGCTTGTCACTGACATTTCATTAGAGCTTGCTGTATAATGAAAATATAGATAAAATAATAAAAAGAGCATTGTATTTGGCCACAGACATTTCTATAGTTTGCTTTAAAGTTTTTTATTTTGAGACTGCAGCCTCATCCTCCTGTGGCCACATTCTGACATTTTTTGTCAGTATGTACCTTCTGATTTTGCATGAACAGAGACATCTCCCTAAATTTTTATGAGGCCTGTTACCGCGCTGTTCCACCTATAAATACCTCCCTCACTGCTGTCATCCTTTTTCCCTTCTCCTTTGCACACATTCATGAGGAATGTGAAGTTGGACTGATGTATAAGTCACTTTTCAGATCGATAAACATTGCTGCTAATCAGATATTTTACCACATATAAAAGTGATTCGTTGTGTTCATGACTTCACTCTTCTACACAAATGAGACATCCAAGTCACTTGTGATGAAAATGATTGGATTTAGGCCACTTCTCAACGTACCCTTTGATTCCACCAATGCTGATAAATCTCAATGTATAGAAATTAATATTTGTCATAGAATAATTCATATTAATTATAAAATTATAGAATTGTATTTAGTCATTTCAGGAGTATAATAGTAATTGAGTCAAACTCGCCATAAGAAAATTCAGTAAGCTGTTCTGAGAACAGAGTATGTCTGAATGTTGTTTGTTTGGCAGCCATGTGGCCACATCTGTCCCACTGATATAAACCATATTTGACACGGCTTTAATGCAGTCATTAGTGTATCTGAAGGCAGCAGAGAGAGTTTTGATTGCCTTGTGTGTCCCAGCAGCAGCAGTAGCACAAAAGCAGGTCAGTCGTGGGTCATTTACAATACTAGGTTCTCTTCTCTAGGTTTCTTTCCTGGATTGCGTGACCGGATGCATTATAGAATGCTCCCATATACAAGCATTTTATATTCCAAGAAACTATTACGACCTTGACATTTAGAGCAGCTGAATGATATTTACTCAGAAATGTGTCTTTAGTAATAGCCCATTAAGAAAAGGCCAGGGAAAGAGATTTTTCTACTATATATAGCTGTCCTCAGGTGACCTGGGTCAGGTTGCTTATTATTGGCTGATTGGACATGAATGGATCCTTTTTTGAAGTGTGTTCAGACTTGAAATGTCACCGTCACACTGTATGTTGCATGCACTATTTAGTGCACTTAAGCCCTAATTTTCCTTTCCATTTATGTGAGTGTTTTGTTCAGTGTGTGTGTGTGTGTGTGTGTGTGTGTGTGTGTGTGTGTGTGTGTGTGTGTGTGAGAGAGAGAGAGAGAGAGAGAGAGAATAACAGTCTGTGTTGGCCCAATCTATTCAGGAGCCTAGCCCTGAACTATCAAACCCTCCCTAATAGCCCAGCTTCAGGGTGTTCTTGTCGTGTGTGGTTAATTAGTTATCCTGCAATGTAGTTTCAGAGTCTTTCTACTTTGTCATTATGTAAGACTGTCAGAAAGTGCTAGAAATGTCTTCTGTCTTCTGTTCTGAAATAAGATGTTCTCATGATCTTTAAAGAGTATTACTTGTGTTACAATTGATTTATAGAAACTTATACATGAGGGCTAAATGATGCTTAAAATTGCCCATCTCTCGCTCCCAGTTGGCCACCAATGTCATTAGATTTGGACAAATAATCTGGTTGTGATGTCAGGTAACCAATATTCAATGTCAGGACAATGTCTAATGCCAACACCAATGGTAACATTTTTATTATTTTGTTGTTCTTTTTTTTCATGAGTGATTGCGTCCAAAATACAAAAGACTATCTGGTAAACAGTCAGTATTAATATCATTAGATGTTGATATTTTTGTTTTAAACTGGTGTCAGGGAACCAAAACACAATGTCTTCCAAATGTCCCATGCCAAGGTCACATTTCCTCCTAATATTGACACTTAGTTGTGAGGTTTGTTAACTTAAATCCAATGTCTGGTCAATGTTAATCTTAACTTTTACTTGACACAACATTCTAACATCAGTAGATGTTTGTGTTTTGTTTGTTTTGGTGTGGTGTCAGTGTACCAGAATTCAGTGTCTTCCACACATCACATGCCAGTGGCATACTGACACTGAATAACAATGTTTAGTCATAAGGAATGATGACCATTATCTATTGCCTGGTCAGCATCAATATAGATTTATACTTGATGTGACATTCCATCAGCAGAAGTTGATATTTTGTTGGTTTCTTATTGTGATGTAACCAAAATCGAGTGTCTTCCCATACCATTCCCATACTGTCTCATACCAATGTGGTATAAATGTTAACTATCACCATTTCGCTTTCAATGTTGACCTGAATCCAATGTAAGTCTTACCATCTACTCAATGTGACTTTCTATTATTATTGGTTGATATCTTTTGTTGTTGTCAGGAAACCAAAATTCAACATTTATTTATTTGCTGGAGCTTAATTTTAAACCAGTGCTGGTTTTTGATGTCAACCTCTTTTTCAGTTTTTGACAACTGCAACAGCTTAATGTTTTTCTGATGTTAAATTGATGTCTATTACCTGCTGGCGTCTTGTGGTTTGTCCCCCTCCTTTGTCAAATTGTGGTGTAGGAGTAAGTTCACATGCAAAAAGCCATAATTTATCCTAACTGGACCTTTATCCCTCAGAATTACACAGGCTTCTGGATGATTATCAGGTGGATCAGATTAGGTGACTTCACCAAAACAAACCACTGTAAACAGCCTGATTTTGAACCTTGTTTTTCATATATGAACTGGGAGGTAAATGGCATTTTTAGCTACAACTGAATAAATACTGCATCAACGTTTCAGGACCCAATGTAGTAGGTTTCTGTCTGTAAAGAATGAATGTTTCCCAGGTTCACACGAATGGAGAAATGACAAATAATAATGAATAAATAGGCAAATCAGCAGGATTCTCAGGGTCTGCAGTCATTGTGGCATGTACTGGAAGAATGACACTTTAGAGAAAAAAAGTCAGTATTCTCTTTTTCCCCGCCTTTTTTGTGGCAGATGGTTCAGCTGCAGGGTTTTGTATGCCATAATGGTGTTCTGAAATGGTTTCTGCAGTGAACCCTGCTGAGCAAATTAAACTCTGGTCAACAATACAAGTCTTCTGTGCTTCAAACAATATCACACCTCCCAAAATGAGGACTGCCAGCCTGCCACCATACAATGCCTTCTGCATTTTCAATATAAGGCAATTAAAAGCCTTAACCATTCATCCTCAACAATGTCCGTATTTAGATAAAGAAACACACCACCAGGGATTAAAGCAGGGCACAAAAATAAATTTTCCCAATAGTGAATCCACATTTAGGCCAGCATGCTGATTTTAACCATGTCATGGGAGTTAAATGTTATCTGCAGTGGGTTAGCAGCGATGTTCCGTGTGGCTTTCTTCTTTTTATAATGTTCTATAAAAGTCTTGGGACATAAAATGGGAATTCCTCTCAGGCACATTCAGTTAGAAATGACAAGACAAAGAACAGCCTGGTCATTTTAGGTCGCTCATGTACTGGATTTTGCAATAAGGCCACAATATATGTTCAGTAATGGGCTGGGGATGAGGCAGGTTCCCATAATTATAGAGATCAAACTGTACAACACTGGAAATTGTTGCAAAATTTCATTTCATATTTAATCTTAAAAAGATTGGCCATAACATTAACACTACCAACCAAATACTTGGTAGGTCCTCCTTGTGTCACCAGAACAGCTCTGAGAAGTCAAGGTTTAGACTCCACATGTCCTCGGAAGGTGTCCTGTGGCGCCAGTGTGTTAGCAGCATCCTTTAATTCCTGTACGTTGTGACTTGGAGACTCCACGGATTGCTTCTGTGAGTTTTGAGCTACCATGATTTTGTTTGTAATTCAGCTGTTGTTCTTCCTTGGCACACTTTTTGTAGGTGCTCACCATTGCATACTGGGAAGGTCACTTGCTCAAGAGCACTTCAGTCATGTCCTGCTAGTTCAGGGAATCAAACCTTCCAGTCACAAAACAGGCCACGACTAAACACAAAACAGATGTCTGACTGGTGTTTTATATTTCTTTAATAACACAAAACCAATTTGACCAGAGTGCTAACTGTATTTCTCAAACCATAAGCTTTCGTTGACAACCTTGATTCTCACGTGACACTGTAATGTACCCGCTGATTTTAGGTTAAATCATTTCATGAAAAGTTATCGTATAGATTTCGTCACACTGACAGAGTACAGATGGTCAAGATATTAGTGAAACATGTACAAAACAGTGGGTTTGGTAGCAATATTATGACACCAAGCTGAACAAATGGGGCTTTAAATCTTTTGAAATCATTTTCTGTGGAGGATGTTGAATGAAATGCGTGCTATATGATTATAAAAGTCTGTTTTTCATGTGAAGGTTTTCTCTGAGCTTGAGGTTGATGATGTATGAGCTTACGTGTGGCCATATTATCTCATATTACAGTCCTTTGGTTTTGCTTGGAGAAGGAAAACAGGTAGACGGTCTCACTGCTATCTTACTGCTTAAGACTAGTCATCACGGTTAACACATACAGTAAATGATGCCACTGAAAGTGTGTGTGTTAGTCAGGCTTAATCTGGTAGCTTCATGTGAATGTGGCATCTAGTGCTGGTTGTAGTGTACATTGTGTGTCTAACCTATATGGCTTAAAGTATCCTTTCTTTTACTCTTGGAACTGTCAGTCATAACATTAAAAAACACCAGCCTAATACAGACTAGGCCTTCTTCCTCAAATTGAAACAGCTCTGACCTGTTGAGGCATGATAGCTTCGCTTCTTTTATTTATTTATTTTTTTTCATTAATCCTCTTTAATTACGTGATTCTGGCGTCCAGTGCTGGGTATGGTGTTACCTGCAAGTGTCTGTAGGACTAGTCAGAACAAGCAATCTTGTTGTCTAACTGAGCTGGTTTAGCCTTTATATCCCCCATCGCTGATCTAAAACAGACATAAGCTTAGATATGTTCAGCCAGTACAAATGGCAGTCGTACAGCTTTTACTTGATACTAATTATGCTTTGAAAATTGGCAGAAAACACCATTAAAGAGAGATAGAAGGGAAGAGATGACTCCCGTATGAACCCAAGCAATATTGGGAAAACAGCACTGTTTCTTTAATATAATCTTCGAGATTGGTTTGGCTCTTCTTAAGCAGAACATATTTTGCCTTGATAACTGCACTGAATTTACATTATGTCTTTCTTATCTTTGAAGAATTTCTGGCACCGTTTAGAGTTGGAGAGAGACATGGAAGAGTGACATATTGAGTTATAGATGACATTTAAAAAAAGGAAAAAAGCATCAAGTGCATTCTTAAGAATAAAGGTCCTTCAAAGGGTTCTTTGAGTGATGCCTTAAAAGAACTACCTTTGCTTCCATAAAGAATCAAAAGTGTGAAGGTTCTTCAGACCTTCTAACTTTTTAACGGTTAGAACACACCAACCAAATATAACATGCTAATGCATCACATGGGTCAAACAACACTAAATGAAACAGCAGATAAAAGCAGTGATTAAGGCTTGTACATGAAGTATGTGAATGAAGCCGTATTCGAATAGGACTACATTTGCATGGGGTCCTGGGGTAGTTTTCACTTTCACAGGGGCTCCTCTGTCATTTTATTCCTATCTGGATAAAGGTTTTTCCAGGTAGATATCACCTCATGTTGGAAAAACCGTTTTTTGGCTTGCCACATTTAATCTCTGAGCGCATGTGTCCGAGATCCTCCGGTATAATTTAAACCCTTTGCAAAGAGAAACTAGTGACAAGCTGTTTTAATCTTCTACTCATGGTTTGGATCAGATCAGTACCACCAACTGAACTAAACTTTTGCTTTCATAAGAACAAAAATGTGAAGAACGTTTAAATCCAGTGAATGTCCAGGGGTTCTTCCATGGCATCGCTCAAAGAATCCTTTAAAGCACCTTTATTTTAAGAGTCCGCAAGTATCTGACCCTCCAGGACCCCACCCTTTGGTCTAAGAAGAAAATGAAATGCATAGTGTTTGAAAATCATCTGACATCACTTTTTTTTGACAGTGCCATAGAAAAAACACGTTTTGTTCCATAAAGAACCAAAACAATGAAACTTCAAATTGGCATGCAAGCATGTTTAGATTTAACTTGCAGTGCAACTGACAGTCATCTTGCCTTTTTACAGCTGTTTGCACCATCTTGCATTGTTGATTTTTGCTTTAGGTGTGTTCAGGCAGTGTTTTTTGTTTTTCGTTTATTTGACTCATAACCAAAATGGCTTCTGACACATTGCTATATGCTCAATGTTTATGGCACAGCAACCCTTTCATTGTTGAAACCTTTATCATCTAAATCAAAGAGCAAACATGTGATCTCTGTAAATATGCGTGCTATGTGTTCCCTGTTGGAAATATGAGACATAAACAATGCCTCTCTTTCCCACATCTGTTTGTAGAAATATGATTGCTGGTTGACTGGGTTTGGGATCTGTAAGCAGAACTGCCTTCCTCTCCTGATCTTTGGAGGAGATGTCTGGTCTAGTTCTGCTTCAGGGATGTTGCATAATTGATATCATCTCTAAAACCGCTGTTCAGGAAATGCTATTTTAGGTGGGCCAGAATGTATGACTTTAATATATGGCAATATCTGTTCTGCTCCAGCTCTGTGCATGTAGAGCCAGGATTACCGTCGTGTGCAGTGTGTTCCAGTCTTATACAGAGGGAGTGGATTATTGCTATAAGTCCACTTTCCCCCGCTGTGTTTATTTGCCAGGAATATAATCTCTACTGGAAGCACCATTTCCATCTTGCACTACTGCCAACATGAAACATTCATGTGGTTTCCATGTGCATGAGGTACATGAAGCCAAGTGCTACAGCAAACTGTAGGAGCTAAAAACAGTTGATGCTATTTTGCCTTTAAGAGAACTGCTGGTAGGGTATAGTTCATATTTTGTCCGATACATTATGGTATGGAATTCTGTACCTGTATCCAGTGGTACTTTTTTTACACTACTTAATTCTCTTTGTAATGAAAAAAAAATCAGTTGTTAAAAAAGTACAAATTTCAGTTGAAAGTTGAAACTGAAAGTAATTTAGTATTTTGTTAGTATTGCAGAACATTTTATTCACCATGTTACTTCAGATGTCTGCCCACGCTGAAGGTTTCACCATGTTCATATAAAGATAGACCAATTGCTGTTATTGCTATTGGTGGTATTGTAAGCTCTCCTGTTTCCTGATGCTCACTATACTGGGCTGAGTGGTGCTCTTTCAGTCTGAATCAGGTTAGCGGTGTTTACGCTGATTGCACAAGATGGTTGTTCTTTTTACACTTTTTATAGTAATATATTTTCTATTGGAACATGGGTTTCTGCAGCCAGGCTCAGACACATGCCTGGAACCTTTCTGAGATGCTTGTTCCACCACAGACTCAACGTGTGCCAGGCAGATTTTTTGGGGGGTCTTTCTTTTTCAAACGCAGTACACTTTTCAACTTTTAGACATATGTAGTGTTTGACCAGGTGTTTGGTTTCACAATAATAAGAAGAACAATTTAACCACACTCTTATCATATCCCAATATATTTTAGGTGAATGGCAATATGCAATATATGATATGATATATGATCTGAAAAATACAATGTGAAAAAATAAGGGCACCCCATAAAATTCTATTGCTTTAACTATTTTTAAACATAGGGCAGCTGAGGCCTGATGGTTAGGGAACCAGCCTTGTGACTGGAAGGTTGCCTGATTCACTGAACTGGCAGGACATGACTGAAGTGCCTTTGGCAAGGCACCTAATTCCCCAGCTGCTCCGTGTGTGCTCACTGCCTCCCAGTGTGAGAATTCACTAGTGTGTATATGTGTTTCACTGCATGGATGGGTTAAATGTGGAGGAGAAATTCCCTTGTGTGCAATCACAGTGGGTTTATGTCTAAATTTGATCTTAATTTCTTCTTTATACACACAAAATCTTCTTCTACACCCTCCATGGTGTGTGTGAGAGCACAATGTAGGAGGACCTGAAAGCAGGGGGCAGAGCAGAGCAATGGAGCTGATTTCCAAGATTGAAACAGACTGTTATTTAAAAAAGTAAAATGAAGAAAAGAAAAGGAATTTCACACTAATCCAAATTCTGATGAATTTGACATGAGTCTGTACCAGTACCGATGTAATTTGGTCATGTTTCTTTTAAAGGTACTGATTTGGGGTACCCAAATATTTAATATGATTTTTATATATAATGTGCTGTACTTCAAGTTCAGTAGGACTAATTACACTCTCTGTAAAGAAATGTTCAGTTGGTCAATGTTCTTTAAGCTGTGAACAATATGCTCAGAGAATATATAATTAATCATGATCTCATTTATCAAAAAAAAAAAAATGGACATATTGGCCACCCCACGCAAATATGACCTTCAGTGAAATACCATTAAAAATGGATTAAAGTTACTGAGTCGGTTTAAATACTTCCTACCCAAATAAAGCTGATAGCAGCTGGGAACTTTTGATGGTATGTGCGCTCCAGCCTTTCAATTGCAGCGTGTCCCTGTTTTCTCAGGAGACTCGATAACTATATCCATATGCATCAGCACAAAACCCGACACCTTCCCCCGTTTCCTTATTTTTCTATCCATTCTGAAACTGTTCAGAAGCTCTCAAGCTTGTCCAAGAAAATCACGAGTCTTTCAATATGAACTTTATTAGCAAGACGGGAAAGGGGGTGGTGGGGGTTGGTTTGCCAACATGTGGGGAAAACAGCTGGGTTGGTGTGAGCTTGGCTGCGTTTAGAAGTATCTTTCTTTCTCTCTCCCCCTGACAAGTGGAGAGAGAGAGCAAAATCGTTTATGTCCTCAGCTCCTGTAGGTTTCCAAGGCCTGCTGTTGAGTGGGAGATACGCCAACAGCCCTGCAAAGTGGTCTGGCAAAAAGGCCCTTTATACATCGGCCCATTAAGGATTTCTGCTCGTGTGGCTCTTATTAGATGTTCAGACAGTAGGGATTATAGCTACACTTCAGTGCCGCTGCTCACCGGCCTTTTTCTTAATCAGACTTTCGATTAATCAATGCACTTTTTTATAGAACACAATTGCAGAAAGCAACATCTTTACCCCATTAGGGTCATTTTTAAAAGCTTTGTCTCAGGCTTCGTTGTTATTGTGAATGATTTCATCATATGCTCGTAAATTCTCAAGCATATTGTGCCAAAGCCTAATTTATTCCCTTTTTTAGAATCATCATTATTTGATTGTCGTTGTGGTACAGATAATAAACTGGTAAAGCTCTCAATTAAATTTCCCCTCATTAAACATTTTTTGGCTTGATTATAGTTAGATGTTGATTTGCATACATGTTGTTTTTATCCGTCTGTTCTTCACAATGTGCGTTTGCTGATTGTAGGACAGTTTAGGATTGATGTACAGTGTTGTCTTGCTTTGTTGATGGACATGCAGTGTGAGTCATTGAGATACAGAGGACTCTTTTAGAACCACCAGAAGGGAGGCGATGCCTGGACACAGGAATGGAATGTTAAGGAGAGTTTCATTCTGACTGTGAAACCCAGAAGACTCACATGAGGCAGGATCTGTTTGGGTTTGGCCTTTCCAAGATAAAATAACGATGTGGTTGCTTTGATCTGACTTGCCATGATCATATAGTGCTAGTCATTCGTCCACACCCTCTACCCTATGCCTCCCACTAGACTGATCCGTTCCACCTGAAAACATGCTTAAAGTGGTAACAAGCACTTACCTGCATTTGTTCAAGTCAAATACTAATTAAAATGAAAGTTGGCACAATACTAGAATTTCCATAATAAGTGTCCCAATTTTAGTTCTATCTTTTGAGTGAAATTAACATCATATGCCTCAAGCATGAAGGGTCTTGGCTGGGACCTGCATTTTCTGAAAAGATTGGTGAAGAACCTTTGCATTACTAGTGCATTTTAGATTTGTGTTCATAATAGAATACAAGTTCGATTTTATATTCATCACATGTAAAGTGACATATTTCATACTCTTTTTAATGTTGATCTGGATGGCTCATGAAAATCCATCTCACATTATTATAATATTTAATTCGGGTTTCTCTAAATAAAACTAAAAAAATCTGGATATATGTCAGTTTAAAATGAGTGACTATGATTATTATATTAAATAAATAAAAATATTTCATTTATTTGATTAAATTATGAAAAAAAGAAGCTTTTTAATTTTTTTTTTGATGAACTAGGATATTAATTTGACCTAAAATTAGTCACACGTCCATGTCACACTGCACTGATGCAGTAGTGTGTGGTAAAGGAGCCCAAACTATGTATTGAATATGTAAATAAACATACTGATTGGAAGTTGAACATTTGGGTATTATGCACCCTTTTCTTTTTGATGTCATGAAATAAGAGGTTGGTCATGGGTTTGGTCAATGGAGATCTCACCTGACGAAGAGTCTATGACTTGGTACCATGTGTTGACAAGTCAGAGCTGTTTTGAGGGCAAGAAGGGGACCTACACCGTATGAGGCAGGTGGTTTCAGTCTTACGGCTGACTTCTAAAGAGCATGACTGCCTCTATATCAGTTGTTCTTTAGCTTATTTTATGTTTCTGCACTGTTGAGAATGTAGCACTGTTCAAATGATATGCTTAATGAATGCATGAATAATGAATGAATACACATTCTTCCATTCAGACAGCGTTGGGCAGTTCACTCTAGATTGTAAGTAACTTACCAAGAGCATCCTGCTGAAAAGGAGTGAAGGTGTTTGGCAGTAAGCCTCGCTGTCTCATGGTAACAGTAGTTCTTGCCTCTACCTGAGGCTTAATCCATCTGTTAAAGCTCCAGCAGAGCCGCTCTCTGCAGCAGCTCACTGGTCATCCGGTCCTGTGAGTAATGGCTGCACATTCATGTTTCTTTTGTTCTTGTACCCTCCTCTGTGTGCTGAATGGCCTGTCCGACTGACTGATGCGCCTTAAGCTCGAAGAGGTCACTCTAAACGGGAAGCGCCGGTCTGATCATCCAGAGCAGGGAGTTCAGGTTTTGGCAGGACTATTTTCCGACATGTCGAGTGAACTTCACCCAACACTGGGAGTTATTTTAAGACCTGTTTTCCTTTTGGATGAGAAGTTCTTCTTTTTTACACAATATTTGTTTATGGGTAATTAATATGGTGAGTTTCTGTAGAGCATTTTTGACTTGTTGCTCACAGGAAAGTCAAGTCAGGGGACAGGATAACTTGGCTTGTGTATTTATAGAGCTTCCTGTTTTATATGATTGTAGATATGAGTTTCCACATCCAGGCCTTCTACTGAAACCATAGCCTTTGTTTATGGCCAGTTACAATGGGAATGATGTGGAACATTTTCTGTGTGTTCAATAATAGAGCGGCGGTTAAGGCATAGGTTGGTAGTATTAGCTGTAGATGTGCTCTGTTTCATACGTCAGGGATTTCCAACCTTGGAAATTGTGGCCCACTTAACCTACCATTAAATGTTCTGTGGCCCACTTGAAAATTGAATCAACCATTTAAAATGATTCAAATTCTACAGAGGCATATTTTACAAAACTGAAGGTTGTCTGATTTTTACATGTGCACTATATGTGGTTTTAGATCTGTATGTCATATGGATGGGTCACATTTAGCAGCACTTCATAGTGCATCCAAGTCACCTTTTTTTGGTCAGCGTACTTAGTGACCAAATTCTTTACAAAAAATAGGAATTTTGACAAATTGTAATGATTTTAGTTGGTTCTCTGTTCGACCACAATTTAGAAACTGCAATTTCAGAAAATTATTTCACAAACATTATTGGTGAACAAGAGTGTAGATGAAATTCTAATGTTAGCTAAAAATCCAGTAAGAGCCAACCTTTACCAAGTGCACAGAGCAGGAGATTCTAGTGAAGTATGTGAAACCTATCTTTAGATACTCACTGCTGTATTTCCTCTGTTTTGGTTTATACCTGTTGTGCAGTCAGAGATACAGTGGCTATTATATCTGTCGCATTTTAAGATCACGAATGCGATGTTTATTGTGTTAAACAGAAACAAGAAAGTACTTGTGTGTCCAGCAGCAATCTAGCAGTACCATGGCCCACAGGTTGAAAACCACAGTTTGAAATGCTCTGCCGACACATGAAAACTACCTGCCTAATGCTGTGTAGGAACCCCTCAGGCTGCCAAACCAGCTCTGACCTGTTGAGGCATAGACTCAATATGGCCTCTGAAGGTGTCCTGCTCTGGCAGGATTTGGCACCAAGATGCTAGTAGCAGATTCTTTAATTTCCAGGAGCATCAATTGATGCCCATAATCCTGTTACCGGTTTGTCAGTTGCCAGTTTGCTCCATGTCAAAATGGTCCTTAAGGCCCTTTCACACTGAGTTTTTAGTGCTCTGTAAATAGAGCTCGAAACACTATAGCTCTGGAACATTTTCACGCTTTCATTTTCTCTTATCCCATTCCTTCTGCCCACTTTAATGTCTCTCCTTCACACAAATGCTCATCAGCAAGGGATACTTTAGTTTTTGTCTCTTTTGTGCCATGAAAAGACTAGGATGCCCCTTGACAAACTGAAATAAACACACAAGATGTGTCTGAAAAGTTTTCCCTGTCATTCCTCAGCCTTTTATATAAGGCCATATAAGCTTTTGTGTTCTGCTACAAACAAGCTAAGCCTTCTGCTGTTGTCTCCTCATGGTCTTTAACCACAGTAATGGAAATCTGAATGGTCAGCCCAATTTTAACCCAACTGCCATCTCAGAAATTCAAGCAGACTGGAATCGGGAAAAATATGCAGTGTTCCAGTTTGTAACTTTTAGAACGCCTTCATGTCTGTCTAGGTCCTTTCATGCTTGCAAGAAACTTCAAGTACTGATCTAAAATATTGCCTTACTGCAGCCATTTCTACAGCATTTTGAGTAGTAATAAATGTGGGTGTGTCCTAACATTTTTCTAAGAGTGATTTTAATCATTAATCATAGTTTTACGTTTAATTATATCTCAATATTGTTAAAATGAAGATGAAATATTCATATGTGAGGTGTCCTAACTTTTCCGCATGAGAAGTGCCATTAAACAAGATTAGATTTGGCTGATGCTTTTATCCAGAGCACACTTATATAATATAAAGCAGGGGGTCACGATGTACTTCTAGGGGGGTCGCGAATGTGACACTAATTAAGACGTTCTGACAGCTAAATGTGCGATGAATCAGATTTAAGCGCTAAACTTTTTCACACTGTATCGTTCCCAGTCCTGATGGAGTGTCTCTCATGAAGGACATGGCTCGGTACACCCACTGCTGCTTAAAGTAGAGCATTTTTAGAACGTTTTTTTTTTCACTGAATCAAACTGACTCACTCGCCATTCTGCTCGACTGTTTGTTCTGAATCTTGATTCAGGTTCGCGCACATTGTGGCTCGGCACGTCATCCAGGCTGGATTAAAATGGAGCGTTTTTTAGAAGGTCGGATTGGAAGTGGGGACGCAAAACGCCCACGTCCAGGAACGTCAGAACAGAAAAAAACAAAGACAGTGAGAAACTATGATGAAGGGGAGTAGGGGGGGGGCGCGAAATTTACTAGAGCCTAAAAGGGGGTCACACAGTGAAAAAGGTTAAGAACCTCTGATATAAAGTGATAAATATAAAATCTGTTCATAACCGTGTTCACAGTTGTGGTCAGTAAGGTTGAATGTCTTTAAATATTTCCACACTTTTCACCATTACATCATGAATGGAAACATTTTGGCAATGTTTTTTACTGCTATTATCCCAAGCACTCAGACAGTCATTGAATTTGCATTTCACCCTATGCTGATTGCCTTCATCTGACCGGAGACGGAGTGTGTGCAGGTTTGCCTGCCTGGGATTGCTCTGATGGACTGACTGTGTTTGGATGAGACTATTAATGAGGCAGAACTGAAAGAACTCCACTCCCATTGTCCAGCTTTCAGCAGCAGGCCAACAAACAGAGAGTGTCAAGGAGAGGCCATGCAACCATGTTTCTGTTTGTACTGAAAGCAAGCCAGATAAACGGAGAGGATGGCTACTCCACAGAGGAAGATGGAAACGTTCACTTAGTCTGAGCATACTGACTTGTGAGGCGCTTAGCACACGGTGGGATTGAGAAGAAAAGAGGCAGGTGATGGACATTTCAATAGTGCTGTCTCTCTTTGCCTTGTCCCACTGTACTCAGGCTAATGCCTACTGATGGCCACTGCTAAGTGTACACTGTTCTAGTCTTATCCAGATTGTATTAATACACTACTGAAAGTCTGACACAGTATGTCAGAACTCATAGTTATGCTGTCATTCATGAACACCACCATCAATGACTAAATCTAGAAAGATGAATCTAACAGACAGGACTGCTGATGTGTTTTTTCACGGCTTGAGAATGAAAATCACGTCCAAGTATGAACTGTGTCTAGACTTCAATGTAGGTCACGCAGCTGAAAACTGCATGACATGAACATACAGTCAGAGTGGCACATGAGGCCTTTGCTCAGTTTCATCTTTTGGCCACAATTCTGACACAGACTCTTGTAGACTGGGATTTGTGCCATTGCTGGTAGCATCTGCAAATTCAGCTACATCCTTCAGACTATGGTCTGTTAGGCCCATCACTCCGTTTTCTCATTGAATATATGCTTAGAGGCCCATTTTCCTGAATGAGACATTGACTGCACTGTAAGACCTCTTCTCAATCTGTGACTCTTGTTGCACCTCTCCAGCAGGTGTTTATATCTTGATTAGAGCCTGACAGCAGTACACAGCTGCAGTGGTGTCTTGCCAGACTGTCACCGTAGCATTAGCATTAGCACCATAGCATTTCCCCAAGGATTTACATATTTGGGTGCAAGCAATGCTGCACAGTGGAATAGTGCACCACTCTATTGACTCTGTAATTGTATGCTTGTTCTTGGGGGTGATGTGTGGGTTTTGATTTGTCTTACTTGCACATCTGATCTTATTTTGACCTCTACATGTCCCCTGAACTGGCCATTTCAGTTATTAAATTATTAAGGCTTGGTTATTTCCTTACAGAGTTCCCCTCCCTGCTTTTATTTTCAGTATAAAAAAAGTTGATTAGAATAGCCCATGGTTGTTGAGAGGTAATAGTTCTGCTGAAGGTTCTAACAAATTCCATATCACTTCTGTTAGAAAGTAGCGGATAAATTGTTCTTTAACTTTATTTATCCCTGCAAAACCCTGTTGTTTTGCTAGACTGCTTGAGTTAAGGATCAATACTTTCGCTAGACGATGTGTTTAAGGTGCTCCATCCACCTGCTATTGTGCTGTTATTATTTATAGATATAATGTGAGAAATTCAGGCAGTTTGATTTTCATGATTTAATTTATAACCCATCCTGTTCTTTAAGGCCCACTCTCTCCAAAGGACCCGGCATTAGGAGCTGTAATAGCATTTAAACATGAGTGTCTGCTCATACACAGCTCTTATGTGTGTAGCAGCCTTTCCCAGAAACGGGAAGTGCTTGGATCAATGGAGATTAGGTTCAAGGAAAAATAATGCCAGTTGGCTGCCAATTGCCTAATTTAATGTATGCCTAGCAGAGCCACAAAAAAGTTGTTATTGGCATCTTGGCTCACTGTTGGAGTCAAGAGTGAAACAAACTAAAGTAATCCTGTTCTGAAAGCCACGTCTTACTATTCCTCTGCTTTATTTCCCTGTGCTGTATGAGCGTGAGTATGCTGGCCCAGAGAGTGAGAGAGAGAGGAGTAGAATGGGGTGGGGGAGAAGCCGGTCCCTGCCTTGTGGTTGAATCATAATTTAAGCAGTGCAGCGAGTGCTGTGGTTTAGGGCATGCCTAGTGATGGGCATGGGAATACTTAACAGCCCTTCAAAAAAAGAGGCTCTCTATAGCACAGAGCTAAGCAGCAGCTGCTGCCTCCACACAGTTCCCATCCATTTACCCAGCATGAGCTCATGGACTACCACCTCAACCTGCACTGCTTGGCTTGTCTCATCATATTAAGTTCTATTACAACATCGAGATCCATTGCACTTTCTATGTACAATGCAGTAGAGGGTAATGTGGTTAACGCTGTCTGGGTTGGGTATCAAAATGTATGCATTTGCCTTGGTTTTCTAGGAGATATAAAATTAGGGCCCATTGTGAACATCACAGTGATATTAATGCAGATTTTATGCATAGAGTTTAATGAGAGCAGTGGCAGCAATATGTAGAAGTCCAAGTTTGTTTTCTGCTTCTCTTTATGCAAGAGCAACTGTGTAAAATTCTGTAATGTTACTCCGTCTCTGCCAATATGACTCTTTTTTGTGACATTGGTTCCTACTTGCCAGTAGGAATGCACTAAAAATTAAACTCTTGGAGGTTTTCACTAATTTTGTCACTTATTTCACCATAGCCCACTTGCTCTTCAAATTAAAAACTACAAAAATACATTTTAAAAATATTTATTGCACACCAAACATCCTAGAAGTTCTACCAACAAAGCACAACATGACTTATTTCATGAATAATTCAGCAGAAAAGTGTCAGCAAACAGTCATTTTTGGTCATTCTCTGACATTTTATCCCTTTAGCAAGTATGGTCCCACTACTGGGATTTGCCATGTCCCTGGTTGGTGTGGTCCCACATGTTGGACTGGAATGTTTGGCATGAAACATTCAGCAACAATCAGCTGTAATTCCAGTAGTTAATCTAATTTGCTTCCCCCAACAAAGCGCATTGGTCTGTGTCAATCTCTACATAGAGAGTTGACTAAGTTTTGAGATGGACCCCATGTCTTTAGAGTACCACAGGGCAGAAACACAGCAACACTTGTATTAATCAATGTAAATTTGCCCGTCGTACCATTTATGCTCTTGCTTGTTTAACTGAATGCCAAAAATAAATGTGATCTTGACAGGTTTACAGTTTCTTTAAAGTCAGTTTTATTATATTTTTGGATTTCAGAAGTAGGTTTTCAGAAATAGGTTTACAAAAACCAGCTTGTTGATAACAGGATTATGAACTGTATGCTACTATATCTTAACTTTTTATTTTCAATGCCTCTTTCTTTTTGACAGGCCTGGCCATTACATCTACCAGAGACTGCGTCCGTACTGAAGCTGGTAAGAGACATACTTATGAAGTAGCCTAGGAATGACCTCTAAATGTACCTAATTTAAATGTCTGTTAATCTAAAGTTTAGGCTAAAGTTGTCCCAGCTGTTTGTGTTCAGTGGTTTGGGTTCAAAAAGTGCACTGATATGTTAATAAAGTTAACCTCATGAATATACACGGAATTAAAGTGGATAGTCACATAATTGTGTAGTTTGTGATATATGGGTTGCTTTCTCAGTGAACTTGCTAAGAGCATATCAGGGGTCATTATTTATAATGGTCATTTTCAGTACTCCCATGCATGAATCGGAGTAATGGCTCATGGCCAGCAGGGTAATCCCTGAGGCTGAAAGAGAGAGTGAGAGAGAGAGAAAAGAGAGAGAGAGAGAGAGAGAGAGAGAGAGAGAGAGAGAGAGATGGCGGCTACTTGACTTGTCTCTGGTTGGGCATTCTCTGTGGCTTTGTGTCAGTGGCTAAAGGAAACAATTACTCTACTTTCTGCATTCAGCCTCATCCTCTGGGAGTTTGTTACCTGCAGGGCAAACCCACACTGAAAATATTAAAGTATGTCCCAGTGGGCTAGTAATTACTCTCTGCTTATTAGGTCCTCAAAAATGTATGGAAACGTGCAGTGAGTTTGTTCTTAGTGCCATTCAGTCGAAGGTGCAGGCCACTATATTTTTCCTAGATTTTCATATGAACTGTTTTCTGACAGCAATGCTAAACTCTTTACTGTGGAAAAGATGAGCTATAATAGAAGACATTTCTGTTTGTGCCCAACAAGACCATTTTAATTGAGAAGAAATCTTAAAACAAATTCCTCTAGTCTAGATTTAAATAGGCTTTGATAATTAGGACCAGATCATATACTGATATTTATATCATAATTTATTTTCATCATATAAGATATGGGCTGAGGGTTTTAAATAACAATCTGTGGAAACCTTTTTCTGCCCTTTGCTCTCAGCTCCTAAGATAAGATAAGGTAATACAAGTGGTCGTAATTATTTAAAACTAATTAAGATGTTACTTGATATAGGCAAGCCAAAAACTATATTTAATTTATATATTTATAATTTATATATTTTTCTCTTTACTGACAGTTGATAAAAACTGAGGAGAATAATGGGAATACAAGCATTCAGTGTCTTCTATTTTAATATAAGCTTTTATCTTAAGAAAGGGTAGTTTCTTAAGGGCTGCCTTTCCATGTTTCCTTTCATGTTATGCTAAATGAAGCATGTTGGGCCTTTGCCACTGAAAAACACTTTTTTAAAGAAAACATGTCTTATTGTAATGGAGACTCTGGGGAGCGAGCACAAAGAAACCGAGCTGCTTGAGACTGTTTTGAGCTAGTAAGAACCAGCTAATTTTCAATCAAAAATTTACTCATGCCTACAGCATTTAGTGTTTTTTTTTGCTTCTAATGTCAGTGAAAACACTTCAGAACTGATCATCCAGAGTGTTTCTGAGCTGAAAAAGTAATAATTTTGATGATCGTTTATTTGTAATGGTTTGATTGGCAATGATCTTTATAATACGCTCTTCAGAATACCTGAGAGTAATCCACCCTTTTTTTGAAATTACAGTGATTACAGCAAATATTTATTCTTTGTTAACAGCAGATCTGTTTATAGTTTGAATGTTTGACTACTGTGATTACTGGCTACACTGTGGCAGAGGCTGAAGGACGTGTGGACAGACCAGTAAACATGAAGTCAGTGGCTGATATTTGAACTGGGTTTGAATTCAGTTGGAAACACGTGGATTTTAACTGTTTTTCTGAAGCTGGAGTATTTGTAGGTACCTGATGATGGTTATGTAGGATCTTCTTGTTTATTTTGTGTATGATGTCAGTAAGTCGCTCCAAAGTGTCCAAGTTATGAAGCTTAGAAAGCTGCCATGCAGCCATCTTCTGAGTTCTGGCCTCAGGGTTTTTTCAAGGTACAGCTGCTCTTAGACCCACTACGCTTCACACAGGGGAATTTGTGCTCCACATTTTACTCATCCACACACACACACACACACACACACACACACACACACACACACACACACACACACTAGTGAATTCACATACCCGGAGCTGTGGGCAGCCCTATCCACAGCGCCCAGGGTTCTAAGTGTTCTTCTATGCCATCAATCAAAAAGTAATTTGAAGCACCTTTACTTTCAAGAGCTTAAATAATATTAGCATGGTGTTTCTGAGAATATTCTCCATCCAGGTTTTCCTCTCTTCCAAGGCTATTTCAGCACTACTTCGCAATACTTGACTTCGAGGCCAGGAAGAAAGGACTCTGCAGAGAACTTCTAAATATAATTCTCAGGTGGTTGGGTGACTTGAACACATACACACTCAGAAAAGCTCACACAGTGTAGAAAACTGCTGGCTAATGTAAAGCCCTTTGTCAGCAGCTCACTAGAGTTATTCCTCCAGCCAACTTGGCTCCTCTGGAACATGCAGGATTTTGATCAGCTGAAATACCTGTTTGTTATGCTGGTCGTGCAGCACTAAGAACAGGCTGTCTAGCGTTGACCTCAGGTAGGTACAGTCCAGACCTACAGTGTTCTCAGCCTGGAGCTCAGTGGCATAGTAACATCTGCTTCTATTTGTTAGTGAATAGGCCCTGTGCAGAACAAGCCTGGGTGTAGGCCAGGGATGGCCAGGGCCACCTTGGTGTGAAAGAATGGTAGCAGAGAGTGGTTCATATGGTGTTATGTTTAAATCCTGACTCAGTCTTCAGATTGCATGAAAAGTCAGCTTTTCCTTTGCCTTATTTACTGTACCACAGTATATTGAATAATCACTCCAGTATCATGATGTAGATTGTATCGCCAGGTACTTGCTAATCTACACCCTTAATTTGGAAGTGCCAATTACCCAACCCCATTACAACGCACTTATCAAATGCAAAGTTCCCGGCACTAGGAGCCTCAATACACGTGTAACCAGCCCCTGCCTCTGTTCGAACTGCTGCTATTGCATCATTGCTGGACAGCCAGCACGCTCAGAGGAAAGCACCAGGTCCCCAGCTTCAATACAATGGCTAACAGATCCAACTAATAACAGACACCTGTGATGGCCAGCGTCACACAAAGTGTCAGAAATTGCTTGTTTTTACAGCTGCAGCTATGAATATAAAATAATAAATAAAAGAATAAACCTGATAAACACTTTGAATAAACGGAATAAACACTTTACATGTGGAAATATTTACACGTTACAATGCTGAAAATATACTTGTTATGATAATAAATATATATGAACATCCTGTAGAAGTATTATTGCACCTCAGAGTTATTGCATAGATAACCATAGTGGTCACCCATTATGGGAGGAGTTAGAGTTTCATGGCCCCAGGTAGGAATGACCTCCTGTGGCGCTCTGTAGTGCATTTGGTGGGATGAGTCTTGCACTTAAAGTGCTCCAGCGTCTCATCACCGTTTGGGAGTCATTGTCCATAATGGCCTGTAGCTTAGACAACATCCCAATCTCCGAGAGTGCCATCATAGAGTGCAGTTCAACTCCCACAATGTCACCAGCCTTACAGATCAGTCTGTTGGCATCTGCTGCCCTCAGCCTACTTTGATTTTGATATCTCAGACTCTCAGACTGCATGGCCTGGGATCCTCAGATCCGTGCTAGCCTCTCAGAGCCCAGAGTAGTTGATTTGTCAACAAAAGGTGGTGATCTGACTTTCCTTATGCATGTATAAAACACCTTATGTCTGCACAGTTCTGTCATTCAGCTTACTTTCAGCCATGTCTGCATTTATGTAATATTTTATTCATATGGAAATGAACGAGCAGACTCAGTTACGTTTGAGTGCCATTTTAATAACCGCTTTAATATACTGTAGAGAAGATCTTTATTTCCTGCTCTTTTATTTAGTCTGTCTTTGGTCTAATCTGGCCACCCAGTTGTAAAAGCTTGGTCTGAACTGTGTGATAACCTGAGCTTAGAGAATTTCAGGGCTACAGAGCACAATAAAAGTAGGTGACAGCAAACTTTCAGTCATTTCATAGGTATTTCAGATCATGTCTCACAAAGTACCATTTCTTGTTTGGCCAAGTTTAAGCTTAGTTTAACTCTGGATTTTTCTACATTACATACCGAAAAAATACAGGTGCTACAAAGTGTTCTTCGTACAGTGCCATAGAACAACTGCTTTTGGTTCCATAATGAACATTGGGCATTTGTTGGGCATTTATTCATTTACCTATTTCTTCTTAGTCACTCTGTATTCATAAACATTCTAACTTTTACCAGTGATTTCTTATGAAGGATTTATTTAATTGATGATGTCTGTAGGATCCTGAAGAGCTGGGAGTAATTTGGTGGTTTAATTCTGAATCGGATGTAGACTTTTGGATCGGAAAAGAACAAATTAAAATATATATATTTTTTATCCCAATTTTTTCCCCAGTTTGGAAGTGGCAGTTACCCAGCCCTCTTAGTACTCTCCCCACTTCCCCCTGACTCTTGGAGAGTGAAGACTAGCACATGCCTCCTCCGATCCATGTGAAGCCAAGCTATTCTCATTTTGCTGATTTTGCTCTCTTGGACTTTGGCCAATCAGTGAGCTCTTATGTTGATGAGTGAGGATAAAGAACCTTTGAAATGACAAAAGAATTGTCACAAAGAATTTTGTAAAGGTCCTTTTTACTAATGTAATGGTTTTTCAAGCTCACATATTTTCTTCAAACATGGTTCCAAGGAAAAAACAAATAAAACAATAAAACTCTGTGAGAAAAAAAAGAAAATGAGAAAAAAAGAAACAACATTCTGATTAAAAAATGTAATTCACAGTAATAACATTTTTATATATCGGTATAGGACTGAACCGTAGAAGCACAAATAGTCAAATAAAGACTATTTTTTGGTGAAAGGAGATAAGCTTGGCTGCATATGTTTGGCTTTGTGAGTGAGGCTGAAGCTTGATCAGGAACTCTATCTCAGCTGAACTCCCTTTGTGACACAGGGCCCAAGGCTAGACCTCACATGACCTTCTTGCTCTTTGCTCTACCTCTAACTTTCCAAACACTGCCTATATTTGTATTCTGGGGGAAAGGTTTGCAAGCATCTTTCATCTGTATTGTTAGTAAAAAGATGAAGATATTGGCTTACAGTATCTCTTGTGTTGTGGTGTGTACATCTAAACCATTGGTGAAACATCCAGTAAGACTTTTCATGACATTCACAAATTGGCTGTGTGAATTAGAGCAGCATCTTCTAACACATCGTGTGCTGTTTAGATCCTGGCCATCGTTCACATGGGTGTTTCTCACTGCAGCGAGGCATAATTACAGACATGGCTGTGAAGAGGTTATGCGAAGAGGTTTAATGTGGTTTTGATGGCGAATAAAAGAATGAGAAGAAAAAACAAACAAACAAACCATTGGATGCCTTTAAGGGGGCTGTGAGGTTATCCCTTAAATGACCATATCAGAGATCATGTGCTCTGTGTTTTCAGTGCTTCTACTGACAAGAAACACCCATGTGACCACACAAACCCAACAATGTGTCTATGGTAGCTCCAAATGTATGATTGGTGTACAGGGCTTCACCTGGAAGCTCATAGTTAAGACAGAGTAAATCTCTTTAATTCTAATTACATATTTTGTATTAAAACTGATATATTAATGATATATGTAGACAGGTTTTGTTGGCAGAAGGCAAGAGTGCCATATGTATAAATGTTGGCTTTCACTCTGACAGCCCAATGACCTGGTGTCCCCAAAGCCACTGGAAGGAGTGGCATAAATCTGCTCTCTAAGGGGTCTGGTCAGGTGATAGTACTACATCTGTCAGGCCTGGCAGGTGTTGTGGCAGTGTTTCATATCCATCATTTGTCTTTACAAGTTATTGCCGTGTTGGGAGCATTTAAACTTCCATAGCTGAGTTCCTCAAGCAGATAGAATAGCCCACCCTGGAACATGGTATGCTTTCAGGCAGATAGGAGTGAAAACAGATAAATATCAACTTCACTAACTCAACGTTCTCTGGAGTCTTTGGACAGCTGTCACGTTTTTCCTTTCTCTATTGGTGAAACCTTGGGTGACTGCTCAGCCTTGTAGCCGTTTTGTTTGCAGCATGTAATAGAACAGAACTGAACATTTCCTGCTGTGTGGGTTTTTTAAATTGCATTCAAGAAGCATTGTGAGATCTCAGCCTTGCTCAACATTGCTTTTCATTTTCATCTTTCATCAAGGAGAACGAATTTCTCTATGAATTGCTGGCCCATGTTTTCATCTACATTTGTCATCACCATAGCTTTTTACTTTGGATATGAAATATGAGCTTTAGTTGCAAAAGAACAGGCAAACCTAAACTCTGCAAATATTCCTGACTGATGACATGTTCTCAGCCTGGTCCCTTGACAGTGAATGATATGATTTGTTCTGTATCATATATCATGTGATAATGGGGAAAAAATACACAAATGTCGGAAAAAAGACAAAACAAAAATGCAATAAGCAAACTGGTAATGTAATACAAGTTCTTCAATCACAATATGCAGTTGTTGTGTGTTTGGGTATAATTACATTCTTAGTAGCCATTTTTTGGGTTGTAGTGCCTAATACAAGCTCAAAGTCACAAGTCAGGAGAAGAGAGTAACAGATGAGAGTAACAGAGGTTCAGTCTTTGTATTGTGCTTGGTCCCCTGTCTCTCATTTGTCAGAAGACCCATTCTCTTCTGGTCACGGCTGATTAGGAGATAAATTAAGCTCTGCTCTCTGATGGATTCTTTTTAATGGCTGCACAGTTAATCGATTGCATAACTGATGCATTTGCATGTATGAAAGAAAAGAATCCATATTAGCATACCATTAAGGAAAGAAAGAATGGCCAAATATATAATTGCATCTCCAGAATATATTCTTACCTTTCAGTGCAATTCAGTTTAAAGATTCCAAGTCATTTCGGAGCACATTTTGGCCCATTAATCATGACATGTTTACACAATGTAAAAAAACAACTTCCAGATTCACATCATGTTAAAAATGAAAATGAACATTTTTGTTGACAGAGTGTGTAAATACATGCATCAATAGTCTGTATCAGATAATGGGAAACTCCGGGTCTACATGAGGCAGGCAGTGATTGGGTTGCTGTTTGAAAACAGCCAATAATCTCACAGAATAAAATGTGGCATAAACCTCATATAAAACCCATGCAAAAACTTCATGCTGCCCCTCCTTTTTTTGAAGCCACATTATGAACAATATATCAGTTTGCTATAATCCTAGCAAATAATGGTTGAACTGAATCAGGGGTGTCTAAGCAGAAACAACTCAGACTGTACCGGAGTCCGGCCCACGAGGCCCGAAGTTTGCCAGTATTTCAGTGTAAATATGTGATTTAAACAAAGTCAAGTAGATTAACGTGTGATTTCATTTTATGAGAGATGTGCTGATGCATCTCCCTTGATTTTGAGTCGTCCAACTAGCACCAGTCCACTGCAATCTGGGTCAGCCATGACATAATGTAATTTAACCACCGTAAAGTACATGCACGGTGGCTTAGGGTACACTTTCCATCTTCTTTTTTCCTGGTGGGCTTTTGACATAATTTTATAGGAAAATACAGCATGGTCTCTATTTGCACTAAGTTGCTATTTTTGGACCTGGATTTGAAGGTGACTGCCAAATTAATGGAAGCACTGGAACTTTGAAGACATGATGAAATGGAAGAGCGGTTCTGTCTGCTGTTGTTGGAAGACTCTGGGTTTCATCAAGTACACAGAGAAGTAGTGTATTACACTGGCACCTTGATTGGATTGGACTTTGAGGAGAAGGTAGCAGACACTGGGTTGTGCCCATCTTCAGTGGCTTACTCATGGAATGTTTGGTTTAGCTTTCCTTTTTGTGTCTAGTACCCCATGAAAATTTGATTCAGGAACAGGGCTTAACCTTTAGCCCTAGTGAGCATTTTTCTTCATAAAGGCCCACATTAAGCTAATTCATTTACCATGCCCTGTGTTTTCATTGTATTGCCTTTCACCGAGGGTAGGGATGGTCGTGGATTTACTCAGCCAGCACTGCTGTCATGGCTCAGTGGCTCAGCCCTCAAAGCAGTTAATGTAGTTGAACCATCAAACTGTATTACTACCAATGATGCACACACTGAGCATGCAAAGCAGCCGGCTTGCTTTTTTGTGGCTGTACTTTGGCTAACCCTAACTTTAGATGCAACTGTCCCCTCAGCACTGTTTACTGTCTTCTTCACATTATTCAAGCCAATGATTATGGGTCCAACTGTCATCGGCTCAATATGATGGCATGTTCAAGGAGTGACAACATAAAACCTCAGTGCTGTGACCTGCAACCATGTGTAACAAATGGGGCTTATGGGCGAACGCTTCCAGGAGGGAGATGCCACGGGGTGGATAGTTGGGTACTTGGCTGGTTCTCCGTGGACCGTGTCCTTGGCTGGTCCTCACAAGGTGTACTTGGAGATCATGGGCATGGGAGCACCCACAGTCCACTCACCCTAATCCAGGATAACAACAGCAGGGTAGAGCATTCAGACTAACCATTATATGTGTGTATGTGTTCACACATCTCCAGATCTCTCACTGTGTACATTCTAGTGCACATGTGCCCAACCATAAACACTTCAGTTGACCGTTATACATGGTTAGCTAATTGCAGTATTTAGCATCTGGTCAATGAACTGAAAACAAACCATGACTACAAGACCTAGGCCATCAGTTCAGGCCAGTCATGTCCAAAAATTAATAAAAAAATGTCAGGGGAAAATTATACTATATATATTTATATATTTATATATATAGCATATATTAACACTAAACTTTTGTTCAACAAAATTTTATATATTCTTGGTGCAAAAAAAACCTTACACATTCTTGCACAATCGTTTTACTTTTCCTTTGCCTGAATACAGTTTAGGATAATGCTCATATTGTCACTGACCAATGAAAACCCTGTAACTTGTTTTTGTCTGTTTTCTCCATGGTTTGAGTGCTGTAGCTGCTCATTACATGGATGAATAAACTAATAGAAATGCACTTAAATGACTTAAATTACTTTTAATTTACATTAAAAAATCCATTATTATTAGATCCCTATTTTTCTGGACAGTGGCAATATTCACAGTCACTGATTGTACCTAGAACTTCCAGAAGGCCCAGAATGATATTTTAGGAAATTGTGAAGAATAATTTGTTGATACCACTCTCATCTATTTATGATTAATCTGATATATAAGCATTTCATTTCTTCTTGTGACAACCTAAACAATGGGAGAGCTTGGTTGCTACTACAAGAAGCAGTTTTCTGTTTGGCATTTAAAAAAATAACAAGTTTACTGCAATCTAGAACACAACAATGAAATTCGTTTAAATACAAGCATTGTTGTATTAAATAGAAATAGACCCAATTCCCAATTAGTATACTTCAAATTGTAGTTGATTTTCTTTGGACTAATAAATGAGTATGAGATGTTACAAGAAAAAAAGTAGAACAAATCAATTAACTTCAATCAGTTGATTGTATATTAGTGCTATTGAACAGATTTTCACTGTATTCTAACATAGTGATGTAATATAAAATGCTCGAGCATCAGCATTGCAATGTGGGAATACACAGTATTCACATCACAAGACATGCAATCTCATGTAAGGCAAATTTATTCAAATGTTAAGTTTTTGCTGCTTGATATAAAGTAAAATTTATTGTCCATGACAATATTTTCCATCTGTCCAATATCATTTATTTGACTCCAATCTTTGATACACGGAGGGCATTATTAATTTCAGGACATATTGGATCACTGATGTCTGGTGAAATGTGGGGAAAATTCCTGTGTTTTTATCATCACTCATAGCACAATGTTCATTTTTCTGAATGTTCGTGAACAAAACACATTATTTTCACATTGTAAAAATTTGGCTAATCATGTTGCTCTGTCCACGTTGATGTGTTTTCTGAGTACTCTTACCAGATCCCAACTCTGCATCACATCTGTCAGTGAGCTAAACAAAGCTGGGTATAAAGCATAGCACGGCAGCACTGGTGCCTGCATTGTTTGCCACGTGTCTCTGGTCTGGGTGTTGTCCAGGGGCTAAATTCAGGGTTGAGGGCCAGATGATGTTTTTTTGTTGGGCTGAAGAGGACCGATCACAAGACGAGGATGAGGAAGAAGCAGAGGCGTATTTGTTACATGCTGATAATGGAAGACATGTTGCTTGAAAAGTAGGTTCTTAAGTCAAGTTGAGGTCGACCTATTGGAACGTGAATTTCAGTAGGCTTTCTCTGTGATGGATGTCTCTCAAGAAGAAAAAAAACTTGTTTGATGGTTAAAGTAAATGGTTTTCCTTACTGTTACAGCGTTAATATTTTAATATATTAATAGCTGGAAGTTGTTTACTTTGTCATGCAGAGTTTAATGAAGATGAATAATGATCATTTTTCCTCAGTTCTGTCTCCAGAAAAGGGGTCAGCAGATCTGAAAGAGAAATACAGCATGTCTCGGATGACCAGGCTTGATTTAGACAGGGTGTGTGTGGGTGCAGTGCTAACTGGCTCACTGAGTGGCTTGCATCCTTTCAGGGCCTGATCTATCTGCCCTCTCATGGAACTAGGATGGAAGAATGCTGGCCTGTGGACGGACCGGACGGATATGCATGCCTGGATGACACTCAGCTGACCTTCTTACTGTAATGGTTCTCCAAAAAATTGAATATACATGTATTTCCCCTTGTTCAAGACATGCTTGGTGTTCCAAGCGTATGTGCTGGGATTCTGTACTTTTGTACATTTTGTACACTCATTGAAAGATGAGTGGGAGTCACAAATACAACAAACGTGTTTGATAAGGGTAAATGATGTCTCTTTAATACAGGAAATCAGTGATACACACTGGGATTAACAGTGGATCACTGTATTTTCGAGGCCTACAGTCTTGTCTTTAGGTCAGGTGGACTGGACCTGGCTTGTGTTGAAGCCTACTTGCAGCATTATTTTGCAAGCAGCAGATTTAAAGTGGTTCTGCTGCCCCATGCTGGAATGTGTTTGTTTGTTTTTTTGTTGCTGGCGCCACCTAGTGGATGTACATTGGAATGACAAGTCTTTCTCCATCCTTAATGTTGAACTGGATGAGCTAACTAAAGAGACGAACACTGATTAGTGAGGTGCATTCTCATTTTTGAGTTTAAACCACTCCTGGGATGATAACTGGTCAAGCAGTTTCAGACCCAATAAGCTAATCAATGTCATAAATTAAAATTTGAGATAAATAAAGCTAAAGTACACCATTTAGAAAAGTTCCTTTACTTGGATCTATACCCTGCGGTAAGTTCAAATGATAAGGAACCACATTAACAGTCAAATCTTGTTCATGTTCTAGATCTGATGTGTGTGTTATATATCCTCGGACAAGTAATCTGGTAAAGCCTTGCTTCAGCGGTTAGCAGCCAAATCGATATAGCTCAAATTGAAAATATTTGTCAGTATCTGTAGTTTAACTGTACACAGCAGTGTGGGTAATTGGAATCCTCAGTGGTGGTACACTTGATGCCTCTGTACAGGCTCAATTCCCCTTGGTCATGTATTCAAGATCATTCATATGACTGCACTCACTGAGTCAAAATCAATAACGTTGTAAGATGAACTGAAATGATCTTCTGCCATCTGTTGGGTGAGGTTAGAATGCAGCCACTAGAGGGCAGTAGACCTCCTAAAACAATTCAGTCTCCATAATAGTTCAGCAAATTCATCAAATTCAAGTCCTCACTATTATGCCTTTGCTCAGAAAATGGAATAGGCTTTTTGTTGAAGATAAAATAACTCAGAATCTTATAAGCTTCCCTATTCATATTACAACCAGTCAACAGTCTCCTTATGACCATGTCACTGTTAATATTATGAATGTTTAACTAATTAATAAACCTAGTTGAATTGGTGTGGGTTAAGTCTAGTCTTATTGTTTCTCTGTGCATGACTGGTAGGTCAGTAGACTTTACAGTAATGGTTCATTAAAAATGAAATATACATATCTTTCCCCTTATTGAAGACCTGTTTGGTGTTCCAAGCTTAATTTTTAGTGAGATTTCTACATGATCTACAAGGACATACATCTGTAGTTAAAGATTAATGAGAGGCTATGTCACAAATGTCATCAATTATGTCTTTGTTCATGACTTACACTTGGGAAAATGGGTAAATTCACGTTTGAATTGTTCATTTAATACAGAACGTCAGTATAAATAATGGGATTAAGGGTGGATCAATATTTATTTTAGTTTTGTGAATATTTATTTAAGGCTCTAAACATTTAGACTTTTGTGTTTAGGTCAGGTGGAGTAGAATGAATTGTCATTGTTCCTGGCATGAACAATGAAGCCAACTGACTACATTATTTTAGATGCAGCAGATCTAAAATGCTACATTCTGCTGTTGGAGTATGTTTTTGGAGTATGTTTTATCTTCATGGATTAATCTGCTGATTGCTTTCTCCATTCATTGACTGAATATTTGGTCTTTAAAACTCTGAAAATAAGACAAAATTGTTGGGATTATTTTTTGTTCACTTGCATGTTTCTCAATATTGCCTTTAAGCAAGTGTATAATGTATGATATCCATCAATTTAGTACCATTGTCTGCCCAAAATCAGTTTACCACTGCAGCCCTACATGCAATATGAAACAACACAGGAGTTTTCATCAGATTTCTTCAGAGGTCAGTGATTCAGCATGTTCCAGGATATTAATAATGCACTCTGTGTCCAAGATGGGAGTAAAATATATTACACTGGACAGGTATAATCTGCTACTGGTTAGATGTGTTTAATGGAAAATAAAAGCAGAATTTTCCTTCTGTATCATGCAAGTTGTAGCATGATGTTTATAGTTTAACTTGCCATACATTCATTTCATTGCATATCCTGAGATATGAGTACTGCACACGAACCGGGTGTGATTTATCATCTATGAAAACATGGTGTAACTTCTATTATGAGTAAAGCATTTACAGTGTTCAGTTAATTTAGTATTATTTACCAAAATTTGATGAAAGTCTAACTCCATTTTTTTGTGCAACATTCAGCTTGCAAAGCACACATCAGATAACAAACGTCTCAGCTAATCAGCTTCATGTGATAAATCATGTTAGGCTTTCCAAAAAAAGTAGCAGTTTGGCCTTCCATCCACATGAACGCACCATTTCATGTGACTGACAGCAGAGGTTTTTGAAGATGCTCTCCAGAGTGGGGATTTTTGACAGCTCAGCTTTTCACAAACGCTGACATCAAGATGTTAACTTGTGCATGATTGTTGCTGACTACCAACAGGGATTGCTTTTCATTACATTTTTAACAGAACAGGCCACTCTCATATGTAGAGTAAGATATTAAACCTGCACTCCTCTGCCTGTTCAGCATCAAAACACAAGAACGTAATTCAATTAACAAATAAATACATTTAAAAAAATGTTGTTTTTTTTACTTGTTTTCGGTCTCTCTATTAAATAGAGTTTAGCTCAGTTTTAAAATCCTTGTCAGAATTGGAACTGGTTTATAGACTGATTTGGCCATTACAATTGCTTCTTGAGGAACTGGATGTCAAGTGATTTTATAAACGAGGAAATTGGCCACTTGTTGAAATATGAATTAGAGTTTTAATAATGACATCTGTTTATGAATATAACTCCTTCCTTAATTGGTGACCACTACAAACCACTATGTTTAACTGCTGCAATATGTTCATTTTACTTATCTGTCCAATAACTGTGGATGTACATATTTATTTATTTATTTAATTATTAAATTTTTTTTCATAACTCGTTTAGCATATATATTTCCAAAGAGTTTATTCTTGTTGATTCCAAGTGTTTATTCTGCCTATTCTTTTTATTACTCTGTTATTTTTATTATTATTTTTTTGTTTTTATTTTTCTACTTCTTTATTTTATATTTTATACAGAAGGTGCAGCTGTAAGAATTTGAAATTTCCCTCTGGGATGAATAAAGCCTGATTCTGATTCTGAAACTCCCTGGCTGGTTACACTGCAAGCAGGGAACGGTTGACAGTATTGTGGCATTAGCAGAGAACTTCTAAAGAGGAGAAGTACTGCTTTTGAGCATCTTCTGGGTTTCAGACAGCAGAGATTGCTCCTTAGAGAGTCCAAAATGAATGGGCTTATATGGAGCATCTCCATACACCCCGTTCATTAAAAACTCTCACTTGGGCTATCTCTGATATTTTCCAGTAACGTTTTGATAAAATAGAAAGTGGCCATAAACTGGCTCTGGTGCTAGTGGGGAAACTCCCCCTGATGTTGCAGAGCTGGAACAAGCCACAAAACCATCACTGATTTAAAATGTGCTTTTGTCATTTTGACTTTAGCATAGTTTAGTCTTTCCTCATTCACACAGGTCAGAACCTAGAAATAACTGGCACAAGAGTGAACACACTTGATTATAAGAACCGTGAGCTGTTGGTGTGCCCTGCTGGGTTGGCATGCTCATTCCAATATTTCAGGGCTACTTTTGCATTTTCCGGAGATTTTCTAGGGAGAAAAGCCTTAGATTTCAACCATTTCCAGATATATTGGACACAGTCTTAGTTGATGGACATAAACAGGTTTATTAATCAAGATAACCCTGTAAAGCTGTGGTCATGTGAGGGGAAACAAAGAGCCATTCAGTTGGTGAATGAGCTAAAAAGTGCACTAGATAGCAAAAACAAAAAAAAAAAAAAAAAAAAAAAGGAAAGAAAAAAAGCATGAGCGGAAACCACTCGAGGCCCCTCTTAGTCCGAATATTGATCTCTTAGCAAGATGGAGACAACAGCTCTCAGACCCGTCCTCTGGTCCCTCATTAGTGTCAGTGTCAGCTCGACTCTCTTCATTTGCTTTCTCTGTGATCAGGGGGGCGCGTGTGTGTGTGTGTGTGTGTGTGTGTGTGTGTGTGTGTGTGTGCGTGCGTGTGTGCGTGCGTGCGTGTGTGTACGTGTGCATTAGTGGAAGGGTGTGAGAGTATGTGTAGGTGGGAGTAACAGAATCCCAACGTGATGTGCTGTTACACTTCAACAGTGTAAATATAGCTGCAGCGTGCAGGACAAGAGGCCCTCACTACCATACTTGATCAGGAGGAGGGGGGTAGACTATGTAGACAAAAGTATTGGGACACCTGCTAATTCATCGTTTCTTCCAGAAAACAAGTATCCCGTATTTGTTGGAGTAACTGTCTCTACTCTTAAGGGAGTTTTTTTTTTTTTTTTTAGTTTTTCTTTGAGGATTTGATTGCATTTAGTAACAAGATCCTTAGTGAGGTCAGGATGTTGGATGATCAGCACCCCACCTCATTTCAGCCTCCTCAGCTCATCCCAAAAATACTGGATGAAGCACCATCATTCCAGAGAGCACAGTTCCACTGCTCCACAGCTGAATGCTGGGGGGGCCTTTCACCTCTCTAACCCTTGCCTGGCATTAGGCATTTTTAGGTATTTAGGCATTCTCTTCAAGGACTACACAAACTGTGTGTGCATTTTCACATCTGTGTCAGCAAAGGCTGTAACTTAACAGAGCTGAATGCATTTGGACATAGAATGTATTTGATCATACTATTAATGATGTCTCCATTCGTCTGGCCTTTCAGTGAGCAGTGTCTGGCCAAACAGCAGGATGTATCACATTGCATAAGGCTCAGAAGATAAGAGGTGGCTCTGTGTGGAAGGCATGGAGCATCTGCTGTCCTGATCTTCTCTTCTGCCTCTGCTCAGATTAGATTTCCAGTGTGATTTTCCATATCGCTCTTAAAAGTTTAGACACGTACATCTGAAACGCTACAGAAATCTCTGGTGTGGGATCATCGTAATTAGCACAGAGCTACACGTTCCCAGAATAGTTTATTTTTCTTTTTTTGCGGCTGCCTTCCTCGACGCAGTGCCGGAATCGAGGCCAGTCGGCGTCAGTAGCATGAGTTTAAGCAGCAGGTCAAGGCTTACGAGGGCAGCCTTTTGCTGGACGGATTGATTGGCGAGCTTTAAATCAAAGCTATGTTGATGATGCCACTGTAAGTCTATTATTATCGCGCCTGGCAGTATTACCATGCCTTTTACGGCCCCGTTAAATGTGTTGAGTCATTCTAGTCGTACATCAAGGTGACACGGGGGAAGGGTCATATTTTCCACACAGCGTAACACTAAGGAAGCTCCATTTGCTCTCTGTTCCTGGTTTTATTTTGTGCTTTTATTTCAGCTTGTTAATGGCTGGATGTGTGTTAGTAGGAGAGTTATGGCACAGGAGCTCATCTCTCTATATCAGATCCTGTTGTCATCCTCTCTAATTCACAAAGGCATTAAAGCATATTTACTGGCCTATTAAGGCAGAGTTGGTAAACAACAGCATCTGTGTTCTCTTTCGCCAGTAGGCAGACAAAGATCTAAAAGTGCCAGGCTTTTTATAAATCTCACATTCTCCACATAAATAATTAGGGATGTCCTGTTGAAGTAATCTGATCTGAATACCTTAAAGCTGACTGTTGGCCCATACTGATTCAGTCTGATATGATCATTGGGTTTGTATGAGTAATTCAGCCCCACGTCCACTGAAGTAAGTTCACTTTATTTTTGATGAAAAGTTATGGACTCATTCATTTTGTTTGGTAGCAACTTTTTAAAATGACGGTTTTATATCTCTGTAGCTTTTATAGAGTGTTTAATATCTTATAATCCAGTCTAACTGACGTTCCTGACCATTCAGCTCCTTTTCAGTTCCTTTTAAACACTGCAGTCAAATTACATTGTGTGTGTGTTGGAACACACTTTGAGCTGATATCTGTTGTTTGACATCTATTGTTGTATAATAACTAGATTATAGTGCAATGTGGTTTTCTATAGGATGTGTGCATTAGTGTAAGCCTCCTTCCTCTCGGGTCTGAATGCACGGTTCAGTAGAACCAAAAAATGGAGTGCATTTTTCCCGCTAATAGAGCAGGATGCTGTAATTCAAGAGTATAGACAGGATGGGAGTATATCTCCCCAAATGGATATAATGGAACGGAATTGTCGGAAGTCCAACCAAAGTGGGTGCTAGAAAAGAGGGAAGAATATACATTCTCTGAAAAAGGGGTTTAAACACAGTCAAAACACCAAAACCACAGATATCACGTTTGGTTTTCGTGCTCAACTGTAAAATAGTTCTTTACTTTTCTGTTACCTTCTGAGAAGCTCCTCGCTGCTGAGAATTATGCTTGGTAAGGATGCCTGGTGGTCACCAGAGGGCGCTTTGCTACAAGATACAGTAATGTTCGGAAATGGCTCAGGGATTAAAAAGCTAATCCCCAATTCATTTGAAGCACCTGAATCGGCCCCAATCCCAGTCCACAGGATAGGATCTATAATAAATGCAGCATCATAACGTTGCTGGAGAGGAGAAACCCCATGTAACTTTCAGCTTTTATTTATTTATTTTTTGCTTCATTCATTATGAAAATTTGGCGTAATATACAGAACATGATTCATATTATGTCAAAAAGTGAAAAATAACAAAAAGTGAGATACTAGGTGTTTTTGCATGACAGCAGTGATATATTTGTGAGCTTTAGCAGCTTTTGCAGTAATTTTAAATCCTTTTCTCCTTTCAGCATTGTGAACAGGCACCGTTCCTATACACTGACACATTGTCCTAATCTATATGCAGACATAGCAGCATGTGCAGGTTTATTGAAGACACCCTACTGTATCTAAATGCATTGCCTTTGAGAACTGTGAGAAAGCCAGTGATTCAGCTGCCCTGTTTGTTCTCCAGCATGAAGTTTAGTGTATAATTGGACTCGAGTTGCATGTAATGCCAGCCTTTGAAACAATAAAGCAAGCTCATAAAGTTGGGATCTTGTTGCCATAGAAATTGGTCACAGATGTTGACTGAGAGCTGGATAATGCAGTAAAATAAAATCCTCTAAACCTTGATCTGCATGAATTCTGCGAAGGGACCGTGGCATTACAGGCACAATTGGGAATTTTCTGTTGGGACGCTTGGAATTCCACCTTCTAGATATTCTACCAGTTGGAAAAGCCTCTGCTAGGTTCTTTTTAGAATGCTGTCACTGTCATGCAAAAAATCTTGTTCCTTTAATATGACAATTTTACTGGAGAAGGAAAAAAAATAACTTTCAATGAAAGTTAAAATTTTTAGTATTTTTATGTCATTGTGGAGCATCTGTGTTGGTCGATTCATCATCAACACCTGCCATATTCACATTGGGTCATGTTTCTACCTTTTCCTGCTAATATATAATATTGGAGACAGTAATGATGTGCATTGGCAGCATGAAAGACAGCAAGATATGAGAAAAATAAAACTTTGAGCTGGTCTACATTGCACAGCTTGATTAAACCACTTTCTTTTCCCAGAGCACAGTGGGTTGTATTCCTGGGGCTCTTTTTGAACTGTTAGAGTACAATCACCTGTGTTCTGACAGCAAGGTTGCCTTGATTCATACTCCCCATTGACAGTCCTCCCTGTTGGGATTACAGTCCTATTAAAACTGTAATCAAGGTCACCAGCAGAAAGAAGAATTTTGTGTCTAAGGAAGATGCACGTAACATTAATCCAGACTACAGCACGGTGTTGCACACATTTAATGTGTGGAAGGTGTTGTTTAAGGATTCTATTTATATCTATGAAATATTTTTGAATATTTAGAAACACTTCTGTTTTTGAAACTGCAATATGGTTGCCTCTTTAAATAAGATTGGAGTTTGATGAACAGCCCATTAAATTATAAACTAGAATAATGTCTAAATTGTGTACTATACAGTAATACTATGAGATAGAGAATATTTGGAACTTGGAACCCTATTTGTTTCATAGTCTGGCATATATTTATTTGTCAACCATATATTTTTTTTTAATAGTTATTATATTATTTATTTATTTATTAAGCATTTATAGGAGAACGTCACACATGCCAGATACTGTTATTTGCAGGAGATCCTAGGCTACTAATTTGTCTTCATTTGAGATGTAACAATTAACATATTTTAAATATTTGTATGAACCTGACCATGTTTATAGGAAC
This sequence comes from Acestrorhynchus altus, assembly GCA_034509495.1. NCBI lineage: Eukaryota > Metazoa > Chordata > Actinopteri > Characiformes > Acestrorhynchidae > Acestrorhynchus > Acestrorhynchus altus. Next base: position 25,691,526 of record CM067508.1, read on the forward strand.
CTCACTGCATCTGCAATTTTGAGGGGTTGTTGGTAATACAGGCCACAAAACACTTTACATCTTAGAAATTCTGTTGGTAAATTATGATCCAGAACGTTTGAGAGCTGAAAACTGAAGTATTTTTATTAGATATATGTAATGGTTTTATTGACAAGGATATTTAAAATAGTAATAATAATAATATAATTAAAGCTCTCCAAAATACTTGACTGTAGTCCAAATACAATATAAATGAATCTATCAGAATTAGCCCTTTTTAGGACTTTTGTTCTGAAATTTGAACACTGTGAACAAAACGAGAGTCTCTTCCTTCTCACCTCCCTCTTTAACCCAATATCTTAGTCCGTGATGTCATTTGCCCCACCCCCTCTCACTGATCAGTTGGAGTCTGCATGCAGGTTGAGCATGTACACATGGAGAGAACAGTAAACATGTACTGTGCTGTTTTAGCACTCCTTTAAACTGGGATTTAATTCAGTTGGAAACGGGTGAATTTTAGTTGTTTTCTGAACTGGATGACTCACTGATATTTCTTCACACGTGATGAGACCACCCATTGGATAGGGTAAGTCTTGTAGTTTATGGGGTATCATCTATGTAGGTCACTCTGATCCTTAGATATGAAGCTTAGAATGCTGGCTTGTGACGTCTTGCAAAGTGCAGATCTCGGGTTGTTAGAGTTGAACTGGATTTGTGCAAAATATTAATTAATTTCACTTCCTGTTTTGCACTAACAGGAAGTGATGAAGCATTGCTATGCCAATACCGAGGCTGCCAGCGCTGTCACAGCTGGTTCATTGTTGCACCTCCCCTTATTGTTTCACCTTGCCTTGTGTGAGAATAGTGTCCATCACAACCAAATTTGTAACCTGAGTATGCACCGAGGATATTTGGGTTACTGAACTTTGACACTTTTAGCTTGCGTTAGTCATTAGTACACAACTGGGATGCACCCTGAATTGAAAGCAGCATTATTTAAAGAAGCATTATGCAAGAACTGGTATGTGTTGCTCCTGGTGTCCCCATACAGTGTGTAAACCACTTTTACACATCTGTTGTAAATACAAATCATGCTTTGAGCACCTCCTTATAGAATACAGTATACTGAGAGACAACCTGGAGACAATCGAAAGTGAAAGAAGCCGCCGGACGGAGGCGGTAGAGAATATGACTCACATTACGCAGTTCCAATCAGAGGTCCACAGTGCAGTAGCAGTGTTCCGCATGGACTGGCAATGACAGAGACATCAATTCCCCTTGTTACAGTCATTGAATACCCCTTAATACAGTCAACATTATTTTGAAGCTGTTGTTTTAAAGTGAAGATGCTACATTATATTGTTTTAATATTTGTGTACAATTTTAAACAGCTGAAGAGTAAAACGCTGTAGGCAGCAGTAAACGTTTTACTTTTATTTAATTTTACATACAGTACAGGCCAAACGTTTGGACACACCCTGTCAGTCAATGCGTTTTTTTCTGTATTTTCATGACTATTTACATTGTAGATTCTCACTGAAGGCATCAAAACTATGAATGAACACATGTGGAGGTTTGTACTTAACAAGAAAAGGTGAAATAACACGTTTTATATTCTAGTTTCTTCAAAATAGCCACCCTTTGCTCTGATTACTGCTTTGGACACTCTTGGCATTCGCTCAATGAGCCACCTCTGGGAACTCCTTCAAGACTGTTGGAAAACCATTTCAGGCGACGACCTCTTGAAGCTCATTGAGAGAATGCCAGTTATTCAGTAAGTCAGTTATTTCACCTTTTCTTGTTAAGTACACACATGTACTCCACATGTGTTCATTTATAGTTTTGATGCCTTCAGTGAGAATCTACAACGTAAATAATCATGAAAATACAGAAAAACTGAGAATGAGAAGGTGTGTCCAAACTTTTGGCCTGTACTGTACATACAAAATAACCTACTCTGAATGTGTGCCTATCTGTTTTTCTTTTCTTTTGCTTATATTTTGTGCTGCTGTTTGTGAATAAAAAATGACTTTGTTATTAATAAATGACCTTTAGTTTTGTGGTGTGCATTAAACGTTTTTGTGCAGCCCAGTGCTGTGGTTTGTTCGGTGTGTGAATAATTGGTTTCACACACTGTTCTGGCCTTGGGCAGTGTATCAGAATTCAGATTCAGAATTGTTGTTATTTGCCAGTGCAGGTCAGGTCATTGCCTCGGCATGTATGATGGTATACACACAAACATATAAGACATGGGGGCGATATTGTGGGAGCTTTTTAAAAACGGAATAATTTACAACAATATAACAGTGTGCAATGGCAAAACAACAGAATATACAATATTCACTCTGATATCCTTTTGTGTTCAGTTCAGTTCTGTGCTCAGCCACCTACTCTCCACAGCCCTGCTTGTTTTTCCTTATATGACACACAGTCTAGACAGGTGCCAACATATGCCCCTTAGGCTGAGACTTTCAAGTGCTCTTTCTTTACCTTTTGAGGCATGTGCAGTGCTTCCAGACACTGTAGAATATGACTTCAGAAAATCACTCTTCCTGGGTGGCCAGTTAACCTGCAGCCGTGACAGCAGCACTCCTTGTGTAGTAATCTGCACTGGATAGGGCGGTTTTTATAAAGTGATTGAGGTTTTATACAGTCCTGATGGTGCCATAAACCACCATCTACAACTGTTTTCCTTATGTTTGAAGAACCATTTAACAAAGTTAAAGGGTAATTTTAGGGATGAAGTAACAGTTATGACAGAACGGTCTGTGTGATACAGTAGAACTAGGAATGATAATGGTTTTACAAAATAAATCATAGCGATCTAGCTGTAGCTGTTCAAAGCACAGTGTTCTTCATTGAAGCTCAGCTATGATGGCCATGGATAGGCAATAATGACATTATTGACTTGTCACACAATAAATGAACATGTCTACTCTCTGCTTGAGGCAAGTCTTTGAGCAGGCAGTGACGTCGATGTTTTAGGAAATGAGTGCAGTGGGTCCCTCCATACACAGAGCAGATTACCTTACCACCACACCCCAGCCCCTGTTTCATGGACATTGCAGATAAACTCCCAAAGGGCATGGCCAAGGGTATGTTGTGTGTTGTGTCTTCTGTTGAACAGAGAGAGAGTGTTCCAGCAAGGCATGCACACAGTGCCTAACCTAGTACACGGCGGCATTTCACTGCACACTCTGAACATGTGATAAATATGTCATCTGTCTGTCAGCTAGTAGCTGTTTTTCTCCAAAGACTGCACAGTTCCATTCAGAAAATTAAAGAAAAGCACATCCAAATGGGCTCGTTTCAAGGCCTCATTCCAGCTCTGCTGTGGGAACATGTTCTGAATGAGTGAGGAGAGTGTTCTGTCGAGCTGTGTTACCCATCGATATGTTGCAGCACTGCACATGCACTGACCACATATTTAACGTTTTCCTTTGTTTTTCATTTGATCTCAGTTTTCATTGCACAATCTCAGCTCACCATTATTAGTTGTGAGTAAAGCTATCCAAACATCCTACTTATGCTTCTGCTTAGAGCAGTGGTTCTCAATCCTGGTCCTGGAGTATCGCCGTCCTGCAGGTTTTAAGAGTGGCCCCCTAATTCCACTACAGCTGACCCAACTAATGAATGAACAGCCCTTGCTGAACTGAACTGAGTGTTACAGCAGGAAAATACGCTGATATGGTTCTGCAAGTCTATTGAAACAGTCCACCTACAGTTTTCTTTAGGCAGCTTTACCTTTAAATACACACTATAGTAGCTCAAACAGATTAGCACAAATATCAGGAAAGTGATTTTGTTTTATTTATATTTAATGATGTAGAATATTCTACCATTGCATATAGTCAAATGCATGAATATTTGAATTGTCAAAGGCTATTATAATGCATTAATCAGTTTATTGTCAAATAAATAAATAAAGTTATCAAGACGGGTAGAAAAATGTAGCACTACTACAAGGAAATTGGTAATATGGTCTTATGCTAATGGTAGTGTCCTTTTTCTTTTAACACAACTGAGTGGTCACACATGTTTTCTTGGGTATAATAGACATATTTCCTTATCGCATTTTTGCCATTCAACAAAAATATACTTGTTTGTCCATGCAGAACATGAAATTGCTTTCTTTGTTGCTTGATATGAATATGAGAAGAGCTGTGCCAATTCACTGCAATTATATCTCAGCTTTCAGACAATTATAGCTTTAATCGAAAAAAAGGTTAACAGTGTGGTAACAATGTCTGTGGTTTAACAATAAAGGATCAGATGATCATGGTTTAAATATAATATACTATATATTAAAATTGGCCCTGTATCAGATCTGGACTTCCCTACAAAAATAATCAAATCATTTTATCAATAGGTTCAGGCTCTGCATTTAACCCAGCCGGACATGCATGTTTGTACACACAAACACAAAGTACTAATGGTAGTGAGCACACACCCAGAACATTGACAGGCATTGACCTCCTTGCCCATGGAGCATTGAGGGTTAGTTGCTTTGCTCAGGGGCACCTCAGCCATGACTGTAGGAGGAGAAAGCACTGTTCATTTACTCCCCCTGCACCCACTTCCTGTCAGTCCGGGGGATCCAACCAGTGACCCTCCAGGTCCAAGGCCACTTCACAAACCATTAGTCCATGGCTGTCTACAGTTCTTCAGCTGGTTCTAAGATTAGACCCAGCCCCTGCTCAACCAAATCCAACATGAAGATATAGTATGGCTATCATTACATCCTTACTGAGTGTGTGGAGCATGTTTCCTGCTTGTGGGGAGCATATTTGCATACAATACTTTTTTGTGTTTGTGTGTGTGTGTGTGTGTGTGTGTGTGTGTTTGTGTGTGTGTGTGTGTTTGTGTGTGCCCACAACCAAGAGAGAAAACAGAGCCATGGCTTGCTCAGGTGTGGAGCAGGCACGCAGCTTTGAGATGTGTGCAGTGATGGATGAGGGCTTTGGGGGATCACGGCTGTGTGAGTGGGCATTCGATGAGCATGTGCCTGCTGTCAGAAAGCTAGCCCAGGGTTTTTGTCATTGTCACAGCACAGTATAACACATCCTGACACTCTTCATTATCCCAGACACATGACAAACAAAGGAATGCTCTTCCTAATCCACATCTAAAAAGATAATCTTATGATCAGTTCTGACAATTTCCACCTTTCATTGCAGTTTGTCTACCTTATTCCTGGGTTCTGTCTATAAAGCTCACATAATTTTTTTTTGTGGATATTACTTTAATATGATGTTGATGTTGATGTATTAGAAACACAATCTGTTTTTTATACAGTATATACAGGGGTTGGACAATGAAACTGAAACACCTGGTTTTAGACCACAATCATTTATTAGTATGGTGTACTATGGCCTCCTTTTGCAGCCAATACAGCATTGATTCGTCTTGGGAATGACATTTTTTGGATACAATCCGGGTTAGCACCCGATCATCCCTTTCAGACAACTTCCTCTTGCGTCCACAGTTAATCCTGTTGGATGTGGTTGGTCCTTCTTGGTGGTGCTGACATTACCCTGGATAAAGTGGCTCCTGATACATCACAAAGACTTGCTGTCTTGGTCACAGATGCGCCAGCAAGATGTGCACCAACAATTTGTCCTCTTTTGAACTCTGGTATGTCCCCCATAATGTTGTGTGCATTGCAATATTTAGAGCAAAACTGTGCTGTTACCTGCTAATTGAACCTTCACACTCTGCTCTTACTGGTGCAAACTCTACTCTGGACTCTCAAAATTAACAGAATAATTCTCATTTTAAAGAAGGTAGCTCTTGTAAGATCTGTCCACACTTTGTGGGCAGTTATGCCATTTTCTAGGTTAAGAGTAACCTATAGACATGATACACATATCATAACAAACTATGATACTTTTCCTAACTTAATCCATGATGGTCTCATCATTGTGTGGTCAATTATGTGACAAATTCAGCTCATAAAACAGCTACGATCCACTCATTTCCAACTGAATTAAATCCCAGTTTAGTTGCAAAAGCAGCCTTTCAGTGTATGTTTACTGCTCTGTCCACATGAACGTGCTCGACCTGCATGCAGACCTGGGTTACATTTCAGAATAAAAGTGCTGGGAAGGGATAATACTGATACATATATGAATAATATAAACAATAAAGGACATTCATATTTTATTTGGACTGCTGTCAAGTATTTTGAAGAACTTATTGTAAGTATACATAAAACTATGAAAATGTCTCCAAAATTGGCCTTGAGTTGTAAAGTTTAAAGAACAAAGCTTGGTTTGTTCCATTGTTGCTAGAGTTCACCTGGATGCCCCCAGTGAGCATGTGGATATGCTCAATGCCATCATCAGCTTACCTGATTTAAGAACATCAAACACTGATTTACCAAAGTAAGTGTTGGAGGAGATCTTTAAATAATGCCAAATTCCTATGAGGAGAGCTCTGGATGTTTTAATAAACACAGTGGTGTAAAACCACGACATGTTTTACAGAAGATTTTTGCACTGTGCTGTATATTCTATATAGTACAATGTTAAATGCACCTCTATTACATCTGGTTAGAGCATACAGGAAATGTTCTTCACACCTTATGAGGCGGCCACTCCCCATCTCATACAGCAGAAGTTCAGGCTGTGAAAATTGAATTTCAGTGTGGCTTTGAAGAGCAGAATAATATATTGCAGATCCGGACATAGAACCTTTCAGTCCATTCTTTTTAAAAAAAGAGCAGTCTGTCCTTGCATGCTTTCCTCATTTTGTTCTTGAGGAGCTCCTTCATGGTCTTTCTAATGGCCATGGATTCTGCGGAATAATGCAGCAAGAGGCTGGGATGAAAGTCCAGCTCGGCTTAAGTGTGAATCCTGCAGCTGAGCACTGGGAAAAGCATTGAATGTGGTGGACTTCTTCACCTGCTGAGGGTGTCGCCGCCGTCCTGCTTTCCACATCTGGTTGCCTCGGCCTGGCCTGCTTTTCCCACTCGTGGACCCAAGTGCTGTCACCACAGGGAGCCTCCAGGGAGCTGACAGACATTCTGGTCACTAGGACACCTAAAGGACAAACATTGGCCAGGCACCAGGGAGCTAGTTTGCGGCGTGTGCACATGTGAGCAATGGAGGCGCCTGACTCATCATCCTGACCGCTGACAGTCGCTCGAGACGGCAGGGTGGGAGCTGGTAGTGGAGCCATGGCCCTGCAATGCTGCAGCAGTGCTAAATATTATGGAGCGTTGCTTGGAAAAGGCCAGTGCTGTCCATCTCAGAATTAATAGGGAGTGTTAAAATAGGAGCTGTGATACATGGTATTAACAGCTCCCCTCCCTCCGCAGTCCCGTCCACCTTTCTATGCTCCCTCCTTGTTAGGCTGCTCTGGGCATGGTAATGGAAAATGCATGCCTCAGGCCACGGGGTTCAGAAATCCCTTGCTGGGACACCCTGGCTGGGCAGTAGTACTCATCATTATAGACAAAAATATTAGCGTTTGGCATCATAATATGCTTTTAAATCTCAGCTTGGGTACCTTAAACTTTCATTTTGAGAACTTGCAGTGAATCCTTCTTCTTCATAGCATGTCAAAAGTGTTGCCTGTGCAAAGATCTGGGCACAGCACACAGGCAGGATCAGAAATCACAGCTTGCAGTCAATTTCCATTCTTTCAGTTCTTGTAGAATATAAAAACATCGTCTTTTGCCTTGCTTCAAATGATTTTTACATTTGCATCCAGGATTTTGAATTTTTTTTTTATCTTTTTCTCTCACCAGCCATGCAGCACTGTTCCTTTCAGTGGAGAATCTTCATTCAGAATCCTATGATTAATTTTCATCCAGGAAACCAACCCTAGATTTTGTGTACAGGATATAAACAAAGCACGATATGGGCTCTAACCCTAACCCGAGTCACAAAAAACAAAAAGAGATTTTCAGAGGGATGGAAATCTATCTTTAGTAATATCTGGATACATGTGGATGTAGCTTAATCCCTGAAGATTGTATTTGTTCAATGCTGCACAGTAGAACGGTGCACCGCCACTCCTGAGATAAACGTTTCTGCAAGTTCTGTTGGTCTTATCAGTGTTCAAGCAGGTCTCATTGAGAGATTTCCTGGTTGTCCAGATCTTATCTTTGCTGCCATAGTTCCACTGAACTCACATTCTTAATGACAGTCTATACACACTATAGAAACTGCAAGCTGATAAAGCTTGGCTGTCTTCTTCTAGTCCTTCCCTGCCTGGTGGGCTTTGACTGTCGGATATTCCTCAGGCTGACTTTGCAAATCAATGCGTTAGACCTTTTGTGCAATAGGTTGGAACAAAGAAAAAGCAACCAGCATTAATAGCAGTATGTTTAAAAAATGCTATGAAACATTGTTTGCAAATTTACGGTTACAAAGCCATACAAACATGACAATTAATGAAGTAACAGTAGCCTATATTGTGGAGCCCTGCACAGCAGTGGCGTCTGTTCCAACCAGACTTGAGCTGTCTAATCCTGGGGCCTGATCAAAGGCGGGGCTGGAGAGCGGCCCCCCTCATGGCTTGGCCTGGCCTAGTTCTAATGAAGCTATCAGATCCAGGGGGGCTACAGATCTCCACTGATCAGCGCTGCTGTCGGCAGATAAATAAATAAGGAAAACAGAGAGAGGGAGGAGAGGGGCTTATATGAGCTCCACATGTACTCATGAGGAATTTCTCCACACTCTGCTTCACATTTACTACCTGCAATAAAGCCCTTCGAGGGGTGGAGGAGTGGGAGATCAGTGTGCCATGTGTGTGTGTGTGTGTGTGTGTGTGTGTGTGTGTGTGTGTGTGTGTGTGTGTGTGTGAGTAAGAGAGATAAATGTGATAGGGGACAAGCGAGTGTAGGCTTCAGTTGTCAGTAGAGTGTGCGTGTGTGTGCATAAGAGGGAGAGGGACAAGATAAATGTGAAGCTTGCTCTGTAGTTCGGAACAGCACCTGCTAAATGTGATTGCACAGCAATGAGCAGGACGTAAATCAGCCGGGTCAATCAGCTGCACGTCGTTCATCAACCACCTAACTGGAGCCGCGATGTCCAGTTATCTTCTCTCTTCCTCTCTATATATCCTGCTCTCTCCCTCTATTCCTCCCTCTATCCTTTAACCTCCCCAACTCCTATCCATCAGCCCTTTTTCCATTACGCGCACTGCAGGCCTGGAGTCTGAGACTCATTCATGCAGTTACCTGGGTAGAGGCTATTAATGTTTATGCCTGCTGAGACTCAATGGTCATCTCTCTTTCAGCCCAGCCTGTAGCAACTCATAGCCCAAACACTGCCAGTATCCTGGCAGACCCATGGATACTAACAAAACATGGTGGATTCTTCATCCGGGGTGTGCACATAGTCTATCCCAGAAAGGTTTCCCCAGAGAACAGATGAATGCACCAACAAGCCCATGGCCCCCAGTGTGTCTGTGTGGATCTGAGGGCTGAGGGCTGTTTATGAGCTAGCTACTCTGTGGCCTGCAGCAGTCTGTGAACAAGCTTACAGAGTTGCTTGTGCTGGTAGGTTTATATCTGTAGGTCCGGCAGAATGGACTGATCGCTCAGAGCCCCGAAATGCATCTAATGACCTCCGCTTGAGCTGGTTAAATACCAGAAAGCCCAAGAACCCAAGAATGTGCAGTACCCACAGGCTGGTGAAGAGAATTCCTTTTCCTCTCATTTTAAAAGCATTGGCGGCATGCTGGCAGGTAGTGTGCGTGTCACACAGCTCCAGGGGCCTGGGGTTGTGGGTTCGGTCCCTGCTTGAGTCACTGTCTGTGAGGAGTTTGGTGTGTTCTGCCCGTGGTGAAATGGCCGTGCTAAATTGCTCGTAGGGGTGTGTGTATGTGGTAGGTTCCCTGTGATGGACTGGCACCTTGTCTGCCCCTGTGGACCGTACTCAGAGGATGAGATGTTTTAAAAGAACTAGATTGCCAGAAGCCATTGCACAGCATTACAACAAAATTCCAATGGAATTCGACCTCTGCAGTTAACCTGTCTGTGGGTTTGATCCCCTCTTTGGTCACTATGAGTTCCCCCATCTCCATGCAGGTTTCCTCTGCGTACTCCGGTTCCTCTGCTAACGCAAATTTTGTTTTCTGTGAGCACATGGAACATGAGTGTGCTGTGAATATTTGGACGGCTGTGGCCTAACATCTGGCCTGTTCACTGCCGTGCTAAACAGAGTAAAGAGAACACACAACTGGGACAGTGCACAGCCACTTCAGCACCTTATGAGCAGTTGGAGGTTTGCTCAACGGCATCTCAGCCAGTGTTGAGGGAGAAGAAAGGCTGTTCCTTCAGTACCCACATCCTTATCTTTCTTATCTGTTCTGAGGAATGAATCAGCAAATTTCTGCTCCCAAACCCACTTTGCTGACCTTAAATTCATGGCTGCCTCTCAACTAGCATCTGTCCTATAAGCATCTGTTTTATTGCAATTAAGATCTGGGCTGAGGGCTTTTTACAAGCTACTGTATTGTCTGCAGCTGTCCATAAACAGCTCCAAAATACATCAAACTGGCTAATCACCAGGAACCGTGAGAATGAGAAGTACTTTCAGCTCGGTGAACTGTTCATTCATTTTACTCCAACTTCAACATCCTGTCGGTCATGGGGATCAAATGATCAATCTTGCAGTCCGAAGACCCTCGAACCTTTAGGCCCCTATTGCTCTTAAACACTCCTTATTAGCATCTGTTTAAATGTTTGTCATATTTATTAGTTCCTGCTTACAAATCTCTTGATTTTAAGCGTGAGTATTTGAACCATTATGGTCATCTAAGCACACATGCTTCATTTGTAGTGCGTTGGCAAGGTCATGTTCTTAAATGCATGTCTCTGACCTATCCGGTGGGTTTCCTGACATGCCTGATCCCACAAAATTCCACTGGCAACTTGCTCATGAAGATATCTGTTCCCTGTGAGCACATGGAACATGAGTGTGCTGTGAATATTTGAACAGGTGTGGCCTAATATGAGGACTCAAGTTCAGGAGTCTGTTCACCATCCACGGCCAGAGACTCCAAGAATGCAACTAGCTACATTGTGGTTGGTAAGGAAGAAAAGGGTCCCTTTTTTGCTGGTTGCATAGCAACCTTACTTGTCTGTTGGCTGCATTATCCCTTAAGCACATGTTGTAGAAGATGGAGAGGCAACTAAGCTACTGACTGTCTCCATACAATTCAGTGACCTTTATGAAGGACCTGCTCAGTTCTAAGCTAATTACCTAAAATGACATTCAGGGCATAGTCAGCACAAGCCTTGAGATAAAACAGTGAAAAGACATGCAAATCTGGGGCCACAAATTCAAAGACAGAACATGAAGAAGAACCTCCTGAAAAAGTCAAGAATGCATAAAGGATGTGTTTAATCATTCTTTCACTTTTGTCTCCATCTCAAGGCTGGCTGCCAGAGTTCCTTGATGAGTGCATTAGTGTAAACCCATAGTTAAACATTTGCTTCTGTTCATTCCTTCATCTCTCTTGACTCCCTCCCTGTTATCTCTGTTATTCATGCTCTGAACTTCTCCATATCCCTCACCATCTCTCACTATGTCGCTCTTCAGCCCACTTTCTCTCATGTCCGCTGACTAAGGGTACAGTGAACAGATGCCACAAGATACCAACTGCAACCATGTTTCTCTCTCTCTCTCTCTCTCTCTCTCTCTCTCTCTCTCTCTCTCTCTCTCTCTCTGTTCCTGACAGTTCTGACAAATCTGACAGTTGTTCTAAACATTAAATCAAAATTTCATGATGAATGGACAAATGCTGGCTTCAAATAAAATATTCTTATTTATTTATTTATCTCCATTAAAGTTTATAAAATAGTTATTAAATTATTATTAAAAAATTTTTTAAACTCATTATTAAAATAATAGCACACCAACACCATGAGACAACATGATTCCCATTTCACACTGAATCATGTGACATAAGAAAGGGCTGGCCTTACCACTGTACCTGACTGACTCTTATTGGTTACATGCTTTGCAAGTGAAGTATGTCTAGAAGAAAATGTTTTCAATGCTGTTCAAGCTGTTCAAGCTGTTCGAGCAGTTGGCAGAGTTTGGGAGAATATATGACAGTTACCGTATATGACAGTATATTAAATATGAGAGTTTACTGCTATGAGATTATGATGACGAATGAAATTATGATGAATGAACTGATTTTAATACCCGGCGACGCATTAGTATATATGATTGTTGAGTAAATCTTGAGGAAGATTTAAAGGGTATGTTGGTGGGATATATTTTCATTTTTCATGTTTTGCTATCTCAGGTTCTTGGGGTAGAAACAAATTTGTAGGTGCAGTATTGTCAGTGAGAATATTCTGCATTTTATAGCATCTGAAGTTCTGCAATTGCAGTGAAACTGTGTGGTGATGTAAGACAATGGCAAGCATCCTTTAGCATGCACAGGCAGGCAAACACGCTTTCTGTTCACTGTTTGGTACATAGCTGTTGGCTCACAGCGTACTCCATTGAATTGTTTCACAGACGCCTAAAATTTTAAAAGGTTCGAGTAGCTTTTTGATTTTTTTGGGAACTTTGGGAATGTTAACTGAAGCATTATCAGCATTCATGATTAGAGGTGGAGAACTGGCTGCATGTGTAGTGATTTGCTCTGACTTCCTTCTAGGTTTATTTTCCAAAAAAAGCATTGGATTGTAATGTTGTTTTTTTTTGTTTTTTTTTAATTGTTTATTGAATTGACTGATGAGTGGGTTGACATACTGTCTGTGTTCAGATTCTGCTGTGTCCTTGTAAAGATGCTATTTGAATATTTTCCTGAGGCATATTTCATAGCCCAATTGGCAGTGCGATGGAATATTTGTTAATTAGGTTTTCTCAGCGCACCACGTTCATCTTGTGCTTACAGTGACCCATTTCCACTCTATATGCCAACCGCTTTAATCTTTAAAAGTGAATCACACAGGTCTATTATATTGAAATCTTTTTTCCGGAGTGCAGTGGGAAAAACATATTTTCTACTTTTATCCATTTTAGCTTAAGTCTCCGAGGCCCCAGAAGCAATGAGATTTTGAAAAGAGGAACAACCATGTGACTGTAAACCTCAGCTTAAGACCAAACTCCCTTCCCTGCTCAGTGTTTTGATATTCTGTTAGTTTTCATCTGCCACATTTGAGCGAGGGCACATGTCCTGCTGGTGTACACACGCTCATGAACAGGTTTGGTCCATGATGTCATGCGTTTTTGTGCTACATCAGGAGGGCTTTATGGGTGCTGACAGCTCATCCTCTAGCCATGGCACACTCGCTGCCTTTGCACACAATGCCCAATGCCCAATGTGTCCCAGCTGGACTGAATCGGGGGGTCACACAGCTGCTGCACTTTTCCTGGAACCCCACACACACTGGTTGCACTCTGCTCCACACCTTCACGCATGCTGTGGGCCAGCTCTAAGCGTTTTTGCTAGGCACAGGAATCTTGGCTAAGTGAGTGTCACAGATGCCAGCAATTGCACTGTGGATCAGGAAGGAAATTCCTCATGAAAGCAGCCCGAATGGTGCAGCCTTGCACCGGTCAGTGGCCCCTGTGTGTATGTGTTAAGTAGATGGTTACCATATGGATTGTTTAAAATATTTAAAACTGTATATTACAGTCACATTAGTGACCCCTGCCTGATATGCTTTTGGACCTCCTTCCAGTTCCAGAACTGAACCACTGATGGTATGTATGCACCGTTGCTGACCAGGAGCAGCTTACAAGCCTAGTAGTTTTGGAGTCAGCTGTGTGGTTATAACAATGAAGCGCTCCTCAGACTTGCTCAGGTTTTCATGCCAATGTCTACCATCAACTATGAGAACCAACTGTTTAGTTATAAATTGCTGCAAGTAGAGATGAAGCAGTTGGTTTCACTCTTAAATTCATAATGGTTTTGAGCTCACGGTTCGATGCTTGTTTAAAAACAAAGCAGTTCCCCCACCAGTAAAACAGCTCTAACAGGGTTAGTGGTCTAAAACGCTGGCACTATGATCCGAGGATGGCAGGTTTGAAAGCCAGATCATGCTGCTTACCATCAGCAGCTGTAGTTGAGAGCGCACTCTCTCTGGGTGGGTAGATGGAGATCTCTCCCCATATCACACCCAGTGCGATGCTGGTCAGCACAGGCATCTGTCAGCCATCGTATTGGAGCTGTGGCCCCACTGCTTTTTTCTTCAGAGTGCATTGGCTGTCCAAGAGGGACAGCAGTATGAAAAGAGGTGGTGGCTTCACATGTATTGGAGGAAGCATGTGCTTGTCTTCACCCTCGTAGTGTCGGGATCATCGTATGTGATGGGGGAGTCTTAATGGTGTTGGGTAATTGGCACTTGCAGATTGGGGGGAAATTGGTTAGAAAATAGCTTTATATAATTATGTTCTGCAGTAAAACAGCCCCATATGCATCTCAAACTGCAGAGTATAAACCCTTGTATGTACCTCTGAGGAGAGAACCTTCTCACATCTTGCCTGGTTGATGTCTTTAGGCCTCTAGATGTGCTCTGAACACTGTGGTTCAAACTAAGACTCTGAATTGTATTGATATAAAAAATAAACTATACCCAATCTATGAAAATATGTCTGGATGCACTCTTATTTTGATACACAGATTGGTATTGAGACATCACCAAACACTGCAGATGTTGCATTGTGTTATATCTCCACTGTTTTAGCAGCGGTCAGTGTTGCAGGAATGATATGAACATCTGTTGAGGGTCAAAGGCTAAACAGTTTGATTATGCGGACAGCCCGCCACCAGAAATAAGCACTTTGAAACTCCAGCATTTTTTTCCAGTGGCTGCAAAAATGTGCTTCCATCTGTAGCAACCTGAGCGAGTGTTCACTTGGAAGTGAAGCGTGTTTTTTTGGTGGACACTAGTTGTTTGTTCCACATAGATATGCTAATGGCTGGATCTATCCCCATTAAATTACCTTCCGCAATTCAACTCCCATCTAGACTTAATAAAACCTCTGTGCACTTTTAGCCTTCATTAAAGAACAGTATTGAACCATATGCCATATTATCCAACTGAGAAAGCCTTGATATATTTCTAACTCTACTGGGATCTCGGTGCAGTAGAAGCCATTCCAGTATATGAATGGTAGGCATGGTAAGTGCAGTAATTCTTCTGACTGAGGCGCTAATCTTTTCAGCAACTCTGGGGAACAGAAAAATGTCTCCAATTACGTCTGTTGATGGTCAGGTGGTACAGCACATAACCTGCTTTGCTGTCCTGGATTAGGGGTAGTGGAACATTTATGTCAGGAATTGATTCAGTTGATGAAAAAAATGCTGTTTAATTCACTGAATTTGATTACGCCCATGGTGATGTTAATGGTTCATTTAAACGATCATATAAAAGAAATTTATAATGAATAGTCGCTTGGCTGGTTGGAGCATACTTATATGGAGAGTGGTTCTCTCCATATCCATACCAGAGGAATGGTTCTCCACACTTACCATCTACTAATTAAGGGTTAGGCACGATATCAATATATTGTTATTGTGAGAAATGATGCCATAGTACATTTTAAGAGCATTTGTGAAACTAGTGAGGGGTAAATGCACCATAGTCACAATTAGCTGACTTGCTTGGTATGCCATTCTCTGAATTTAATTTTTATTTTACTCTTTACCACTATGAAGAGCATTTTGCATGTTTTACTGATTTGACAAAACCACATCTACAGAAAACTGATTAATTTCACACATTTTTCGATGTGACTTTCTTATGTGATCAGTGTAACAAAGCACAAAAAAGTTCTGAGTATCTACCTGAGCAGCATGATGGACTGTTTACCTTTAAATGCTTTGAGAGACAAGCGGTTGGAGGCTCTATCTGGGTGGTGTTTACGTGTTCTGTTTCCTCCCACATTCAAGAAACATGGATATCTGTATGTCTGTATGCCCAGATACAGAATGGCGCTGTTGTGGGTGAATCCCCCCTAGTGCTCAGTGCAGTCTTCTAGGTGGATGGTCATTTCCAACAGAGAGTACACTGTGTATGATTGGCTGCTGCTTCTTGTGTGTGTGTTGGTTGAGTGCTGAGTACAGTAGTGAAGAGTGCTGTTTGTAAAGTGTCCTAGAAAGGCTACTACATAAATGTAATACATTCATACCTCATAAGATGATTCATGTAGTGTCATCTTTTTTTCTTTTTTTTTTTCTTTGAAAAATATACAATTAGAGATTCTGTTGGTGTGGCTCCGTGCAAGGTTAGTCATGCAACGGCTTGTTTATCCAAAGATCAGGCCATATGATGCGCACGTTGCCCTATAACAATCTAACAATTAAGTCAAGAGGGTTTTATTGTCCTTCTATCTGAGTACAAGTACACAGTGGAGCAAAAATACGTTCCTCCAGGGCCATGGTGCAACATGAAACAATACAATACAGTACAGGCTACATGACGTGCAAACGTGTAAACATGAATGTGCAAACACAGAACTAATTCAATAAAGATGAGAGACATTGCACACAAAAAGACAGAACAAGGCAAGACTGGTACAGCATTCATTCCGACTATCGTGTGAAAAAGATGGTTGCAGGTACCATGACAGTAATATAGTAAGAGAGCAGTATTTTCAGCAGCAGTGTTTCGGCAAAGTGTGCAAGTAGATTCAAGTTCGAAAGAATGGGTAATAATTTGTTTATAAATGTGTGGGTAAGTGTGAGATATTTGGGTGAGTTAGAGCTCTGTGTGTGTGTGTGTGTGTGTGTGTGTGTGTGTGTGTGTGTGTGTGTGTGTGTGTGTGTGTGTGTGTCTGAGGTATAACAGTGGATCACTTCCGTCTTTGTTTGTTGATGAGTCTAATGGCCTGGGGGATAAAGCTGTTGTAGAGTCTGGCAGTGCTGTCACCGTATATTCTGCCAGTAGCAATGAAAAGACTTTCTGAGTGTGATCATCCACAATGCTGGTGGCTTTGCAGATGCAGTGTGTGATGTAAATGTCCATGATGGAGGGAAATAGACCTCAATGATCTTGGTGGCTGCCTTCTCTATTTGCTGTTTGATTTTCCCAAACCAGGCAGTGATGCAGCTGCTCAGGATGCTCTCTACAGTCCCTCCTCATTCTTTGAAGCAGAGGTGCTGCTGGCCTCTCTTGGCTTTGAAGCTGATGTTGAGGGACCGGGTGAGGTTCTCTGCAATGTGAACACTAAGAAACTTTAAATATGGATACAGAGCTTATGGTACTTTTCTTTAACCATTGATTCAGTTCATCAGCTCATCAACAAGCCCTTCAGAGTTGCAAAGGGTGTGTTAAAGCTAAAATGTGGAGAGCAGTGGTGCGTTCAGGACCATGGTTGAGAGACATGGCTGTAGAGGGTGCATTGCTTAACATTGATACCATCATAAAGGATGCATAGCAGTATGTAGGCAGTGAGGGTTGGGTTGTTTCATGCAGACAAATACATTTTTTGTACATAAAGGGACTCTGACTCATAAACACACACTCGTTCACTCTCTCACTCTGAATAGAGCAAATATTCTGCAGAGTATTCAGTCTGCAATTATGTAATTATCTTTGGGTTCTTTGCATCATCTTTGCAACTCTGTCTTTGTTGCCATGTTTGTTGCCATTTTTAAGCTAATAATGGACTCCAGATTTAAGTGTTGAATATATGCTATCATTGATTTTGCCGTTCATTTGCTCTTTTTCCACTAAGAGGTAATTTGTGTGCATTTGTTTATAGATTAATTTCCTTAAATAGTGTGGCTGTACTTTCATTTTCCTGCTCGTTTGTTTCACCCCAGCTTTGTCATGCACACGTGTAGGCGGGTCAGTCTGGAGAGCGTTCAGGAAAGCACAGGTAGTATTTAAGATACAAATTATGCAAAAGAGTAACATTGTCTTGGAACTGAATAACAACGTGAGTGCAAGGCTGCTGGGACGCATCTTCATTTTCACCACAAAGAGGGCTTTCTTACTCAGCCAGGCTGAGGCTTATTAAAGATGGTGCACTGATAAGGCTGCATTGCCTCAGGATGCTCCACCCATCTTGTGGATGCGATCTCCTCTACCACAATAAAAAGCTAATAGCAGATAATTACCTCAAAGTTGCCAGAGGCAGTGAGTCCTCATATCTCTTCTGTCTGCCACTCAGATCTACTTGAGTTTACAGTGTATGGCGTAGGCCTCTCAATCAGACTGCCATCTGCTCCTTAGGTGCGTGGGGAGGCTGCATTTTCTGCTTTTCTTTTCAAATCCGCCTTCATATATCAGACTGACGGGTAGCTTAGCTCGGGCAAAGAAGTATGAAGGGCAGCAAAGTCATAAACACATCCTTTATGCCTCTCGAATGTCTGCTTGCAATTTCCACATCAAGGCAATGACAACAAATCTTTACAAGCAATGATGTTCACAGTTGCTAAATTTCGAGGTGTGATGGCCATCAACCAAAAGAGTAAAGGTGTTTCTGATGGATATTTGGCTGCAGTCTTAGGCAGAGCAAAATAATAGCTACGTTACCTGTACAGCAAAACACAAACAAAAATCCCCTTTGCTTTCTAGTCTCTCCCTGAGACATTGTAGGCTACGTTTTCCCAGGAAGGCATTCTTCCCACGCAAGCACTGTGACTCATCCCAATCTGCTATGTTGAGTTGATGCCACAGGTGGTACATGTGAGGCTTGAATGCAGTAATGTATTATTGCAGCAACATATGAATCATCTTATGCTTTAAGAAGCAGAAGAAACGGAATTAGTCCTACAGGAAATGAAAAACTTCAGGCTGATGTGTCTAATTTTAAAAATGCCATTCATGTAGGTGATGTAGGTGATGTAGGTGATGTAGGTAAAGGTTTAAGTGACACACAATCCAGTGAATGAGATGGCCACTTGTAAAGATTCATGTCACTGAAAACCAAAAGAATAATATTGCATATGTCCCTCATTATGT
Organism: Acestrorhynchus altus; assembly: GCA_034509495.1. Taxonomy (NCBI): domain Eukaryota; kingdom Metazoa; phylum Chordata; class Actinopteri; order Characiformes; family Acestrorhynchidae; genus Acestrorhynchus; species Acestrorhynchus altus. The sequence goes on from CM067508.1 coordinate 25,710,397, forward strand.
TGCGAAAACCGCTCTGACCTCTGAGGCATGGACTCCGCAAGACCTCTGAAAGTATCTTGCAAATGTATTTGGCAAAAAATACATCAATGGCAAATGTCCTGTAAGTTGTGAGGTGGATTCCATGTCTTGGGCCTTCCCATAGACCCTGTCTGCAGGTCATCGGTTGTTGTCTTTCCTTGCACCACAAATCCTACAAAATCTGCCTGATGTTCTGGACGTATCCTGGCCCAGTTGTGTATCCCAGTGTTTCTCAACCTTGGTCTTGGAGGCATTCCATGCCCTTGCATTAACACACCCCCTGCAACTCTGAAAAGGCTTGTTCAATAATAAACTGGTTAGTTAAACCAGGTGTGTTGGGAGAATGGGAATGCTCTAAGATGCGCAGGGCAAGGGTGCCTCCAAGACGAGGATTGAGAAACACTGGTCTAGCCAATCCAAATCAAAGGTGTTTGATGGAGCTCCGTCACTCCAGATGCAATTACAATGCTGATGACCCTAAGCCTCTAGCTGAAGCCAGAACTTGAGCAAGTGATCTGACAGCTAGAGCTTCTTTCTGCTGGGAGAAACTATCAATCGCTGGGTAATGACACTTCACCCTTTCAATGCTTGGTCATTTGTGGTCATTTTTGTTCACAACTCTGGTGTGTTTTAGTTCCTTGACTTTTGCATCTATCCCTTCTTTGTTTCTTTCCTTCCTCTTATCACTAAAATGGGAGAGGACTGAGCAGCCAAAAGGCTGTAACTGACTTGCATTCAAACAGCCTCCAGACCTCCGGTTTAATATAACGAGGTTTCCTCCACTCGCACACATACACAGTGCCTGCTCTGGTAGTCAGGCCTCAAGTGATTCCTTTGCATAATCTTCGCTCAGTAAACTGCTACAGACTGCTGCAGTATTTCTCATAACTCTCTGATTGCTTCTCTGGCCTGCTTTCTACAGCTGTTCACCAAATTGCAGTTCTTATCCCTATGAAACAACACTAGCCTGAGATTTCCATAGGCCATTAAGAGCAGTGTGGAATAGGGGAGGCTGCACAGCTAAATGGAAATGCTGTTATGGAGATGAATATTTCATTGAGAGGAAGCTGACAGACTGGGACACCACAACAGTGTAACACTTTGAAGGACATGCAGATGTTCTGTCTATGGAGAGATGTCAGGCTTCGTGATGTCTACCCTACATGTTTACTGACTTTCACTGATTGAATTACTCACTGACTTGGTAGTTTCTGAAACCCTGCACAAGCCTCGGACACACTTAAAAGAAAAGGTGCCATAAAGGGTCCTTGGAGCGATTGCATAGAAGAACCTTTTTTAGGTCCATAAAAAAAAATGAACAGTAAGCTTTCTTTATAATCATTATTGTCATATGTTAGACCTTACATACTGAGTCTGAAGCTGTTTTGTCTGCTTGTTAGCCTCATTCTGATATTTTACATTTTGATATGTAAAATTGTATGAGCTTATAATGACAATATATTTACATTATATTGTAAATTATAATATATATATATATATATATATATATATATATATTATTAATATATATATATATATATATATATTATTAATATATATATATATATATATATATATATATATATATATATATATATATATATATATACACACAGACAAATAATCTTTTTTCTGTACTAAACCTTCTATCAGGGAGAGACAGATCACTGACAGTGAACCAGCCTGGGTTTAATAGTAAGAGCTGCCTTTTCTCCTCAGCATCACTGTTCTGCCTCAGAGGCTGCAGATAAATCTTCAAACAGAATATGGAACATCTGGATCAGGTCTTCACTAAGACCGGTCAGTTTCCTGAGTGCTGAATGTGAGTCTCACTGATTTTGCGGTTCATTTCTGCCCAACCAACCTCAAAACAGACAACCAGGGGGGCTGAGGAGCTATATATTTGTACATTTGTTACAGTTAAAACTTGAGAGTTTTTTTTTAGAATATATAAGACTCCTTTTTGGGGAAAATAATAAAACAATGAAATTAATTAATTAGAAAAATACACGTGAAACAGTTTAAAATGTCTTATGTAGATAAGGGTTATTCAATTATTTGATTATTTTCTCTGTTTGTTGAATTGTTGGATTTTAAAACTCTGTTTAAAATCATGGGACTCTTTGTTCAGTTGCATTTTCTCAATACTGGAATTAAGCAAATGTACATAGAACGATAACTATCGATTTGATTACTACAGTATATATAGAATATTGATGCAGTTAATACTTTTACTGTTGAATTAAATTAAAATGTTATAAATAAGACTCAGTTTATATAAAAAGAGAATAAAACTCTTAAATTCAATTCTGAGACATGGAGCCCATTTACAGGGAAATGTTTGATGTTGAGCATTTTCTGGCTGTTTACTGTATAGTTTACTGCTTCATAAGAAAATCATAAGAGACAAAACACTGCAAATCATCATCATGACCTAATGCGAATCTGACACTTTGTCTTTGTTGTTTTAAGAGTTCTTGACTAATGGACCAATGCTCTGATAGACTAATACCCCAAATGACTTACCAGCATGAAAATATAATATCATTCTCCTACAGTAACCTTGCATGTCTTTCCCTGCCGTTTTTCAGTTTTTGTCATTATTTGAATCTGGTAGTTGCTCTGCACATTATATCTAAATTTCATTTTAATTCAGAATGCATAAAAACACATTTGCAAAGCTAGCTAGTGATGCATCGCATAGAAACTCGCATACTAATACTGTAGCTTTGTTGAAAATCTCCAGCTTTCAATCACAGTCACTCTCAGAGTACACTGATTGTCTTTGCCAACCAACTACTGCCGATTACTCAATCGCCAGCCGTGAATGCTGGACATGTTTGAGAGGGTGAAATGAGGTAGCGAGAAGCTTCCATTAGTCTAAGATTTCCTGATGCAACGGGTGGCAGAGTCATCTCCGAGCCTGTCTTGCATCATTCAGCACTGCACAATGTCTGGCCTGCGTCCAGTGATCCAGTAGCCAACACACTGCTGCAGCTTCCACTGGACTCTGTTCACTGTGTTCAGTGGAGTTCATGCACAGAGTGAATAAAACGCTTTGAAATCCGCCGAATGCTTCTGATAAATTCCACTCTGGGAGTGGAGCTGTTGGGGATTTCTTTTAACTTCCATTGGAGAAGTGCTGATGCAAAAAATCCCAGAACAATAGGAGTTCATTACTATTTCATAACTGCTTGTTGTTGAGGAGGCTCACTGTAATTAATTATCTTTGCTTTAAAAAATAGCGGCACTTCAGATGGTTCTTTGAGAGATGCCATAGAAGAACCAACTTTGCTTCCATAAATAACCATGTTTATGTAAATGAGACATTTGATCTTTGCTTGATGTAAAGGTTCTACGTATATCAGTTTAAAGGTTCTTCTCGCTTAGAGATCTATTACAAACCTGGTTCTTTATGGAGCCAAAGGTGGTTCTTCTATGGCATCGCTCAAAGAACCATCCAAGGTCTTTTCTTTTTTTTAGGAGGATAGAAAATTGAGACTCATGTTAGTTTTACACATCTCTGTCTAGTTTTTGGTTTCACATATTGGTTTCTGGGTTTATGTTTGGTTTATTTGAATTAAGCTACATATTCACACATATGTCAGACATCTGTCTGCAAACAGCAGCACCAATACATAATTTAATCAATGAGCTGATTGTACTTAGAAGAAAACACTGGCATCATGCTTAGTGATGGGGAAGGGAGAGAGCCATCCTACCCACCTCGAGAGAGTGAGGCAAATTATAAATGCCTGGAACTCCCAGGCTACTGGTGGCTGTGACATCACTGTTAATTGAACCTATTATGAGTGGACCAAATCTTAGACTGTTGCTCTGCTCTGGTTCATCTCAGATACTATATATAGACACCAGAATTGGGACACCTCCACATTCATTCTTTCTTTCACATTCAATGGTATTTTAAGAGGGTTTATCCTGCTTTTGTCAGGCTAACTTTCTCTACTGTTCAGAGAATGATTTCTAGTAGATTTTAGAGCATTGCTTTGAGAATTTGATTGAACTCAGCAAAAAGAGCCTTAGTCAGGTCAGGATGTTCGATATACAGCACCCTACCTCATCCTCAAGTTCACAACTCATTTTGAAAGTACAGGGGTTGGACAATGAACCTGAAACACTTGGTTTTAGATCACAATCATTTATTAGTATGGTGTACTAGGGCCTCCTTTTGCAGCCAATACAGCGTCAATTCGTCTTGGGAATCACATTTTTTGGATACAATCCAGGTTAGCACCCCAACATCCCAAACAGCTTCCTCTTGCGTCCACAGTTAATCCTGTTGGATGTGGTTGGTCCTTCTTGGTGGTGCTGACATTACCCTGGATACTGTGGCTCTTGATATATCACAAAGACTTGCTGTCTTGGTCACAGATGCCCCAGCAAGACGTGCACCAATAATTTGTCCTCTTTTGAACTCTGGTATGTCCCCCATAATGTTGTGTGCATTGCAATAGTTTGAGCAAAACTGTGCTCTTACCTGCTAATTGAACCTTCACACTCTGCTCTTACTGGTGCAATGTGCAGTTAATGAAGATTGGCCACCAGACTGCTCCAATTTACCCATGAAACCTCCCACACTAAAATGACAGGTGTACAGGTTTCAGTTTCATTGTCCGACCCCTGTACTGTATGGAGCTCCATCATGATCCAAAGAGCACAGTTCCACTGCTTCACAGCCTCTGTCACACATCATTCCTATGCGATGTAGTCATAGCCTCCTACTCAGACTCTCTGCAAGGAAAGACAGAGGAGCAAGAAGAGTCCGAGCATCCTGACCACAGCAGGATGGAGTGAGTGCAGCTGTTAGGGATTTGGTTGCAGTGATGATGTTCCCTGTGGAGCAGTATTATGCAGGCCTGTGGTGGAGAACAAGCTCCAGAGACCCTGTCAAGACACCAGAGACCTGTGCTGAGCTAGAGACAGGCTACCCACAGATGGATAAGAGTTTGTGTCTTGAGTGTGTGTGTGTGTGTGTGTGTGTGTGTGTGTGTGTGTGTGTGCGTGTGTGTTTGTACTAGAGAGGCCTGAACTGAGTGGACAGACTGATCAGGACAGCTGTTGACCCTGAGCTTGGCTCTGGGTTATTTGTGTATTTGTGTGTGAACAATGACTGTATACTACATTATACTGATGATGTATTATTCTGAGCTTATATTACAATTAAACACAACTGCATTATGGTCTTGCAGTATGTTAAAACATATTGTGGATTCTGTTTACATGTTTACTGGGTAAACTGCAGTCTGAGAAGGTAAGTGGGAGAACGTCTTTGGTGGGTGCAGTGTAACTGAGCAGCTAGATTCAAGGCAAGGCGATTTATTGGATTTTTATTTATTTATTATATTTTCAGACAGCTATCATAAAATCTTTTGAGAAGCTATGCAGTATTTCATTCCAGTATTTCAATATATTGAAATAGGCTTTATGGGCTTTATGTTATAACTAGCCTCATTATGTCATTTTCTTTGCAGCCAGCTATTTTTCATTGAACCTTTCATTAGAATGCAAATTCAGCATTCTCTATATCATGCACATGTGTGTATCATCCTGTGGCTCTCATCCAGATGCGCACTGATGTTTTACATTTATTTACTTAATCCCCTTGGTCACAGATATTATTTTCTGCACATATTTTCTTGCATCTGGAATCAGGAATGTGTGGTAAGTAGGTCTGAATCCTGACTAGGATTTCCATGGTTGACAAAAAGGCTTGATTTTCCACTAACCAGCCCAATTCCTTCAAAAGGCTAGTAGGTTAATATTATATATCAGAAAACATTGCAATAAATTTAGTGTGCATCTAAAATTCAAGATTATTATTTCATTTTATATGTTCCTGAATCCCGAACTTTGTCATTTGTGAACATGTATTGGTGATTGCGAGGTGGTTGCTGTTGTATTGCTAGGATTTTACTATGGTGTTAGGTGATTGCTATGTTATCCCAGGCGATTGCTTCATTGTTGCTAAGTGGTTGCTAGGTGGTTGCTATGTTATTCTAAGTGGTTTTCCAGGTGGTTGTTATATATGTGCTATAATTGCTTGCTAGATAGGTACTGTAGTGTTGCAAGTTTTTATTAGCATATATCAGCCGGTTGCTTCAGTGTTCCTTAGTGGATACTGTGGTATTTCTAGGTGGTTATTAGGCAGTTGCTATGGTATCCCATAGATGCTCAGGTGTTGCTCATGTGGTAATAACTGGTTGCTGAACATGGTGTACTCCATGTTCTTGTCTGGGTGTTATTAGTGTGTTAGGGTTAGGGTTTGGGTGAAAACCATTCATCTGTAAACATTAGTGGCTACGCAGAAACCACACATCCAGGGAAGAACAGTTGCATTACTTTGCATTCTCGACTATAATAAATACTGATGGATTTTATGGATATAGTGGGACAGTAGTTTTCATACTAGTCTGGAACTGCAGAGAACCATATTTAATTATTCAAAACCCAAATGATCCAATACTAAACCCTCTTGAATCCGTGGAACTGGAGATATTCATTAAGCTGTAGCCCACTGTCGCAGTGAGGATTATATGTTATTTTTCTTTCTGTTGTTTATGTCTCTCCTTTCACTGTGAGGAAGGAATAGGTTATGGACCTCACACAGGTCACCTCACCCCGTTGTTTCATATTTGCCCTTGCACATTTAATCAGGCTGGGCTGACACTTGTGAGAATGTGGGCTGCTTTCAGTTAGAGGCGTCTCTGGCTCTGAACACCCCACCCCCACCCCCACCCACCCAACCTTTACCTTAACCTCCTTCAGGGTAATTGAGCGTGTAATACATCTCTCAAGGCGGCCAGTTATCATCTGAGCACAGAGAGGTGGTTCACCTTTGGAGGGCCACAGACGGTTAGAATAACACTGGCTTTTTAGTAACTGTACCCTAAACCAAGCCACTGTTTATTGTGCCTGCATCCTGGCCTGATTGCTCGGGCCCATCTCCGCACGGCCTAATGCTGCAGAGAGGAACTGGAGCAAAGCTCTTTTTTTTCCGTTAACTCTCATTATGGTAGTTGCTAGTTGGAAGGCAAAGCTTCACTGTTTTTTTGTCTACCCTCTAGAAAAGCACAAGCTGTCCCTAAAAATATATTTTAGTCACTTTCACTTTAAGACCTGAGACTAAAGTTGAACATTCTGAAGATGACTTTGACTTGTCTGCTTTCCTCCAACTTCTCTAGCTGCTTGAGTTCTGAAAAGCGTATTCCCTTCGCATTCCTGTCACATGCTGTCAAAACTTTTACTCCACTCCTACATGATGCATCAGACAAAATGGGGAACCAGCATTTTTGCAAAGGCTATAGCAAAGCAAGGTCATACGTTTACATCTGGGGCAACATCGCATGATATGGTGAAGGTCAGTGCTGCCCAGTGTTCTCTAACAAATATCAACAAACCCAAACATTGGGTTGATATGCCATACTGCTTCCAATATTGTTCCATATAGGCAGATATGTTTAGCTTTAAAAATAGATGTTGTTAATTCAAGCACTTTACTTGAGTGAGTTGAGTATGATGTTCATATATCCAGCATCTCCTGATGATACCAAATTGCCACCTACACTGTGTGTTAAAGCGGTATTTCTATCTATATGTGGAGATAAACACAGTAAGATATGCGCTGATTGATATGGTTTATATCAAGTTTTTAAATACTGTTTCAATCTTGCGGTAAACTTTTTTCTGCTCCACCCCTGCTCTGAGCTCCTCCACTATGTAGGACATATATATTGGGATATGATTTTTTGTCCATATTGGCCAGCCCTACTTTGCATGATCGGAAGTCTCAAGAATGTTCTTCGTTGTTGGCACTGCTTTATGTCACGTGTCATTTGATTGCGGGAGAGGCCAGAAGTTGTCAGACTCTTATATGACACAGCAGGTGCAAAGATGACATGGCACATTAGGAAGGAAGAACGTCACTCACTTCTTGCTGAGCAGCTTAACTCTCAGAACCTGAGATCTGCACTGAGATCTGCAGGCAGTTATATCTTGTTTCCTAGGCTTCATAATTTAGGATGAGATATGTATAACAGGCATATCATAACAAACTACAAGATGTACCCTATCTAACCATGGTCTCATCATTCTGTGATGAATAGTCTGTGAGTAAAACCAGCCCGGAAAATTTCCAACTGAAGTAAATCCCAGTTTAAAAGCCAAAGGAGGAGGGCTAATGACATCACTGTTCCAGATTTTGGGTTATAGAGGAAAATGACAAAGGAGGGGCTGCCTTCTCCCCAGGGCTGGGTTAAGGAGCTGGAGAAGGAGCTGCCGGCTGTGCAGTGAGTGAGTGGAGTTCATTACTCTGATGTAGCAACAAGCTGCTAGTTAAGGAAGAATAATTTGGCGGAAGCCAATGTTAACATTACATTTCTTACTCATATGAATTTCTTACTTTATTTTCTGAGCTGTTGTATACAAGCAATAGAACACTTGAGTTATCATGTGATATGATAAATAACAGTATGGCTGTGATTAAATACGACTGCACACGTCACGTCCGTACTGTTATTTCACAATAAGACACTCCCTCTTGTGTTCTGTTGCTTTAATAAACACTAACGTTTTTACATTTATAACACTATAGTTTCTTTATTTACTTTCTGTAAATATCTATGTATGGCCATCGAAACTCGCACACAAAAAATACAGTCCATCAGCCCAGAAGTCTCGTTCTGGTGCATCCCCGTTTAGAATACTGGGGTTTGTTGAAGAATGTTGGGTCAGTGTGCTATGATATGACCTTCACTCGTCTTCCTCTGAGGCAGAGCACATTGGAGCTGTGCTGTAAATCAGGAAGATGTTTGTGTGAGTGCTTGTTGTGGAGGGGATCACACCAATGCTGCAATGTTTTCCACTTCCCTTTTTATATAACAGTGTGAAATGATGGAAGGGAAGTAGTGATGACGTTCCTCATCACAGAATGGAAATTCTGTGGAAAAGCATGGAATTGAGCAAATACACAGATCAACCATAATATTAGTACCAGGTGAATTGGGAAAGAAAAAACATCAGCACCTATCAATGAGTGAGAATACATATTAGGCAGTTCTTGAAATTGATGTCTTAAAAGCAGAAAAAAATGGGCAACGCCGGATGCCATTCCTGACACAACCCTTACCATTTATCCGGGTTTGGGACCGGCACGAATAGTGCACAAAGTCCACCCCTAATGACTGGTTACAGGGCAAGTGTTGGAATCCGGTTCACTTTAATAAAGGCAAATTATGCTGGCTAGATGAGTCAGAGCATCTTTAAAGCATCAGACAGGTCTTGTTTGGTGTTCCTTGTAGGCAGTCATCAGTACCTACCAAACGTGCTTCCTCAAACAGTCAGATATGTTGTATTGGCACAAGCGGGGCCATACTAAATATTATGCAGGTGGTGATAATGTTATGGCTGATCAGTGTGTGCGTATTTGGTGAGTAGGTGTGTGAGTTGGTGTGTGTGTCTGAGGGCCTCTAAATCAGCCTGTAGGCGCTTACTGCACCCTTCTTCTCAGCCTGTGAAAGAACTATCATTCACTCAACACAGCAACCACAGCTGCCCCTTCATCCTCACTATATCTCAACACATGGCTCTGTATTGGTCATGGTAGGATGTGTAAGTGTATATGCATAACTTCACAGTAACATAGTCTTGTGGAATAAAAAAATAGGACACCCCATGAAAGCCTTTTGTCTTTCATTTCAACATACAGAACATTGATTGCATTTTTCTGCATGCATTTTTTTGCATGCCTGGGCCAAAACTTAACTTTATTCCAAATTCAAATTCCATTAGAATATGTTGGTCATTGCCATTTTGCATGGTCCACCTCTGCTTCAGTTTCACTGGTCTCACATTTTCTTTCCGCACCTGTGGATACATTATATTATAAATCATTTTTAGGAGATTTTATGATGGAGAGCTTGCCAAGCCCTGCTGCAAAGCAACCCCAAGCCATGACACTTCCGTAAAATGCCCATATGTTTAAATATGTTACAAAAGCCAAAGGTGTTCATGGGCAGTCCATGTCTAGCTTAGATTTAGACTCCACAGTGTCTGTGTCGCAGTGAATTTCAGATGCTGACATTTGGTGGAGGCATCTAGTCGACTGTTTAAAGTAGAAATGCACATAGCTCTTAGATTTCCTCAAGCTGTGGTGCTGATGCTCTTTAAAATTTTATGCTCTCCTCCGGCCTGGGGAAGACATCTCCCTTATTTTTTTATTCCTGCTTTATTATGGTTTATGGCTTCTGCCTCTCCTTACAAATGGATCTGTGGCATATTATTCATTGGACGGGGTGCTAAAAAGGAGATTGTGTGTATGCACATGCATATGTGTGACAGTGTGTTTGTGTGTTTGCTTCAGGTACCCATGTTCTCTGGTCCGTGACTGGGTTGCAGGCGGTAGACAATCAATCTAGAGAAGCGTCAGGTAAGACCACCACATTCAAGCTCACCACAGCACTTAGCTATGAAAGTGCAGGTGAAGGCAGGATAACACGAACTAATGAATGCATTGATAATGTACTTTAAGTTGTCACTTGATTTTGTCACGTGATTTTGGTTGGGAGTGAAAATCGTTGCTTTCATTTCATGGCTTTTGGGAAAAATGATTTTCTCTGCTTTAATTGGGTGTTTTACGTCAGTGGGACAGCCCACCATAGCTGCACAACGTATCTTAGTCATGCATGCCTAACTTAGCACTGTAACAAACAATGCAAATTGTCTAAACCAGGTGGCACCAACCCTGCTCCTGGAGAGCTCCCTTTCTCCAACCCAAATCTAACACACCCAGTTCACCAATCAGGAACTTCGGAAGGCTGTAATTGGTTGAATCAGGTGGCGTGGAACAGGGTTGAATGTAAAGTTTGCAGGAACATAGCTTTCCAGGAGCAGGGTTGGTGACCCCTGGTCTAAACAGATAGGGTTGCTGTCCTCTCAGTGTCCACTTGGCACGGAGTGTGGTTAGCAAGCTGAAGATGTTGTAGCCCAACAGCATTAGGTGTTAGATACTCCAGCGGCTCCCACACACGAGACGAAAGCATCTGTCCTTTCTTTGGTTGACTAGTGTTAGTGTTTAGATGTTGCAGAGTTATTGAATAACCGCATTCTTGCTTTTGTTGGTTATCGTTGGCCTTATGCCACTCCCGAGGATTCTACACCCGCATCATCATCATCATCTTTTGAAATGATAAGATTGGCACCTCACTGGTTGCTGGTCTGCTGTCAGACCACCTAGTTAATTGTCATGTGGACAAAATCTAAGTAGTTTTTACTTTTCTCAGAAGTCTGATATAAAGTGATTAATTGAAACATTTTGCCTAAAATGGTAACATATTACAATTTATGCTGCTCTTACTACAGTTAATAGTGAAATGCTGTCTGCAGATAGTCTGTCATCTCTCAGTGAGGCTTCAGATGAAAATTTAGCTCTCTGCAGACCAGCTCTGATATCTGACAGCATAGCCGCACCTCACAGCACAGCATCAAACTGTGCACTCAGTAAAAATAGTGCATGCAGACTGTCTGGTGTGTTCTCTCTGTGGAGTGAAAACTCCACAGTGGTGGAGAAGGGTATGTGTGTGTGTGTGTGTGTGGGTGTGTGTGTGTGAGAGAGAGAGAGAGAGAGAGAGAGAACAGAAATGTCCAGAGAAAAGTAGGGGTATGTTCAGTGTGGAAAACAGATTGGCTGTGACTTTGTAAAGTGCTTTTTTTTTACCAAAGCTACATGATTTTCTTTCTTTTTTTTTTTTTTTTTACTGAAAATGCTCTATCTATTTCTTTTCCTTTCTTGAGGTTAAGGTTTTGACCTCTGTGGGCTGAACTGAAGGCTGAATAGTCATGCTCGCATTCTATAACAGGTACATATTTTTAAGAAGTCTTAACATACAGTCATTTTAATTAGTGCTGCAACAACTAATCCGCGTCTGTCTCTTCCGCCTCCAACAGTTTAGTTCCACTCATTCAAATTAGACGACCCTAGAACGCTAACCTGTATTTTCCTTGAAATAGTCGCATAATGAATTCAATACATGACTGACAAACCATGAACCTCAAACACTACATTTCTCCATGAAAACAATCTGGCCTAACTAAAATAGAGCTGGTAAACAGGCCAATCCTAAAACCCAAACTATAACAGACTTGTGTATTTACACCCTCAAAATATATATAAACCCTACCAGCTACAGAAAGCTCTATTCAGAGCTGAAGAAATAATAAAATGTGATGACAACTTTTGGAGACTATGATGTTGTTGACAAATATTACAAACCACTCCGAGGAAAACTAATGTCTTAGTCTGAGTTTTTTTTTTAAGTTTGTGATGCTGTGCTGGATGAAATTGATCATTATTAACTAAACTAATTTACAAGTAATAAACAGGATTCCGACTCCAGACATTTGTTAGAACTGTGCTGTAATATGAGGGCATGATGAGCTACTGGCAGTGCCTTGATCCAGCTAATAAAAGCAGAGCTTATTGGGTTTTTCTTTTTTCTTTAAACGGAAAATCAATGTTTCGTTCTGAAGCAAATAACAGGGCTGTACATTGGCCTGTAAAATCACATCTGAGCATTTTTACCCCAAACAAAGTCACGTTTTTTGTTTAACATGTGCATCTTGGCACCTTTAAAGTGCTTAAGCCTGGATTGCTGCGATTGAGGCATGAGTGTTGGTATGTAATCAACTCAAATGCAGCCTTTACATATAGGTTGCTGCCTAAGGTACAAATATTATTTGTAGACTCTGCCAAAGGTGTCTACACAGCACTAGATATATGACTCCTTGTCCTGGTATTGTGTTAAATCAAAGCTGTGCATGTGTGTGTGTGCGTATGTGCACGATTTCAGGGAAGGTGCTTTACTCCTGAACTCCTGATAAGCGCTGTATCCTCTATCTCGGAGGCCGGCCACTTCAAAGTCAAGCATGGCTAAAAGGGATGGCTAAAATTAGTGAGAGGCCACATAACCTGCACCCACAGATCAAACACAAGCTGAACTCTGGCAGGCGTCAGCATGGCGAGGGTGTCCATGACTTCATTGATATCCTTGTATTTGTTTGTGTGTGTGTGTGTGTGTGTGTGTGTGTGTGTGTGTGTGTGTGTGTCTGTGTCTGTGTCTGTGTGTGTGTGCAGGCAGTGTCCTGGTATCAGACCAGGCTTTTGTACAGTATGTGAGGTGAACTAGTGAGGTGTCTGTGCCCTTATACAGAGTTTCTGTTATAGTGGACATGTGATCTGAGTACGTGTGCGTGTGTGTGTGTGTGTGTGTGTATAAATGTGCATGAGTCTTCAGCTGGTGGATCATTCAGGGGTATTGACAGAGGAGGTCACTTAAATATCAGTGACGCTACGCAGTGCTGCCTGCTCACTCGCACTGACCACAGGCATGAAGCCCATCAGCGGCTGCAGTGCAGAGAGGTCAAACGTAACTTAATGCCCAGAGAGAGAGAGAGAGAGAGAGAGAGAGAGAGAGAGAGAGAGAGAGAGAGGAAGAGAGAGAGAGAGAGAGAGAGAGAGAGAGAGAGAGAGAGAGAGAGAGAGAGAGAGAAAGACAGAGAGAGAGCCAAACAAGGCCTGCTAGGGCAGTATACCTCCCATTTGCATTTAAATTTCCCACTAGCACACAGCCTCACTGATATGTCCTCCAGGGACATAACTAGTTCACTAGCGTCTTCTTAATTGGGTATTGATTGACTTTCACTCGGTGGGGGAGACAATGAATTACCGCTCAGAAAAAAGGCGGAGGCTTGCAAGCAGCGGAAACACGTGTTCCCTCTGCATTTGTTTATGTAGCTGAGTTATTGATGATGCGACAGAAGATGCCTGATTAGGCCCCAGAACCCTTAGATTGTGTTTATTTGGGGATGTCACGATACAAAGGCTCACATTATGAGTTATTTGGGGGTAAGAAATGAAATCAAGCACATGTATAACATGTACAGTACTGTGAAGATGTTTTAGGCACCTAAGCACATTATTTAAATCTGTTTATCTCCGCAATAAGAGTGTTTGTCTTCGGCAAATTACATTAGAACAGCGAGCAACAAGCTTTTTTTGAATGAAGTAGACTCCCAAGAGGAGGCAGTAATAAACTAATAAAACACTTCTTTTTGAACTTGCATCATTACATCATTGCTAGGCAGCCAACACACTGGAAAGCGCTGGAAAGTGGAAGGGTCCCCGCTCCAATGCAACACTTAATAGACACCTGTGTCTGCCAGCATCATACTGTGTGTGATATGCAGAGAAAGCACTATTTACCCACCCAGAGAGAGCATGGCCAATTTTACTCACAGACGCCAGCTGCCTATGGCAAGCAGTATGACCTGGAATTCAAACCTTCTATCCTCTGATCATAGCCCACATTAGAACTTTATGTTATTTGTATTTATTCAGGCAGCATGGTGGCACTGAACGTAGTGTCCATGTGGGTTTCCAGGACTGGTGCTTTATCCAGGGGGTATTCCTGCCTTGGAGCCAATGATTCGCCAGCAAGAAGTACCTGGGTTCAATCCCCGGGTGGGGCAACCTGGGAAGTTTCTGTGTGGAGTTTGCATGCTCTCCCCGTGACAACAAACCTTTGGAAACCAAGACCAGATTCTTCCTACAGCACTCAAACTGCTAATGAAACGTCCTTATATTGATAGTTTTAAGGGCAGCCGTTGATACACTATCCTTTTTTCCATTCGTTGTCAAGGTTACATAAACTGAACTTGTTTAAATCATATCACAGCTATGCTTCTTCTACCTCTTTTATATCAGGGGGTCCAACAAGGCTCAGTCCTGGGATCTATCTTCTTCAGTTTGTACCCTTTGGCCTTCACCTCTGTTAGACTGTGAATTCTTTCCTCCACATGAGCTCTTATCTGGGTAAAGTAAACTTATTACTTATTCACAATTGTTCATAATTGAACACAAAACAAGACAGCACGTTCATTGACAAACTAATGAACAGATATAAATAACAGTGCTCTAAACCAGCCCTCTGCTATTCTTCTTCTGCACACGATCTTCTTGGTGATTCTCTGGGCCAAATTACTCACTAATTTCCATTGTCGCTGGTCTAATTACTGCACATTTGGAGAGGGAGAATTGATATCTTGTTTAGTGGTGATGTTGCGTGAACTGCATCATTGCTTGCACGGTTTAATTCCCATTGCACAGAGTCCTGTGTACTGAGTGCTGGCCTGAGCTGGGCTCATGGGAAGTCTGCAGAAGGATCCGCTGAAGCCCTGAACACTTGCCAGCACTGCTGAAACACTTAAAAGAGACTTGGCTACACGCGCAAGGCCTCCTTTGCAATTCTTCAATGTCACACCACCTTGAATTTGTCAGAATTTCAGGCACGTAATCAGAGCTTGAACACAAGGGTAACTTCTTTTATGCTTCTGTTTTGTTAAAGCCAGACCCACACTATTTAACTTTATCGGCCAAATCTACAAAATTGAAACAAATGATGCTGGAAGGCTTGTGGGTGTTTTTTTTTATCAGGCTTCTAGTTGAAACAGCATGTTAATGCAACAATACAAGCTCAGGACCCATGTGAACCACGGATTAATCACCAGTTTAACCGTAATTGTGCGGAATACCATTTTACTGCTGCTGTTACTTTGTACAGTAATAAATCCGTTCGATCTGCAGGCAGAGCTGCAGTGAATATATACAAACTGAGCAACCGTCTGTCACATGAATGGAGGGTAGGGATAAAATATTCATCCATCCATCCATCCATCATCTGCCGCTTATCTGGGTCTGGATCATAGAGGCCCAGACCTCCTTCTCCCAAGGAATATCTTCCAGCTCTCAGAATTTCAAGGCATTCCCAGGCCAGCCAAGGAATATAATCTCTCCAGCATGTCCTCGATCTTCTATGTAGCCTCCTCCCGGTCACACATGCCTGGAACACCTAATAAGGGAGGCCTCTAGGAGGCTTCTGAACCAGATGCCCGAACCACATCAACAGGCTCCTCTCGGTGTGGAGGAGCGGCGACTCTACTCAGATCCCCTCCCAGATGACTGAACTCCTCACCTGATCTCTAAGGTAGTTTGTAAACATTGTGCCACAAGAGCCATGAGCCACGGCCCCACGTGCAGTGCTGTCACTCTGGTGTGTGAGTAGAGAGTTATGTTAGTGTGAGGTGTGGGAGTCTCATACAAACGAATAACTTTTAAGGTGGAAAGGAACACAAATGTGGACAGCGTCAGAGGGCAGTGGGGTTGTAGGGAGCCAGGTCGGGCGACATCGGGGTAGATCAGTCAGGATAGGGCATCTCAGTACATGCGAAAGAAAAGAGAGGGAAGGAAAAAGCAAAAGGTGAGATACTGCACCTCATCCTTGTAGGCCGCCTCCTTGTTGTCTTTGATCAGGCCTATCACTGTGGTGTCATCCACAAACTTGATTATGGTGTTGGAGCCATAAACAGGAACAGTCATGGGTGAATAGAGAGTACAGGATTGGGCTCAGAACACAACCTTGTGGAACGTCTGGGTTCAGTGTGATGAAGGAGGAGGAGAGGTTGTCTAACGTAACAGACGGGGATCTGTCAGTCAGGAAGTCCAAAATCCAGTTGCAGAGGGATGTGCTGATGCCCAGGCATGCTATAGTTCCAGAGTTCTACATTGTGCAGTGTGGAGTGCTGTGGGAATGGTATCCTCAGTTGACCTGTTGCTGTGGTAGGCGAACTGATGTGGGCCAGTGTGGCAGGCAGGATTTCAAATAAGAAAGAACTAGTCTTTCAAAGCACTTGGAGATGATCGGGGACAGTGTGACATGGTGGACGTTTTTCAGGACGGAAGCAGTGGAATGCTTTGGCACTCTCACAATGGTGGGTGGCTAGAAGATGGTTGGGACAGTTGCCTGGGGCAGGTTAAAGATTTGTGCAAAAACACCCAAGAGGTCCTTAGCACAAGTTCTCAGTACCCTGTCAGAAGCTCCATCAGAGCTTTCCATTCATTCACCCTGCTTAGCATGTGACAAACATCTGTTGTGGAGAATGTAAGTTGGTGATCATGGTGAGGAGGAAAAGACCACCTTGTTTCCCTGGTCAAAATAAGCATTAGATTGGTTTAACTCATCAGGGAGAGAGAGCACACTTGGTGGATGGTACAGTGCTAGGTGGTGTAAAGTCAGGGTGTCAGAGGAGCTGAATGTTCTCAGTCTGCTGTTTGTCGCAGTGCTTTGCCCTAGAGGTATCCTGGTCTCCAGGTCTCCAGACCTGAAGGTAAACCTCTCTGTTCATCCAGGGCTTTTTTGTGATGTCACTCTGTCCACACAGCTGTTGATGTTTATGTTGGTGTGTGAGTCTGTGGTGGCCCGAGCAGCATGCATACTCCAGCTCACTGGTGCTGAAGAAAGATCGTCACAGACCTGGTTGTAAGTTTAACACGCCGGATGACTGGAGTGTTTTTGGGGGGCGCAGGAACAAAGAGAGATGATCAGATTGTCTGATGTGCAGGAGGGTTGTGAGTTTATATGCATCAGCCACATTAGTGTAAACTTTATCCAAAGTTTTATGTCCCCTTGTGGTGCAGGAGACATAAGTAGAACATGTCATAATAAAATAAGCTAATACAAACAAACCATGTCAAATAAAAGTCAGTTATACAAACAATCCGAACATGTCAGTATAAAAACGCTAATACAAACTGAGAGTGTCAAAATAAAAGTCATTAATACAAACAAAGCAGTGAAACACATCTATAAGTAACTGTTCTGCAAACGGACTCATCTGTCTAATATTGGAACTTGATGTGAACCCGTTTTTGGTTTCAAACAGAAATTCTGTACCTTTACAACATTGGCCTATATAGCTTTTCAACTGAAAACCAAGAGTCTAATTTCTTTCTGACATTAAATTGACGTTCATGGCCCACTGGGTTCTACTTAGTTTGGTTGGGTGTGTTTGTGCCTCTCAGCTTAAAATAGAGTGTTTTTTTAATCGATTTTGGCAGAAGATAACCCAATCATCCATAAATCTGGGTAGATAGATATGGATGGGTGTTTAATCACGATGGTGGAAAATTACCATCTCATACAGATGCCCATTACGCATCATTTACTTGTTGTCAGGGTTAAGTGGCCACAATCTACTCTTTGTCTCTGTCAATTAGTCCTGTGTTCTCAAGCTTCCCACATTTGAGCCACCCACACTGCCAATTGAATCCGTAACAAGGCTGTGTTAGAATTTCTGCTGGAAATTCCAGAACTTGATCTCAGTGGTGTTGGAATTCTTGCTCATTCTGAACATGTGACTTGTCTCTTCTAGCAGTGCTGATATACTGCAGGTCTAACTTGCAGATCCCTGTATGGGAAGATTTCCTTATAGCAACATTAATGTAGCCAAAACCTGGCCCACATCCTAGTGCCCCACATCCCGTTTGGAATGATGGCCCAGACGTAAGCCAGACGTAGTTTTTGGAACCCAATTGGAGAGGCTTTAAATTGATGGTGCCCTTACACCACATGAAGGATTGTTCACACTCATACATCTCTATTACAAGCATGGTTCTTTATAGAACCATAAGTGGTTCTTCTATGGCATTCTTAAAGAACCCATTCAAAGGACATTTTCTAAAGAATGTTAAAGCTGTGAAAAGACAGCATCTCATCCACCTTAAACCAACACTATTAGAGCTCAAACACTAATTCACAAGTTTTTTTTTTAAATGCCCACATCCTGCCCACGTT
The DNA here is from genome assembly GCA_034509495.1 of Acestrorhynchus altus. Classification (NCBI taxonomy): domain Eukaryota; kingdom Metazoa; phylum Chordata; class Actinopteri; order Characiformes; family Acestrorhynchidae; genus Acestrorhynchus; species Acestrorhynchus altus. The sequence continues at coordinate 25,729,116 of CM067508.1, forward strand.
TCAGCCGTCATTACTACATAAAAGTGGGCCATTTTCAATCAACAATTTAGATTGTAGATGTTTTGCAAAAAGGCAAATGTGTGTGTATGCTTAAAACCAGGTGAACACCTTGCCTTAAGCATACACACTCGTTTGCCTTTTTGTGATGAACCAATCCCTCTTTCTTTGCCAGGTTCTCAACAAAATTACTCCAGTTACTTTTACTGTACAGTAATAAATCCCAGCAAGTCCCAACAAGTGATTACTAGTACTTATTTAGATCTTTCCAGCCCAGATTCCATCCCTTTCACAGCACTGAATCTGCTGCACTGACCGACATTAAAGATCTCCTGTCTGTCTGTTCTGATGTCTTAGCTTTCTTTTTCTGCTAGATTTCAGTGCAGCTTTTCATACAGTGTGTTATTCCATATTACTGTCTCGGCAATGTGGAGTGGGCATCAGTACGATCGATGCCCAATCAACTCTCAACAAAACGACCTCTCCATGCTTGGATGGAAAACACCCAGATAGGCTTTAAATCAACGATCAACAAAACTACCTCTCCAACTCTTTACATTAATGATGTATCTCTATCTCCTTCCCCTTGGGTCCAAAAGCTCAACGTCATCCTTGACTCAATTCTTCCATTCAGTGCCCACATCAACTTCCTTTTTCTCCACCTGCACAATATTGCCAAAATAAACCATTCCTCACTCAATCTGCTCCTGAAACTCTTATTATTCATGCTCTCATCTCAAGCCATTTGGAGTTCTGTGCTGCTTTTCTAGCCATCATTAGTTTTTATTCCGTTCACAAACTTGGTTCAGATCTGTGGCTTGTCTCCTCACTCACACCCACTCACATCATCACATGGCATTCGTTCTCCACTTGCTTAGGCATCTCCACTGGCTTCTTTTAAAATGATGCACTTCAGTTGCAGTTCAATGAAAAGTTCTTCTACTTGTTTACAAAACTATTAATAACCTTGCGCCTTCTTTCTTCTCGGCTCTTCTTTTTTCCTCCAAACCTCCTCACAATCTCAAACATTCTTTAGCCGGATATTTTTTAACCACTCTCCCATTCAACCATGTGTTCTCGAGATGTGTTCTGTAACTCTCAAACGCTGTTTCTCTCCCTGACTTATAACCTTCCTCTTTCCAGCTAGCAGCTAGATTAATCTACTGTAGTGGTTTTAAAAGGTTATAGGACGTAACAGTACAGAACTAACATTCTGAGGAAATTCTGAAACTGTGTGATGTAATAGTGTTTGGCATTATTAGCACATGAAATACATTTCTTGCATTATGTTTTGAAACATCTTCTCAAATTTAAGCCTTTTTGATGGGCAGAAATGACCAATGTTCTAAGCTAACCTCCGTGGAAAAGAGCATAGAATAGAGTAAGATATGAATTTATCAACCACATTACACAAGCTCATAAATACTAGCACTGTCGAATTTCCCAGCTTGAAGAAAATGTACGTCTGTAAGCCTGTGGCTTACAATATGTTTTATTCACAGGGTCAGTAGACTCCAAGAGATTGGTGTCAGTTCATTTTATATTTTAGCGCAGCTTAGCAGAAAAGGAAAGTCTTGTTCTCAGAAAGTACATTGGGTTCCATTCCTGTGCCTGCGTGAGATTGGGCCGAGAATGAAATAAACTTTAACTCTGAACTTCTGAGCAAAGCAATCAAATATGAAACAATAACATGCCCTGCTGTGGAAGTCCCCGAGATGGATACAAATTGAGTCACCAAAACGTCCAAGCTGAGGTCATAAACAGAGATGTACCAAACACAAGCTCTTACTCAGACCACCCCAGTAGCAACCCTGATGACCTAGTGGCTAGCCTTTAACCTGTTAACACCGTCATACTGCAGGCTGGGATGCGATCTCAATTTCAGTCACTCAGTATTTTTATTTACTGACTCTCCTCTGCAGTGTGCTGCTGCATGACAGTATTCTATTGAGACAGGAATCAAATTCCAAAGAGTTTATAGAAACATCAGCAAACAAAATAATAAGTAATTCACTCAAGACTGGAAAAGCCCGAGGCTCACGCTGAAAGATTGTGAAATTCTGCCAGTAAAGGAATGATGAAGAAGTACTGAAGTATTGAAGTCAGTAAATACAAACTGTTTGAGTGAATTTTGAAGGAAAGCTCTGACAGCACTCTGTCACTGAATCCTTGTTGGATATAAAGATGTAAAGCTGGGGTTGACAGGAAGATCATGTATTTACTAAATTACTGAGTCCTTGCTTTTGTTTTATTTCTGTTGGCCTGTGTGTCCTTGGAAAGGTCAAGTTTCTAATGAGCTTTCAGCATGAAAAGGTCAGAAAAAAAGCAGCTCATTTGAATGCTGCGGCATGTCGATGCCTAATGAGAGCGGTGGGCCCACGTTGTTTCTTATAATCCAAAAAAAAAAAAAAAGTTTGCAAAAGTGCAACACTTGCCAGATTGTTAGTTTGTCAGCCAGCACCACCCCCTTGCAATCAGGTTGAGAAAAGCAATGTAAGCTGGACTAATTTTAGGCTGGATGTCATTTAGAGTTGCTCGGGCAGATGGTCAGTGGTGTACATGCTAGCAGATGTTGCGAGGAGCTGAGGCGTTACTGGATTTTTAATGTAGACACCAGTGCATTAAGGTTTGGAGAATAGAGGTCACTAAGGATTTTGAGAGGATCATCTCAGATAAACACATTCTGACTCTTATTCTTGTTTACTGAAGGGGAAATAACATCATCTCGTTTTGTTTACCTCTCAGTCATACCTGCCTTTCGTTCCGTCACATTCATTCCGTTCATTTATGTGTGATTTCTTTCTTCAGATGAGTACAGTAGACAGAAAGCCGTTACATTAAAGGAGCCACAAAATGCATTTATTCAGTATTATAAGATAAAATAATGCACTCGGATAGAATTGCTGCAGAACTCAACACAGGGTTCTGTCTCCGGCAGCTTTGTTCATGATTTAAGGTGTGGTCTGTGCTTCCCCCTCTGCCTTATTAAAACTCTCTGAGGCTAATTTTGTACCCCTTGATGAGAGAACACTGGACAGGCCTCTGTGACTTACTCAAAGATGTTTTAACCGCTTGACAGACTTTGACAGGGGACACCTCACTGGACAGAAGCAGGGTGGTTGTGTAGACAAAAAAGAAATTTGAAAACTGAAAATTTGTTAGGGTTTGCTTTGTGATCAGCTTTTGCTTTGTGCTTCCGCTCCAGCTCCATGAGCTCCTCGATTGGTCTTGTCTGCAACTTTGCCCAATTAGAAACAGATGTTACAGTAACATGCAGGTTGTGGTACTGAGTGATTTCAAACCTAAATAACGCTCGGTGAAAATGAACAGACGCTGTGTGCTGTGTTACACTGTATTGTGTTAGATCATCTCAATGTTATGTTTACAGATAAACAGTAGAAGATATGATTAGAATGATTTCAGATATGATTTGACTTTGAATTTGCTTAGAACTGAAGTGATCGTATTATAAAACATGATTTGATAGAATAAGATTCTCTAAAGCTCACTGAAGACTGTTTTTTTTCATAGCACTATTGGTCATTAGTACTAATGGAGAAAAGACCACTGAGCTATTAGGGAGCAATTTACCTGTCAAACGACATGAGTTCCTTCAGTAGCTCAGTCTTAAGATTCACATGCAGTAATGTTCGTTGTCTCGACCGCCAGGTTTTTGTGTGAATGTTTGAACAAGTCATTAGCTGTTCTGAACATTGTGTGAAAAGAGCTCAGCTGTGCAGGGGCATTCAGGAGGGGCAATAGTAAGAGCGTCTTTAAAAGTCTTTTAAACATCTTCACCTCCTTGGAAGCACCAGTCTTTCCTGTGTTTATCCTCCCATTGTCATAACCTAGGAAAAACTAATTTACTCATTAGAAATCCTTAGGAGTCCAGGAGCATAAGAGGTTAAGCATCTACAGGACAGCACACAATGGTGTGGTGCTGGTGTCTTGTCTCTTGTGGAGGACCAACATGTCCACCGTAACGTGGAGGTGGAAGTACACGCTGGGTTGTATGTTTATTGACAACGTACAAAGAAAACGTACATAAACTATAACAGCACACATAGACAAGTAACCAGGCAAACAAGACCAGTAGTCACGAAGACAGACTGGGAGTAAGAGGCCTATATACACACAGAACATTGATCACACCTGGGACATGATAACGATGGGGCAGGGTTACAAATGGAACACAGCTGGGAATGGGCAGAGACAAGAGGTGCTCAGAAGCACCAGAGGACATAAACAAAACAAAGACTAGAGGGACAAGACAGATATGTGACATCCACAGAGTGGGATTAACGTACATGCATCCAGAATGACTTAGAAAACAGAGAGCAGAGAATAACACACTACATTTTTACAAACAAATTTGTTGTTATTTGCTGCTATTTTAGGACTATCAGATACTGTATATCATCTTTAGAAGGCTTTTAGCACTCACACACAACTATCACAGATATGGTTCACCAAAAAAACTTTTGTAGAACCTTTATTTGTGCACTTAAATTGTTGAACAGAATCATTTACATCAGATTTTTTATTACATATATTTAACCCCCTCACTATTCACAGCATCAGTATTTTGACCAGGGGAACCCAAACGTTTGCATGCCACTGCAGATCTCCAGGAGTAGGCTTGGTGGGCTGTAATGTGATATTTCAAGTGCGTATTAGATTCCACCTCTAGGATACTTATGTTGGCATGCGAAAAGGCGCTCAATTAAAGTTAATAAGATAAATAAAATTAAGCCGATTAGCAGGATGAAGAGGGCAGCCCTCCCCACACACACACTCTGTAATTAGCGAATCTGTACCACTGGAGGAAGCCAGATTCTTCTCAAACTCTGCATTAAGGTCGCCAGAGTTTGAGAAATCAGACATCACAAACGATTAGTCTGATTTGGGTTTAATAAGAGAACGTTAACATTAGAGCTGTATGTTCTTCCTTTAATGACTGTAAGATTTGTCCTGTTTCATCATCACAATAATGATATTTACCGATGCTGATTCACCACAGGAACAAACTACAGGGGAATGAAAGCCTTTGATGTTGCGACAGCTCCACTCTAGTACTTCGGGTTCTATGCATGCTGGGAACATTTTGAAAATTTCCCTTGAAAGTGGTTGTCAGGGTTACGGCTTTTTGCATCCCGACTCGGAGGCTCAGGGTTGATTCTGACTATCTCTAAAGTGCCGTCTCCAGCTTGCCATTCATCTTTGTTAGACGTCTTGCCGTCTTTGCTCCTCACGATGCAGTCTTGAGCATTTTGTTTGTGATTGTACTCTTGTGTCTCTGCCACTCTGGAATTACAGATTCATTTAGGCCGTTAAAAACGGAGAAAAGCGAGAAAGAGGCAGAGAAAAAGAGGCAGACAGACCTGATTTCTTCTTCAGGTGAGTATTAGACAGCAAGATAAAAGAGAGAGTTGGAAAAGCAAAAGGACGGGAAGGAGCAACAATGAGAATACCAGAGCATTAATACGTCAGGCAGCAGAATGTTGTTTTGTTGGAAAGGTTTCAGTGAGAGTTGAGATTTATGTGAATGGCTCAGAAGTGAAAGAGGCCTGATGGTGTTTGAAAGTGGAGGTGCCCTCTGTGAAAGCACCAGACCAGAACAGCAGTGGGCATTAACATTCCAGATCAGGATGATTCCTCAGCCCGCTGCTGTCTGTTCTGTCATACATGCAGTAATAGAACACAGCTGATCACTCGTGTATTGCATGCTCATCAGTTTGTCTCATTTTTGATGGCCTTTATTTTGTACTCAGGGTTTATGCCATTAGCAAGCTATAGCATGTAGCTGTCAGAAAACTGCTAATTACATATTGATATATATCGCCCAGCCCTTGCACAGACATACCAAACTGTTCACAAAATATAAAAGAAAACACAACTCTTCGGACCATGTGACCTTTGGACATAATTCCATTGCTTGCATGCCCATAATGGGGCCTCTGGTTTTCTGTATATACATATACATTATTCACTTCATCTGTGAGTGGTCAAAATGTTTTGGCTCTTTGGTATAGACAGGGGTACTGTACTGTACTCTTACTGTAATATGCTTCCACAGTTTGAAAATCTCATGTTAAATAATGTAGGGAGTCAACCAATGTTGACTACAGGCTCCCAGATGCAGCCCAGGTGGGACCGAGGAGTACAGAGGGGTGTCAGACCAAGTGTGAGGCCTGATTGTACTCAGTTTTTTTTGCCGCTACTTCAGTACTTAAAATGTCAGATATATCACCTTTAGAAGGCTTTTAACACTCACACACATCTATCACAGATATGGTTCTTTATGAAACCAAAAGTGGTTCTTCTGTGGCAACAAAAACCATTGTACAGAGTTTCTGTACCAAGTGCAGAAACATTAAACCTTATGACTGATTTTTGTGACTCCCTCAGTTTTGTTTGATAAAGGCCTCCCTTTAATTCAGTAATGGTATTTCCCTCTGAATGTAAATGCTTCTGGTCCACCTTAAATTCAACAGGAACGGAAAATGACATGCACATTTGTAAACAAAATGTGAACTGCTGCTGTATTTAACGTGGACAATCCGAACATCTTAAATATAAGTCGCGCTGAAAATGATGATGAAGGATGCCTTATCAAACCGTTTTTGTAGATTTTAAGTAGATCAAAAGGTTCAGGATCCAGTGACTGATTATTTTGCACTTTTCTGGTTTTAAAAATAAGATCACCTGTATTACTGATTATTCAGGAACAATTCTCCTGCACAGCCATACGAGCTATTACTCTCAAACTTGCATAATTAAGATTTGATTGTAATGAAATGCTGGTATTTGGGCAATGTCTATAAGAGAGATTGCAGTGTAATAGAGAGAGTAGCAGTGTAGAACATTTATGCTGCAGTTGAAGACAGGAAGGACAGATTATTACAGTTATTTTACTATTAAGATACACATTAAAATTTTATCTTTGACTATAATGTTGCACATTAATTGTATTGTTACATATAAAACTTGTTGAAATGATTTTGTAAATTGGATTATTATTTTAAAAGTGAAGTGATAATTCAGATATATTACATAATTCACATAATTTTGGCCATAATAATTGTAATATAAATAAATACCCCCTCCACACACACACACACACACACACACACACACACACACACACACACACACACACACACACAAATACAGAGCATCCAGAGATCCAGAGTGTGCAATGCTTCACTTTTTGCACATTTTATGTTACAGCCTTATTATATATATATATATATATATATATATATATATATATATATATATACACCAGTGTTTTATTTGGAATTTGTCCATTTTTTGAGTGAAAAATTAAGGAGCTTGAGAGGAAAGGAGCTTGAAAAAGTATGTGACATACACATAAGCTGAGTACATACAAAGCCGCTGTCTAGTTCAGTTTAGATCTCATTGGTTGACGGTGTTTCAGTTGCATATCACACCAGAGAATTGACATCCATCTCTCACAGTACAGTATACTGAGTCATAAATATTAAACATGTCATATTTATGATTCACAATCAGGACAGCCCCTATTGCACTGGGAATAGATTGCAGGAGCAGAGACTGGATTAGTGACTCCTTACACTACAGAATAATCTTGGAAGGTTCATGTTTAAGACATTCTGCAATTGTCGGGGGAGTAAATCAACCTCAGAATCTGCCTGATTATCCTGATTATCCATTGTCGTGTGCATATAGTCAGAAATGTTGATAGTAGACAGGGGTTAGCATGGGCACTCTGACCAATCTGCAGTGCCTTTTCCAGATTCTACCCATGTGTGGGTTTCCTCCAGGAACTTTGGTTTCCTCCCATGTTCCAAAAAACGAGGATCAGGTGAATTGACTACTCTAAATTCCCCTGGTATGTGTGAATGCATGTGTATGTATATGTGTGTGTGTGTGTGTGTGTGTATGTGTGAGTGAACCACCCTAGTGCTCAACGCACTCCTCCAGGTGGACGGTTGTTTCCAGTGGAGGGTACGCTGTGCATGATTGGCTGCTGCATGCTCCACACTGGTGTGTGTTGGCTGAGCATGATTTTTGAGTGCTGACTGTGAAGTGTCTTTGAGTATCTAGAACAGTATTATATAAGTGTAACTAACTAACTAACCTTCATTAAAACTTTCTGTGACTTGTGCCACAGTAGCATTTCTATTGTCTTGTTGTTCTTGTATATATGACTAAACTGAACACATGGATTCTTTCATCTTAAGATATAATATAACCTACAGTGTATTTAAATATCATATAACAAATAGGAATGAGAGCAGATACCTGTATATGAATATCCATCCTCCATACCCATCCTTATAGTGTATAATATGTATTCTTCCGTGCTAGATTTAATGCTGTTTGATGAGGTGGTTGCTGCCAGTGTTGGGGTCATATACAATCAGAAATGACCAAAGAACAGAGTCTCAGCAAGCAGCAGGTTCATTTTAGCTCTCTATCAGCAGGGCAGCGGTGTAAGCCAGAAAATGTCACAGCCTGGCAGGCTTTATGGCTTTTAACATAAAGACTAGAGCTGCGTGAGAGGGTTGTGTGATGGGAGACCTTGTACTGCTGCAGGAAGAGAGTGTTGGAGGGGAAAAAACCCACAGAATGGCAGGAAAAGTAAAAGAGATGAATGACTAGATGATTGGAGATGGAGAGGTGCTAAAAGAAAAGGAGAGTGGGGGTGGGAGGGGAGAGATAGACTTGGTAGGTGAAAGAGATGTAAAGGCAAAGATATGGGCAAGAGCAGTGTTTGGAAATGTGGGCTGGGTGCAAATATGGCATCACACTATGAAATGAAGACCTTCCATAGAGTGAGATTCTGATATTCTATTAAGAAAAGAAGCTACATGTATGAGATAATACATGTATGTGTAATTCGATCGGGGTGTAATGATACAAGTGTCTCTTTGTCGTGGTACAAACGGTACAGTTTGCTACAAGCAGCTTTTTAACATATTGCATAGCCAAATTTAACAAGCTCAAGCTGATTGGCGTCTGACTATGGTGAGTGCAAATGGCATACAGGCTCTAGAAAACTGCGCTTCTTTCAAATCAGCAAGGGGTCTTTTCTTTTTGAGGGTTGGGCTTTTTTAAATATATATTTTAAATAGTTCTAATGGGCCTAATATCTCTGGTTTTCTGAGATCACACATACTGGAGTGTATGATAGAACAGCACTGCGACTTGACCGTGAGCTGTGAAGGTGTGCAGCTCAGCGATGCACTGAATCTACGGTACTAACATCAAAGATGTGTGACGGCAAAGCCTGCGCTTGTGAAGCTTGTGGGAAAAAAAAATCTCAGGAGAAACTGCAGCATGTTTGACTAAAATGCAGTGAATGTATTTGTGGGATATCAAAGAATAACAGCATGTGTTTTCACTAGGGAAGCATGATGATATGACAGATAATTCCAAAAGAGCAGAACAGTGCTGAGCTATTATGCAGCCGTGTATTCGTTATCACACGAATCCAGATGGATTTAGTCCCTATTTGCACAGTTTGTAAAGGTTTATGTATGAGTAATGATAGTATCGGACATGTTTCTGATTAAATATTGGATTGGTGCATCCCTACTGTTTCTGATGTTGTGCACAATTTGGAGCAAACAAGTTCAAACTGAATGTATGTGATTTTTTGATTTTTTTTAATACAAACAGTCATTTTATTACTCATGATATCATCATCATCTATATTAGGAGGGGCAGGGGTCCAGAGACCATCCGTTGGCAGATTTCACTGCTCTTAGACATCAAAATCTGACCGTTAACAGGTGAGTTGAATCACATGTGCTTGAGCAGAAACTCTGCCCTTAAGGACTGGAATTGCCCATCCTGGTCAATGTACTTATTGTGGTATATATTTTTAAAAGATTGTAATATACATTAAACCACTGTAGAACAAAGATGCTTTGTAATACAGTTTCGCAATTCGATGACCATTAAAACCATGGTTGGTTACAAAGGTTTAAAAACCTGACTTTATTTACCGTAGAGAGTGAACCAACATTAACTACATCCTCCTAGACGAGCACAGAAACATTAAACCTTCTGAGTCTCCTTCATTTCCACCGTCCATCTCTTTATAGTGAATGTAAACTATCTTTATGCTTTTTGCTCAGAAGTCAGTGGGGAATGTAATGGTTTACCTGTAAACACACAGATTTCCATTATGACTTTCCATTATAAGACCTGTTTGGGTTCTTTTTACACTCTGACTGTAACTGCTTCCGTTCCTCCTTAAATAGACCATTTAAGGTGGAACAAACGTGAGGTAAACATGAGTTTTATAGAAGCTAATATGAGTTGTTTTACTAATGTTACAGCTAAACTACTGAACTAAGATGTCTCTTTTGTGTTTAGTAAACATAGCTATGTTAGCTCACTCACATTTAGTTTGTGTCTTTTCTCATTTTCCATTCCACCTTAAATGCTTTCAAAATAAAATGTACCTGATGCTGCATGTAAGGTTGAGTGGAAGCAGTGCTCATGATAGATGCTCATTAGATTAAAATGTTTGTCTTTTTAATAGTGTTTATTTAAAACTAAGTTTGTCTGCATTACTGATCACTGATTCAGTAACAGTTTGTAAGATTATCCTGTACAGAGAACCTATGGATATTATTCTCAGCCGTGCCTAAAACTGAAATTAAGGCTTAATGGAGATTTGATTAGACCTAAACACTGGTATTTGGAGAGCAGTGTAGCAGAGCAAGCAACAGTACAGGCCATTAATGCTGCAGCTGCAGTTAAAAATGACAGAAAGCATTCATTTCACCATTAAGACGCACATCAGAACTTCATCTTTACCTTTATTTATTGCACATTAAATGTGTTGTTCAGTATAAAACTTGTTGAAATGATTCCAGTTTGTGTATTTGTGTATAATTGTAACAATACCACCATAATACTGGTAAATCATGAAAATCATATTACATTTTGTAGATTCTCTAGATTGTAGTGGGGGGTCAAATAGTAAACAATAAAGATTTTAGAACGCATTCAGAGAAGTTGGACTAAAAACAAGGAAATGAAAGGGGTCAGAGCTTGGTTTGGTCATCTGTGATAGGCTGCTTTTTGTCTGGTGCTGATTTGGAAGAGGAGAAGCTTAGCAATGTTATGACGTTACAGTTGAAACATCTCTGGCATCTGTGGCCGCCAAGAAGGATTTCCCCTTTCATCGGACTGAAGGTGGTGGGTGAGGGGCGGAGTGGTGGAAGCAATCTGATTATGAGGCATCATAGAGAACGGATCCGATACCAGACCTTTGTTTAGGCACTTGTTACAGATTTACAGACAAAACAGGACTGAACTGTTAACTGATTGCGGAACCACAAACCTGTAATTTATCAGGATAAAATGCCGAATTGGTACAAGGAGTATGAGTGTGAAAGCGTAGCGTCTTCTATCTCATTGTTTTCAAATTACATGATGATGTGTTTCACTTGAACACTGCACCCACAATTTCCAGTAGTAAAGCTCAGTCCATATCTGTAAGCATACACAGAGCATGAAGAAATTTGGACAAAATTAACATAGTGTGGAGCGAAGGCTCCATCCGTGTCCATATTCATATTTAACAATGAGCATAAGTTAACCTGTAGGCTTGTGTCAGCATGTGTAGGTGTAGGGCAGACGTATTACCATTCAGTACATTCAGTTTTACATAGACTTTACTGTGGCCTAAGTAGGGCTGGAAAATTCAGACGAAAAAAAAAAATCATATCCTGATATATTTTAGCTGCATGACGATATACGAAATACAGTATGATGTGGAAAATACAATGTGAATAAATCAGGACACCCCATGAAAACCTGTCTTTTTTTTACTCAAGACAGAAACTAAAAGTTCTTCTCCATTTCTCCTTTATGCCTTCAATCTAATGCCCACTCCATAGTGTAAATACAGGCAGAGGGGAGCAGAGTAGAGGAGGAGGAGGAGCTGAGAGCAGGGGTTGGAGCAGAGCAAAGGAGCAGAAAACATTAAAACACTTTAAAACTCGATATAAACAATGTTGCCTCAGCCCATACCTAGCTGTTTATATCCCGATAGATATATTGATATATATTGCCAAGCCCTTAGCCTAAGTTTTTTCCAGCATTATTGCTACACAGAAGCAATAAACCAATACCAGAATTGCATGCTTAGGTTAGGCTGATTGGTGTGTGACTATGGTGAGTACTTCCTTCAAATTGGCAAAGCAGTTTTCTTTGGTATGGTTGAATTTAGCAGTGTGATGGATTAACGCTGTGCAGTGACACATGTCTAAGCTGAAAGCAAAGCTAGACTTAATAAATATATTACAGTTTTCATCTACTCATAGGCACACCCTGCCTAGGTTTCTCCAGTTCCTCTTTATTTAACAGCTTCTTTAACCTCAGGGCTTAAATCATTTAAAGGATGTCCTTTCTGTTCACCTTTAGAGCATGTGAGCATGTATGCACTGTCTGGCTGTGTGCTGATAAATAGAGCTATATTTTAAAACTAATGATTTTGCATCCCTGGCCTAACCTCAGTCCACATGCAGCACAACACACCTCCCTACCATAGCGCTCAAAATTTATCTAGTCTCATACACCAGTGTATTCATCAAAATGTAAAGCATTGCAACTCCCAGATATATTACAATACAGCCAGAGGGCCTCACTGTAAATCAACCACACAATGGCCTTGACATCTATATAAAGCTCATAAAGTTCAGGATTTCTGGTGTGTGTGTGTGTGTGTGTGTGTGTGTGTGTGTGTGTATGTGTGTGTGTGTGTGTGTGTGTGTGTGTGTGTGTGCGTGCGTGCGTGCGTGTGTGTGCGCACGCTGATATTCAGCATGTTTAATGTTAAGCAAATATTATTTGTGATACTGAGGTTCATTGATGATACATTGTATATTCAAATGTTTGTGGACACACCTTCTAATTTATACATTCAGCTACTTTAAGTTGCACCCATCAATGATGGCACAGATGTGCAAATGTGCACACACACCACGTCTAGTACCAGTAGAGAACACTGCCAACACAAAAGGACTCTCTGGGCATATTATGAATCTATTAGCACCTTGCCTAATGCTGGTCTAGGACTAAAAGGATATAAAGCGTTGAGCTGTAGAGCAGTTGAACTATGTTCTCTGGAATGATGCTGCTCAATCCAATATTTTGTGGGATGAGTTTGGGAATTTGTGATGATTTTGGAAGTTTAGGATGAGTTTGGAAGTTGGGGTGAGGTTGGGATCATCCAAAATCTTGACCTCACTAATACTCTTGTCCCTGAATGCAATCAAATTCTCACAGCAGTCCTCTATAATTTAGTAGAAAATTGTCCAGATGTGTTCCAGATGCTTCCAGGACAAAATATTGTTGATCTCCCATAGGCTTTCTTGGAAGATGTATCTATGGTTTCTTTTAGAAGCTCTGAGAAACCACTGAATCTATAATCAGCAATGAATTAGAATAGTACGGTAACTTTTAGTCATTTTTGATGTGATCTTATAACTCTTATTACATTTAGTCTATGATTTTTGTTTAATTGAATAGTGTGGGTGATGATATTGTTAATTTGTCACTACCTACAACATACTGTATAACATTGCTTTAACGTTTCTCTCTTTACATCTGCTGTTCGTCATTGACGGTAGTACCAGACCCAAGAGAAAACGAAGGGCATATATTTCCCTCTGCCATAAGGGGGCATCACACTGGTCTATGTCTGTGACTGAAATCGATCCTTATTTACATTTTAGGGTATTGAGTTTGTCAGCCATTTACTTCAGACTGTCTGAATTGTAAAGTAGAATTCAAAGGGATTTTGAGGACACTATAATCTCCCACAATTCACTGGTAATTTATGGAAAACATCGTAGTTCACTACATGAGCTCAGTGTGGACCAGAATGCAACTACGAGCCTCGTTACTAAGCAACACAGTGGAATGAAGGCAGCTGACCATGTTTGCTCATGTAATGTCAGTTCATTAATGGGAGGCTTATGTTTGTATGATACATAATCAATTATTATTCCATGAACAACGTAGAGCTTTACTAGCTTTAATTCAGAATTTAGTTTGTGTGTGTATGTGACCGGGGGTGATGTGCGTTGCTGATGAGGAAATGTCTGAATTCATCTGTGTTTCTACTGATACTGAGCAAACTAAAAAGTCTATCCCTATATACTAATGAGGGAGTAGGGATCCATTTTGGCCACAGCAGCGATGAAAATGCATTGTCACCTGGGAGCCCTGTGTCAGATTCTAAGCAGTGCTTTGTTGTCCTTGGCTACATAACGCACAGCAGAATGACTCATATAGTGTGGTTTTATTCAGAGAGATTGTCTTTGCCCTCAGAGCTCCATTCTGATTGGTAAGAGCTTGCTGTTATCTTTCTAAGTCAGATTAATAAAACAGCATACCATGCTGTTCTTGTGTTTTATTCTCCATAGCTGCAGTTGGAGACACAAACTGTAAAATGTGAAATTTCAGCTTTCTTAGATCATACTCATTACACATAAAACAAAGACTAGATGGAAAAAGTGGTCTAAAATCAGGTTATTACCAAGAATAGATATAACAATATAACACATATGCACATAGAATCATATGTAACTGAAGCGAATACAGCTAGAGTACTAGCTGTGTATCTAATACAGTAACATTACTTTAACAGTTGGGTTGGAGATTCAGTAATGGATTCAGAAATGAATTCCAAACAGATTTCTTTGCCATGGGGAAAGCAATGAGAGGACATTTTTGTATCATTTCTTATTTTAGAGGCAGGTATGTCCAAAAACACCAGAGTCTAAGAAAGTGATTTTAAAAGAAATGTGTTCCCCAGTACTTGTTATTATGATTAAACGAGTGTATAAAAGAAAGCATAAACAAAGCACTTCATTATGTTTACATTGCTCCAGTGCTCGTACACAGTGCTGTGATACATAGTTTCTCCTTTTGCGGATTTTGTTGCAGAATTATTTAACTTTGGGCCAATACATACCCTAATGTTTGTGGACATGCATTCTAATGAATGCATTCAGCACTTTTAATTTGCACTCATTGCTGACACTGGTGTGCAAATGTACACGCAGCATGTCTAGTCCCTGTACAGAAGTACTGCCAGCAGAATAGGTGTGCTGGAGCAGATAAACATGAACCTATTGGCACCATGCCTAATGCCAGGTGTGGGCTAGAGGGCCCAGCCAGCATTAAGCTGTGGAGCAATGGAATTGCACTGCTCCAAAATCTAGTAGAAAGCCTTCCCTGTACGGTAGAGACAGTTATTACGCCAAAAGGATAAGATAAAGTCCTTTAAAGATCCTTGTTTTTGGAAGAACAGTGAACAGTGAAAGTATACTTTACGTTGATCCATGTAGTGTATAATCCTTTAAGTCACTGTATATCAATGTATTCAAAGTGTAAAATCAAAGTGAAACTACTACACATTAGTTATCATATTGACTGAAATCTTAATTAGCTCAAGTTATCTCTTGGATGGACTCTAATCTCTGCTTCAAGACAAGTTTATCTGGGGGAGATCAGCACGAATACTGTCTGTAGCACCATTCTGAATATGCTGAAGTACAAGTAAAAAATATAATGCTGCTGTCAGGAAGAGGTCTGTGGACGTGATTGAGGGATGTTGGCCTCGTACCAGATAGCCACAGTTCAGTTCATTTTAAGCTCTATATAAATACTAGTGTGCTGTAGTTTTACTCAGCATGAGTACCACTATGAGTGGTAGAATACAGTGGAAAGGGAGAGTAGAATTGGTCACCACATATAGCAGACACCTGGTGGACAGACAGCAGTAAATCCTGTCTTCTTATAGACTAGGCTGAATTTGAGACTCAAGAAATACAGTTTACTGGTACTGAGCCCAGATTGTGAGGTATTCTCTTACATGTTACATTTACGACATTTGGCTAAAATGCTTTTCCAGAGCAACTTAGATTTGAATTATGTTACAGCGTTAGGTGAATGCAACACTTAGAGTCTTGCTCATGAACCCTTATTGGTGTAGCAAAGTGTTGCACAGCTGGAAAATTGAACCACATTCTGAGTGTCATGGGCAAGACAGTGTAGTACCTACCTACAAACAAGTCCCAAAATATAATAATACCACCACCATGCTTCACAGTTGGGAAACGTAGTGTTCTATGGAATGCTCTTTGACTCACAGACATACAGGTGTTGGACAATGAAACTGAAACACCTGTCATTTTAGTGTGGGAGGTTTCAAGGCTAAATTGGAGCCGTCTGGTGGCCAATCTTCATTAATTGCACCAGTAAGAGCAGAGTGTGAAGGTTCAATTAGCAGGTAAGAGCACAGTTTTGCTCAAAATATTGCAATGCACACAACATTATGGGGGACATACCAGAGTTCAAAAGAGGACAAATTGTTGGTGCATGTTTTGCTGGGGCATCTGTGACCAAGACAGCAAGTCTTTGTGATGTATCAGGAGCCACGGTATCCAGGGTGATGTCAGCACCACCAAGAAGGACCAACCACATCCAACAGGATTAACTGTGGAAGCAAGAGGAAGCTGTCTGACAGAGATGTTCGGGTGGTAACACGGATTGTATCCAAAAAATGTAATTCCCAAGATGAACTGACGCTGTATTGGCTGCAAAAGGAGGCCCTAGTTCACCATACTAACAAATGATTGTGGTCTAAAACCAGGTGTTTCAGTTTCATTGTCCAACCCCTGTAGCTTTGTGCTTTGTCTCATCTGTCCATGAACCTGACCCTTTAAATGATTTACACCCTGAGGAACCTGAACATTTTCCCAGAAGCATTGCGTAAGAGCCAGCCAAATTCAGAACTGGTGCTGGTCTGCATGTTATTGCTCACTATGCTGCAGCAGCTGATTTATCTTCTCCTTTACTTGGTAGAAGTAAAGATGAACACGTTTTAATTTAATTGGAACACTTTGGATTTTATTTCTTATTTAGTTCAAGTTGAATGTGGTTACTGTTGATATGACATTGCTGCTGTTAGATTGCAGTCTCTCAAAAACTTCCCAGTAAACTCAGACAGCTTGTAGATCGATGAAAATGTGGCTCGTGCAGATCCAGTTGGCCAACAAAGGAACAGGAATACGTGCCAGGCGTGCATTATATCGCTATACTCTGCTGACTAAAGGGATCAGTGAGGGGTTTGATACTGTTCTAATAAAGGCATTATGGTTTGGTGTGAAGTCAGGCCCCAGACAGTCTAGAAAATGTGTCTGCTGATGTAGATTAGTTATGGAGAAAAAACTGTCATTTCATTCAAATGGTGGATAATGCTGTTAGAGTAGAGCAGACATACATATTGAATACATCCTGAGCGTGAACATTACAAAGTTCTGGATCTACCATGAGCCCAAACTAAAGAACACAACTCTGATTTATCTTTATGTTCAAAAAGTTCTAATTTTGGCCTTGGTGGACCTCCTAAAGAACTGACTTGTGTACCAGATAAATGGCAGCGATAATCACTGAATGCTCAGTATGTGTATGACACTAGTTAGTCATTTTCAACTTGACTGTCAACATAAGCTGGGAATCCCAGCAGGTCAGAGCTAGCTTAAGGCGGTAGTTTTTAAAAATGATCCAAATTGATTTAGCTAGGCCATGTTTCTAATAGCATTCCATTAAGTGATCCTTTGCCTGCCTGATTATTAATTGTTTGCTGTCACTAGAGCACAAGCTCTGGCATTTTTTCCATAATAGATTATCTTTTAATGATAATTGTCAATGATTTTTTTTACTCCAGTTACATGTTTTGAATCTTTGGAAGGATGTGGTTATATAAAGAATCTTGTTTGTAATTCATATACTAGCATTTTCATGGCCATCTTGTCAGAAAATCATCTCAGCTACATTTGTTGTTGAAAATGAAAACAAATTTGTTCTACTCAATCAGCTACATTCCAATGGACTGTTTATACCAGAAAAAAAGCATTAGTGTGGAAAACACTAAACATGCCATTCCCTAGTCCTTCAGCTATATACTCTACACACACACACACACACACACACACAAAATTGTTGGTACCCCTCGGTTAATGAAAGAAAAACACATTACACCACAATGTTCACAGAAATAACTTGAATCTGACAAAAGTAATAAATAAAAATGCTATGAAAATCAATGACAGTCAGACATTGCATTTCAACCATGCTTCAAGAGAATTATTAAAAAAAATAAATTCATGAAACAGGCCTGGACAGAAATGATGATACCCTTAAATTAATATTTTGTTGCAGAACATTTTGAGGCAATCACTGCAGTCAAACGATTCCCGTCACAGGTTTTTAATTTTGAAGTTCACCTTTAATCTCTTTAGAAGTTTTTATGGGCTCTTTTGTGACCATTCGTATTATCCCTCTCTTTGATTTGTCATAAATCTTCCTCCTGCTGCCACGTCCAGGGAGGTTGACTACAGTCCCATGGATCTTAAATTTCTGACTAATATGTGCAACTTTAGTCACAGGTACAGCAAGCTGTTTGGAGATGGTCTTATAACGTTTACCTTTAACATGCTTCACTATAATTTTCTTTCTAATCTCCTGAGACAACTCTTTCCTTTGCTTCCTCTGATCCAGTGTGTGGTATACAGCATGTCACCAAACAGCACAGTGACTACCTGTAGCTCTATATATAGGCCCACTGACCAATTACAAGATTGTAGATGTGTGGTGTTAATTAGTGGACACACCTTGATTTAATATGTCCCTTTGGTCACATTATTTTCAGGGGTACCGTCATTTTTGTCCAGGCCTGTTTAATGAGTCTACTTTTTAAAATAATTCTGTTGAACCACAGTTTTGTTTGACTATATATATGTATAGTCACCACATATTGTTTTTGGACTCTGCAGTTTTAGTCATTATGCTGCTTGTTGTATAAGCATTTGTCCTCTGCTAAAGCAAGATCAGCTTTTCTGACAGCGTTTTGCATTTTGATGCTCATTTGATGCTGAGCTGTCCCCTTGACAATGGAGCTCTGATTGGTCATCCTGATTTTAATGCGTCTGTACAACATAAAACTCCATTAAAACGAAACACACGCAGCATTGCAGTCTGTTTGTTTCAGATTCACAAAATATATATGTTTATTACTTGCAGACATTTTCATATACTTGTAGCATTTGGTGAAATCAACATTCATGCATTAAATACCATTTGATTCCAGTAAATTACATTACAAAATGACAATACATTTAACTGTTCCAAATCACCCCCACGGCGATGTGAAAGACTGAAAAGACTCTGACTGATTGCTCCATTCTGCCCTCCCAGCTCCTTGTTAAGCTCCATGTCTGCACACTTTTTATTCTAATGTGCAGTTTCCAAAAGTGCTGAGAGGTCAGAAAAGCTGCTGATATTGAGGGTGGATGTAAAGGTGGTGTAAGGTGAAACAAAGCACTAAATTTAATTCCCTTTGCATTTATCCTGTTTACTCATGTCCAGCTCTAAACTGCTACCTAGGACAGCCCTTATCATTTTTACATCGAAGTACCCGCACTGAGAGGCTAAGGTCACCGAGAGGCTAAGGTCTGGACATACATCCAGAGTCACATAAAGCTCCATGGCACTCTTTTGAGATGTTGCCAATGCAAGTTCAATGGATAGCTCCACATACTTAGAAGAGAATGAAGGTGAATGAATGAAGAAGAGAATGAAGGTGAAGCTTCTGTTCTCTGCCAGCCAGCATGATTGTGCTGAGAGAGAATGTGTAATTATTCTCTTGGACTCTGGGCCACAAGTAGCTCAGGCATTGCTGGGTATTTATTTCACAACTCTGGAGACCCACTTGAGTGGGATTTCATTTTAGAATTTGGCAAGTATTTGGACAAAAATCTGTTTTGGTATTTGGGAACCAAAAGTGGCTCATTAATGTCCTTGGATCCAAGGAGATCTTCACTTTTAATGTTTGTCCCTGTAGCCAACACTTCTTCTCTGTCATAGGTCCTAAGATGGAATCTGGTGGGACTCCACAAGATATGTTGAATCTGTTACCAAAAATTATTTTACATCACATTACTTTCTGCATATGGATTGATAACGGAATAATATACCATCAGGTTCTGGGGGATAAGAGTGTGATTACTTTTGTGTTATAATAGGGAGTGGCATCATACGGCTCTTTAATGTGGTTCTTTTTTCCCTCTTGTGGCTCCACTGTAGAATTAAAAATAAAATAATAATTCTCTGCAGTGAAATGGATCTTCTACATATTTAAAAAAAAACAACAGCCAGTCAGATTGCTGGTTATGAATAAAGTCTTGCCCTTCAACAAAAAAGAGCTAATCAGTTCACTGCTTACAGATAGAGTTCTGCTCTTCGACATAAAGCTAATCAGCTTGCTGGTTATGCCATGAGATCGGCACAGTGCAGTTTTCAGAACAAGCAGGAAAGATCAGTTTTGTTTGTTTGTTTGTTTGTTTTTGCATTACTGAGCCAAATGCTACGAGCTATTCACAGGGTATTCTCAGGTTTTTATGTTCAGAATCTGTTTAGTACTGGTAACAATCGTAACAAGTTCCAGTATTTTGGGGGTGTTCAGTAACGTGTGCAGGTTAGCAGTGAAAGGAGAGCATAGATGGTCAGTGTGGACTGTAAACATTAGCTTAGCTGTGTGTTAATTCTGAGTCATTGTAGAGACACTGCTCTGATGGGAATTAAAAGGTGTAATTTCATTACTGCTGCTTGTTTTCACACAAATTCCTGGCAAAATGTTTCTAAACACCGGAATAAATGTAGAACTGCTTTTCCCCTGGAGATTGTTGTGTAGCAGTACCTGACAACAATAAAATGGACATTGATTTTTTTATAATTATTTTTATTTTATTTTAATTTAAATTCCATTTAATTAAATTCATTTAATTGAAAATTGTCTCTTCTTAAAATGTGGGTTGCCGACCCCTGTGTTTTACTTCTGTACGTCTGTATGGGTTGAGTGTCTAGGTGTATCACTTTCTAGCTTACTGTATCCATTTTTTATGCAACCCGACAATCCTATTTTCATTTTTATTCTCTTTGCTTCGTATTGACCTGGTCCGGCTGTGACTGAGGGAGAGGAGAGAAAGCTGCGTAGAAGTCCACCTCATTCAGTTTCAGACACTACATCACTCACGCTCTAACCCCACCAGCCCACTCACTTTAGCAGCCCTGCTGGGAGGGTCTCATTCATTCTACTGCTGCAGTATTTACCGTGTTACCATGCAGCAGAACATTTTATTACCAGAAGACGATATTGGTCCAAGACTTCATTAGTGTCTCATGCTATAATCACTCTCTAATTGGTATAAGGCTCAATGAAATGACTACACCACCGCTCGCTCGTGCAGCAGCGCCATAACAGATCTGGGGTGATGCACAAGATGCAGGAGACTGGCATTACCTTTGATTTTCTTTACGCAGACGTCTCATCCAGAATGACACATGCTTTAGTTCCTGCATTTGCCTCAGCTGGTAGCTTAGAGCGAGGGAGATTGGCTGTGAATCACATAAAATAAAGCTCTCACCTCAGTAATGAGAAATGGGCATCTTCCTATGGATTTAGATCAGTGTTTCCCAACCCTGTTCCTGGAGGCACACCTGCCCTACACGTTTTAGCTTTAACTCACCCCTTTCAACTCTGAAGGGCTTGTTAATGAGCTGATTAGCTGAATCAGGTGTTTGGGGAGTAGGGTAAGCTAAAATATGCAGAGCAGGTGCGCCTCCAGGAACAGCGTAGAGAAATACTGCTCTAGATCAGTGTTTGTGCTCTATACTATGCTTTTTTCTGGCTTGTTATGCAATGAAAACCACTCAAGCTGTACTTACAATATATGTTGTTTCCGAGCTAATGAATAAATAAAGATTCTTCATACTTGCTTATATTGTTACTCACTTATATCTTACGGGCACGGTTCTTTGTAGAGCCACAAATATAGTTCTCGTGTGAGAGCATAGATCCTTTAAACTGGTCACAAACATTAACGAGTGAAGGTTCTTTAGACCTTCAAAAGGTTTTTCACAGTCTCACACATCTATTACATTCTCACATCGCTATCTCTTTGTGGTTCTTTATCGAACCAAAAATGGTTCTTATGTGAGTGCAAAGAACATTTATATTTGTCAGAAACCTTTCTAAAGGATCTATATATCATGTGAGCGTTCTTAAAACCCTTTACGTTAGACATTTAGGAGTTTCTTCTCTTTCTCTCTCTCTCACTCACTCACTCACACACACACACACACACACACACACACACACACCTCTGTTATAGATTTTGTGATTTTTAGGTGTAAAATGGGATGTTTATGGCATCGCAGGAGGAACCTTCTGAAGTGTAGCACTGATGAATTTTACAAAGGAGCTTGGAAATATGAGCACACACACACACACACACACACTCCTAAAACAGGAGAGAGACAGAATCTTATAGAGATGCTTTCAGACCTACCTGTGCACAAAATTGCCATTCAAAGAGAAGGCAGCAATTAAAAGTCATTACTCTAAAGCACTCATTGATTCACCCTCTCTTTGCTTTTCTTAGACGACGCTAAGTGAATTTAGAAGCCAGACTAAGAAGAGGAGCTCCATCCTTGGCTGTAGGCCCATTATCGTGGACTAAAGGTAAATCGGAGTTGTGTGTGGGGAAGAGATGGGGTGGGGTGGGGCACAATTTTATCATCATTAATGGGCAAATTAGAGGGGATTTAGCTGTGTGTAGACTGCTTCTGACAGACTGTGTGGTTCAGCGCTCTCCTCTCAGACCTGAAGTTTCCTCCTCCTCTTCCTCCTCTCTCTCCCTCCCTCCTGCTGTGAGGAAGGGTGAAGTCAGGCGAATTGATGAGGTGAGCTGGAAATGGATAAATCTGCCTACATTTGCTGGCTTTCATTTTTCCCACTGCTGTGAGGCAGTCTGATCTTTTATCACTCCCTCATCACTCCTCCCTGGGCCCTGTTCTGTCACTCTCCCATCACTCCTTCATCGGGGCAGACCTGTTCATGTTCAAACTGACTGTCACCCAGCCTATCTTAGGGGTATGTGTTATATTAGTGTCTGTGTGTGTGTTTGTGTGTGTGTGTGGGTGTGTGTGTGTGTATGTTTGTGTATAAAGTCACTTAGAATGTAAGTCTTGGATCTCAGGATGGTTGGGAGAATATAATAATACCACAATCATCTTCATGCAAAGCCTTGCATTTTTAATTAAAGCAGTGCTTCACATTGGAAGTTGAGCAAATTGTTGATTACTGTGAAACATCCAGTTCAAATGAACAAAAATGTCATTCTCTAAATGTCATTTCTGTTGAAATGTTACACAGCTGTCAACATGTTTGTGAAATCAGATATAGAGCATAAGCATCACTGCAGATATTCCTTTCCAGCTGTTTATATAATATACACTTAGTCACTGGAATGCAAAAATCTCCATGTTTGACGTTTTCGACCTTTTTGTATCACTTTGAATCTTGCAGGTGCTGTTTGTTGTGTCAAAAATTGTGAATGAATGGACCAATAGAAATCTATTTACAATAGAAATAATAGGCAGACTTGCATTATATTTGCATTTGGAAGATGGACATATATTCCTTTAATTTAAATATTGTCATTTGTGCACAAATATTTGCAGGAAAAATGTTATGTATGGAAATCATTTTGGAGCATTTCTATTGATCTATTTATGATGGAATTTGATATTGTTTCATAATATAAAGAACAGTTGCCAGATTTACATTATTTCATAGGTCAAAATCATCAAAAATATACATACGAGG
Organism: Acestrorhynchus altus; assembly: GCA_034509495.1. Classification (NCBI taxonomy): domain Eukaryota; kingdom Metazoa; phylum Chordata; class Actinopteri; order Characiformes; family Acestrorhynchidae; genus Acestrorhynchus; species Acestrorhynchus altus. The sequence continues at coordinate 25,752,862 of CM067508.1, forward strand.
TTTTTTTTTGTGGGAATGGTTAAGATCACTGTTTGTGATCTGGAAGTGGCTCTGTATCCGTTTAGGTGGCACCAGGCACAACCACCTGGGAGAAGAACCCAAGGAATCAGCTTCTGGCTGGTCCGTGAATGCCTGTGGAAGGTAGTGGACGAGGCTGTGGTTGATTGTATGTTCCCTGAAATAGAAATTTCAACACAGTGTGGTGAATTTGATTGGATTATTTAGTTTTATTAATTATATAAATTAAGGGTTGTGTAATGATTGGTTAATTTGTCATTACTATTGGAAAAAAAAACCAGCCGTAGCTTGATACTAGGGGCTAACATAGTGGTGGATGCTGTGTTTCAAGATGGGAGGTCTACACTGTTGTTTTTATTGTACTTCAGTAAGCTTTTTTTCAGACACTAGTATATTCCCAGATGTTCAGTATAAATTACAAACTAAAATCATCACAATTCTCAGAATCTCAGCTCTTAGCTCAGCTTATTCTGACTCTGACTCTGACTCTCTGCTTATGCAATATGTTGTGGTGAACTGTTTTGTTTCAAGCCTCCAGTAGCAAATAAAAAATGAGAGATCCTCAGTGTTTGATGACTGGTGTACTGCTTTAGTTAATGCAGATGTGGGACTGATAGGTCTAAAAGGAACTGGTGTTTTTGCATGTGAATTAAACAGGCTTGTCTAATCAGATGAATCCATTTATGAAATGGATTGTGGTTCATTTTAAGGTATAGTCGTATAGCAATAAATGACACTGTTCATTGTTTAAAACAAAAATGATATTTTGATTGAAACTACACTCCTACTTTAACAATACCCTACTTTCCCACCTCTGTATTTCATGCATGGTGTTCACCAAATAAACAATAGTAATCCATAATCTCCAGGAATTTGGGGCTTGGGTAGTGTACAATATGTGGATCCTTTACTGAACATAATAATAATTTATTTTATTGATTATTCCAAAATTAAATTAATTCACCAGCTTTTAATCATGTATAAACGCCTGATGGTCACACAGATGTTTGGTTTGTCCCGAAGACAGATGTTTCTTTACTTCTCGATTTAATGAAATAGTTGGCAGCTCTTCAGTTTTAGTACGTGTTGTTCATTAAAGATGTGCGGAGGGGAGGAGTTGCCTTTTCTCCAGGTCGAGGTATTCTGACTTCTCCTTTGAAGTGCTGTTGGGGGTGATTGAGCCTCTCGAGGCTCTGCCCTCTCCTGTTAGAAATGTCTACAGTTTTTGTTACATAAATCCCTGAGCCAAGTACCCAGAGACAGAATGCATCCTATCTGCATGTTAATTGCATGGTGTTTGTCAAGTGGGTCTTGGCTCTTCGGAGTAGAGCACAGATACTAAATAAATTATGTGCCTCAGGCCTGCTGCATGATCTTCCGGGAGGCCGCGTGTGCACTGATATGAGATGGAGGTTTCTGAATGGCACAGCAACCCCCCTCCTCAATCTGCTGCATCTAATGGCACTTAGTTTTCTTCATTTACGGAGTTTAATAGCATTTTTCCCTGTTACTTAATGTTTCTGAGGTTGAAATGCCCTAAAATCTTCTTGTAGAAGCTGCGTTAACTCTGGACTTGATAGAATACAGTGGACCAACATCTACAGATGGCATGTCAACCTAAACCATCATAGACTTTTGAAATTCCACACTGAACTTCAGACACCTTGGATTCTGTGCCTCTTCGCTCTTCTTCCAGATTCTAGGAGCTTGAGTTGAGTCGCTAGGACTCTTGATTTCCAAATGAATTGGAAAAAATTCTTTGGCGCACCGGGCAATGGTCCAGTTCTTTTTCTCCTCAGTCCAGATGAGATGCTTCTGATGCTGTGTCTGCTTCAGAAGGGCTTGATATTAGAATGCTGCAGTTATAGCCCCTTTCCTTGAGATGTCTGTACGTGGTGGCTCTTGATGCACTAATACCAGCCTCAGTCCACTCCTTGTGACGCTCTCCCAAGTTCTTGTATTGACTTTTCTTGACATTCCAGGCTGTGTTCATCACTCTTGCTTAACCATGATTGTGGTTGTGTGTGATTATATTTTAATTCACACGTAGATCATTTGAATAGTTTGAATAGTAAATTACTTTAAATGGAATAATAGTCTGATACTGGATTTCTGGTCTCGATGTCCTATAAGCAATACTGCTGTTAGACATGTCTACAGTTTTTGTTACATAAACCCCTGAGTAAAGTACCCAGAGATGGATGCATGTTCATTGCCTGGTGTTTGTCAAGTGGACCTGGGCTCTTCGATAAGCCATACCGCCTAAAAGTACAAAAGTCTTGAAATGCTTAAAAATTGTTTTGTTAAAAATGCACTTGTGCTAAAGACGCACTTCTATAGTGGTCCATTTTACATTTTTAATGTATTTCTAAAAACTCAATGTCAGTGGTTAACTTTGAAATGAGTCAGTTAATATAATAAAGGAAAGGGCTCCTGTAACTGCAACCCTGCATTCATCCTAGCAGGTGAGAGAGTAAAAAGAGCCCAGTCATTCCCTAAGAGAGTGTACCATTTGTAGATGTGATTTGGCGACAAGTGGACAGTGCCACAGTGACCAAGCAACAAATCGAACGTGTCTGAAATCTCAACTTCTGTTCTTTGAACTTTTAGTTCCTAGCAGCATTTGTTCCTCTACTGTCAAGGGAAGACTTTCTGCTAGATTTTGGAGCATTGCTGTGAGAATTCCATTGCATTTAGTGACATGAACATTAGGGAGGTCACCTAATCCCCAAGTCCCCAGCTCATTCCAAAAATATTGGAATCATTCCAGAGAACACAGTTATACTGCTGTATGTTGGGGGGGCTTCATATCACTCTAGTCCCGTCTGGCATTATGCCAGAGGAGAACTTTTCAGTCATTTTCTACAGGGACGAGACAAGCTGTGTGTGCATTTGCACATCTGTGTAGAGCAATTCTGTACAGCTTTCAGTAGCTGAATATATTCATTAGAAGGGGTGTCCACAAACATTTGGACGTGTAAGGTAGTGTCAGTGTATAACAGTAGAAACACAACACTAGCTTAGTTCATATGTCTTTACCTCAGCAGTCCTTCACTGAATGTGGAAAAGAGCTGAGGGGCAGTGGAGCAGCAGCTGAAGGAGAAAGACATCCCCACTGGGAGGTTTGGGTTGGGGGAGGGGGTGAATGAAGGCATGTTGAGGAGAGGAAGGTTGAAGTGGGGTGAAAAGGTCCGGTGGAGTAAAGTAGATATTCAATCACTGGAAGCTGTCATTTTCAGTCTGCCACGAGTGACTGACTGAAGTCAGGGCCTCTTGGCTCCGAAAGTCCATTTTAAATCTCTACAGTCCATTGCCTCTTTACCTCGCGTGAACTGCTACAGCCCGTCATTATCTCTCTCTTTCTTGCTCTTCACACTTTCTTTTTTTTTTCCTCTCTTTTTTCCCCACATTCCCATGGACAAGCCAAGGCAAAGTGAGCTGGAATTGAAGATTCTGCAATTTGGATGCTGAATAGGTTTAATGCCATCTGTCATTTTCACTTGCCAGTCTTAGGATGGCATGTTTCTGTGTTACTTGGTAGTAACTACAGCTTATGCAATGTGGGTAGAACTCACGCTTGTGAAATTTGGTTCTGTGTTGCATTCATCAGTGTTAGCTACTGCATGTTCTGCATGTTCCAAACCATAAAGTCAATTATAGTTATTCAGGATGAATACACTTCCTGTTACACCCCTGACAAGCACAAAGAGCATCTGATACCTACTGACCTTTAAACTGGCCACAGTGATTGGGATTTTCAGTTCTGTTCTGATTGGCTGCAGTATGCATACATTTCTGTGCATTTTATCTGTACAATGTGAAACATACATTCACTCGAAGACAGTTCTTTAAGTTGTATGGTGCAGAAGAACCATGTTCACATTAAATCTCCAAATGATTGCGGACATCCATTATGATGAATGTGTTCACCTACTATTAAGGTGCACCTATTGCTGACCAAGGTGGGCAAATGCACGCGCACGCACACACACACACACACACACACACACACACACACACACACACACACACACACACACACACCATAGACCCTGTACTGCCAATACAATAGGACTCTTTGGAGCAAACATGAACAGGAACAGTTTTGCTCCATCAAATACTTTTGAAATGGTTTGGATCCTGACTTCATAGCAACAAAAAATAGCACAGAAATGCAATCAAATACTCCCAGCAGTGCTTCAAAATCAAATAGAAATCCCTCTCTAGACTTTTTTAATACCCTTAGTTTTGGAAGAGACTATAAATGCACAGCTGTCCCAATAATTTTGTCAGTGTAGTGCATGTTAGTGTGAAGACCCTTTTAACTGGTAAAGAAATGTATGTCAAGTGGATGTTATTTAGACCTATTAAAGGGTCTTCACACTACAAACAGATCCAAAAGTGGTTGGTCTATGGCATCACTCAAAGAACCATCTGAAGCACCTTTATTTTTAGAAGTGTTTATAAAGCTTGTGCTGTCACTTCATCAGGATTATTGGCTTCAGGCCAGAGATCTATGTAAAACTGAGGCCCAGGAAAATGAAATAATGGCCTGCAGCAGGACATGGGCATCAAGGGAGGAACAGAAAATCAGACAACTACAGTAGCAGATAATATGTGAGGTAATGTTAGAACTGAACCGAAAATGACGCTCACTCAGCTTTCAGAGAGAAGCAGTGAAAGAGAACACACCCAATTACGCTTCTAAGTTCCAACACCTGTTTGTGAGCAACAACAGTGAGTGTCAAAGCACCAGTCTAGCTCAGCACGAAATGCACACCAAGGATGTCATGCTGATCGGGCAAGGAGCCAGTTCACTGCTGCTTGCCTTGAGAAGCAAAGTAGATGCCAAAGATAGAGTAGAGCAGTGCTGGTCACAATATGACCAGTGTACCTAGAGAGAGAGTTCCTCTTCTTCAAATTTTGCCAGCATTCCTTTAACAAATGAGCTTCAATCAGGGATTAGTCTGGTGATGGGCCTGTTGGAATAGCACACGCAGATTTGTTGATCATCTCAACCAAAACAACAGTAGGACTTGTCACAAAAGATAACTTGCTTTGGTGATGTGGACATGCCGTTAGGGGCAGCTGTCATAATGTTCTGCATGTATGTAATCCTGCTTAGTGCAGTCCTCTTTCAGTGGTCCTGGTAATTACTGAATGTCCGCTATTGTGGCTGTTGGCTCACTCCACAGATGTCGGCAATCCATTGGTTCTCTCTCAATGTGGAGATCTCACAGATTATTCATGACACTAGTGCTTGCCGCCTTTAATCCACTATAGTGGGATAGTGATATTTGCATGAACGGTATGGTGCACAATACATCTATAGGACCATCCTGGTTCATGGACCCCTACAATGTGAACCCTCTGAAACTCTTCCAACTGCTCAATTTTTTTTTTTTTTGCAGACTCTTTTCCTTTGCTTGCAAAGAGACAATAGCATGAGTCAGTCATTGCTTATCTCATGCACTGAGTTTGAAAATTGAATTATTTGCATGTCTCACAATGTCAAAGTCCCCACTAAATTTCATTTCTGTTGGTTGATTTCTTCTGGATGCAACTTTTTTTTTCCCTGTGCATGTAGTTAGACTTAGATTAACTTCACGTTGCTTTTGTTATATCAAGGACTTTTCTTCTGTAGTTAGAGGCCCTTCAAAGCCCTCAGAAACAGTACTTACTGAAACCTCTGTACCTCCCCTGCCCGACCAAGCTAAATTTGGAGTTAGAAGACTGTCAGCTGTGGATCCATTCTTCTTTAAAAAGTGGCCTCCTCCATCAGTATTTGAGAGAGGAACTACCATACAGTGATGTGCTGTGAACCTCTATCAGTAGTGGAGGAAATGCAGCACCTCAGGAGAAATAAAACACTGTGTGGGGTTGGATTCACTGCTGAGATTTGCCGTTCTGTGGAAAAGATGTCTTGAAGTTGGCCTGAACCTGCGTGCACTTAAAGAGAATCTGTAAATAGTGTATTTTAATTATAGTTTCTAAGATGGTCTATAGATTTTTAGCTTCAGATGATTGGTTTAGCAAGATGTTCTCTCTGAACAGAGCTTAAATGAATGTTTCCCTTTCTAGGTCTGATGATTCCACTCATTAATTAGCTTATTATGAAGCTCTTGGAAACACACATGTAAATAGAGATTTTCTGTCAAGTGATATATAAAGTGTCCATAAAGATAATTTAACAACAAATATGTGCACAGCTGTAAGATACTGCAGAATAGTCTGTGCTGAGGATTCATGAAGATGTAAACAGTGTACTTTCGGCTACTGAGCTGAAGATTTTGAGTCATGTAGATTCAATCATTGCTATTAGAAATATTGTAATGTATCTATGAGGTACCAAAAATAGTTATTTGGCTTATAACATTAGTGTCCAGTGACCAAATTTCATTGACACATCTGATTGTCTATCACCGGAACACTCAGATGTTTAAGATCTTCTCACATTAAGTTGTTTTTTTTCTTTGACAAAAAACCCCCCGAAAAAACAGATGTGCAAAGATGCAAAATGAAGAACCTCCAAAAGTTCCTCAAGAATCCTGTACTTTTTACAGTGTGGACCATTCACACAAAGTCAGATACATTATTTGCTTAGTAATCGGGGCTTGAAACTCCATAGCTCTCATGAAGTTCCACTCATTCTCTGCTCCCTGTCCACTTTCAGCCACTTTCCCTTCTCCACACGAGTGCTACTTAGTAAAGGATGCTGCAGTTCTCAGCTCTTTGACCATGAACAGAGTAGGATGCACCAGACACACTTTTACAGGCTACATAAAGTCCCTTGTAAAGTCATCACCATCATTCCCCAGCCTTTCACCTCGGATCTGATATATATTTTAACCTCAGCATTTTTATAGTCAGAGTGTTGCTTGACATATAGGTTTTGGTATTCTGCTACAAACAAGCTCTTTTGTCACTGTCTTAATGCTCATTTGTTTGGTTAGCCGCCATGACAATGGAGCTCTGATTGATCATCCTGATTTTCAGGCATCCTTATTCCGCAGCAGCAGAGCAGGCTCTAATTAAAACATTTACACATCGTTGCAGTCTGTCAGTTTCGGATGCCATTAATATACGTGTTCATTTTCCAAACTTGACGTGTTTTCTTTTTCATCTGTTTTGGCTTAAAAGTGTGAAAGGTTGTTTAAGTGGATGGCTCCAAAACAGACAGGCAGATATTGGCAGGCATGGAAAATAGACAACAAGCCGACGGAGTAGTCCTCCCAAGACAGGACACAATTTTCACAGCAGAGACCTACATTCTGCTTTTGGTCCTTGATCACACCCAAAACATACAGGTACATACACAGCTTCCAAATCTTGCTTGCAGTAGCTGAGAGCCTTTGAGTTTGTTCACTTGATAATAACTGTCATACTGCAACAAGCATACTCCAAGATCTGACGTATAATGTTGTCTTCTGCTTGATCCCAGATGACTATGGTGTCAAGGGCAATGAAAGGGCAGACTGTGCAGCAAAGACCACTGTTGTGATGCTGGATGTTGTCTGCAAGAAGTCACCAAGTGATGCCAAGTCTGCTTAGACTTTATATGTTATGAAGAAATGGCAAACCAAGTAGAACAAGCTAAATAAACTGCACAGGGCCAGGTGGAACCAACACTACATACTGCACTGGACATAGGAAATGATCACCCTTCCCCTGTTAAGGGCAGGTGGTTTCCTTTCTGAACATGCCAAACTTGCCCTTACAGTCAAGAATTTATTAATAAAATGTGCAATTTACCATCATGAGACTGAATCAGTTTATCTCCTCTGATAAAGGAGATCTTTACTCTTAATGCTGCATCACTGATCAAATTACTTTCAATTATGAAACTTAAAGCACAGATAGGTTCCCCCATGACACCCTCCTCCCCGAAAAACTATTCTGCCTCGGCATTAAACCTCCTTTGCCTAACTTAACCTAGCAACCATTGACAGTATAACCATTAATTTTACTACAGAACCCTTGAAGAACCATTTCGTATGGATCTAGTTAGGTGGCCCTGAGAAGTTGCGGATGGTTTCAGTGGTTTTTGGAGCTTGGAAACATTAGAAACAGTGAAATTCAGAATTTATTCATTTTCAAATTTGAATTTCATTACTGACATGAATGGATTTCATACCTTTAAGCACATTTATACAGTCCCTTTACACTTCACGAGATTCCATATCTTTAGAGACATTATATACATTATACATTAGGTTGTGAGAAGGTCTACTTTGTGTATATAACTTCACATAGTTCTCAGCAATTATTATAATATATATAGAATTTGATGATGTGTTTTTGTTAATGTATGTTACTCTTTACAGGTAATTGAAGGATTGAACAGCGAGTGTATGCCACATTTGTTGATCTGTAAATAATTCTCCATTAAATAGGCTGTAACACACATTATATGGCTATTAAAAAAGGGATCACATCCAATGATGCACTAATAGCGCACTCCTTTTAAGTTTCCAAGGCCTTGAAGGGCACTTTCACCACAGGAACAGAGTTCTCTTAGATCTTAACGAGAATGTTATGTGTGGTCAGGGCACCCGCATAGTTTTACTGAGACAAAACAGCTGGACCACTGCAATGTTGAAGGAGTTACTGCAGCTGCACTGCCCTGTACGTGTGTGGGTAAGCTTGTGTGTATATTTAAGGTGTGTGTGCTTCTGAGTTTGATACTGAGCTGGCTCAACACGTTTCCGCTTATTTCATCCTGGACCTGAAGGTTAATAGTCTGTTGGTTTAAATCACTGATCGATTAAGCTATTACAGAAAACGATGCTGTTTTTCTTTAATCTTTCAAATGAATTGATTGAGAGGTCTTAACTCCCCTTCCTACCCACTCACCCCCTCGCTCCTCGGTTTACTTTGACTGTATTTAATCTATATACGTTTATTTCTTCCCCTCTTAGCCAGTCAGGATCACAAAATTTGAGATTTGCTTTGGAACTTCAGCACTTATATTGTGCAATCAGTGTCTAAGAGATGAAAGCGTGAATACCCATTGCTCATTAGCCCAGTTAGCCATGTCAGGCTTTTATCCAGTGCTTTATAGGTTTTCCATCCTCAGCCACCCAGCTCTCGCCCACTTTAATTCACTCTTAATAGCTTTAATTGCTTATGGATGATGGTAAGACCAGACCCATCAGTCTAATGATGATGTAGAAGGCCAGACCAACCACAGCTGCAGTAGAAATGTAGTGGTCTGGAGATGAAAAAGATGGACGAGGGAAAATCCATTTGTCTTTTTCCTGGACTGCAGCAAGGCCAACACCTCCGCTCCCCCCCCCCTCTCTTTCTTCCTCACTTTGTTACTTTATCTCTTAAGAGGAATGTTCTAGAGCTGATCCGAGTGCACACTCTCGCTCGCTCTCTCTCCCTCTCTCTCTCCCTCAAATGAAGTTAAATATATTTGCTTTTGGGCTATACAACTATGACTAGGCAACTTTATATAATGTAAAGATGTAAATTAACTTTGAATTAAAGCATAAACATGCTAGAAAATGCATGCTGATAAACAGTTATCAGGAAAATATCAACGGCATATCAGTGACGTAGCAACAGTGAAGCATCTGAATACATTCAGTAGACTTTTAATGAACTGCATGACGTGTGTATAATCTGCTGATTCCAGTTGTTTTATTTGGAGAATCCAAGTTCAGGTCTGCTCACCTGAGAAATCACTGATCCTGGAGCAGGTCTGGTACTGACCATCTCAGCATCTCCAACATCTGTTATTGACATACTGCCTAACCCAGTCTGTAACCGGAGCTTAACTGGATTAGGTTGAAATTACAAGGCCAGGGTGAGTCTTGGATTTAGGTCTTGGGTCTTGGGTTAGGGTTAGGATTAAGGCCAGGATGATGGTTAGTATTAGGTTTTAAATTGAGGTGAAGGTTAGGATTTAGGATTACATTTTTGGTTGAGGTGAAGGTTTGGGTTAGGAGTTAGGATTAGGTGTTTAATTAAGGTGAAGATTTAGGTTAAAGTTTAGGATTAGGTTTTGAATTGATGTTAAGATTTGGGCAAAGATTTAGGATTAGGTTTTGAATTAATATAAAGGTTTGCTCTAGAATTTAGGATCAGATCCTTTACAGAGGAAGGATAAAGAAATCATTCAAGCAAACCAGAGTTGTTCTTTTCAAGAAATATAAAGAACAAATTGAAATGACTATTTAAGATGATTAAGATGGTTAAACTATTTGACCAAATTAGCTCTTGAACATTATAGGGAAAGTTTTGAGTTTGATGCTCTAGCTGGTCTACCAGCATAACCATCCTGACAAAGCTAGTCAACCAGTATGATCAAGCTTCATCCTGTTGTCCACTATCATGGTCTTCCTGTTGTCCACCCACGTAATCATGCTCTGGTCCACCAGTGTGGCCCAAGCTGGTCGTGATATGGACTTTTCAGCCGTAGACATGTAGAGACTGTGCATATGTCACAGATCTTTTTTCTGTCTTTCACTCACTCTCACAAACACCCAGGCACCTTTTTTTACACCCCCACGTGTAATCACATTGGGACAGAACCTGAGGAAAGAAATAGCTGTTGACAGCTGGTAGTTAATACGTAATACATTGCTCTTGCTAAAAATTGCTCCTTGATAAAGCACATAAGGGTGTGTGTGTGTGTGTGTGTGTGAGAGAGAGAGAGAGAGAGAGAGAGAGAGAGAGAGAGACATGAGAGTCCTCTGAGGTCCCACACATAGCACAACGCAAGTTCCACCCCTCCCTTCACTCAATCACATTCTGGTTGAGGTGGTCCCTCTGTGAATTCTGTCTTGCTCATGTAGGTATTTCATCTCCACTTGTCAACAGGAAATAGAAGTAGGCAAGACGTTTCTGGCATGTTCATGTTAAGCAGCCGATCTTTTTTATCTTTTCTAATTTGGCTCCATCGTGTCACACATGTTCACACAGATGCACATGCATGAGTACAGTCTTGAAATGGCATGTTCTGAAAAGGTTTGTATGCTATAAATGAAACCAGGAAGCAAGAATAAACACAGTTTATGCATAGCAGGAAAACATAAAAAACACTTGTCTCTCCTGCATATATTTGTAACATGCATATGAGTTTGCATCATGTTTAGCATAAGAGAAATGCCATAAAACAAGTTGAAACATTGGAAGCGGGGCTTTTGTTGACATTTAAAAATATACATCCCGCGTGGTTCTTGTTGAATGCACTGTTTTTCCCTAGTGACTGTTTGAACTAATCTAGAACATACACTGCATCACAGCGCTTCACTTTTTGCACATTTTATGTACAGCCTTATTCCAAAATGGATGAAATTAATTTTTTCCATGGAAATTCCACGCGCTCATGATGACAAAGTGAGAAACGTTTGTTTACATTTTTTGCAAATGTATTAAAAATATTAACACAAAAATATAACGTACATAAGTATTGGCAGCCTTGACACTCAAAAATGAGCTCAGGTTCATCTTGTTTCCACTGATCATCCTTCAGATGTTTCTACAGCTTGATTGGACATGTTTAGGAAAGACACACACCTGTTTATATAAGGTCCCATAGTAAACAGTGCATGTCAGAACACAAACCAAGTCATGAAGTGTAAGCAATTGACCGTAGATCTCAGAGATACAGGTCTGGGGAAGGCTACAGAACATTTTCTGTGGCATTGAAGGTCTCATTGAGCACAATCGTCTCCATCATCTGTAAATGGAAGAAGTGTGGATCCACCAGGACTATTCACAGAGCTGGCAGCCCAGCTAAACTTGAGTGATTGTGAAAGGAGTGTCTTAGTCAGGGAGGTGACCAAGAACCCAATGGTCAATCTGACACAGCTCCAACATCGCTCTGTGGAGAGAGGAGAACCTTCCAGGAGGACAACCATTTAGAGTGGCCAGACAGAAGTCACTCCTCAGTAAAAGGTGCAGGACAGGTGTGCCAGGCTTGCAGCATCTTACTCAGAGTTTCTCACTTTGTCATTGCGGGGTATTGTGTGTGGAATTTTGAGGGGAAAAATGAATTTAATCCATTTTGAAAAAAGGCTACGTAAAATGTGCAAAAATTGAGGTGTTGTGAATACTTTCCGGATGCACTGTATATATATTGTATTTGTGCTTGTGTTTTACTGCTGAAAATTTAGTTTTCTGACATTAATAAAATTTAAAGCAAGGAACTTACAATTTTATAAGAATCACATAATTATTCAAGAGAAATTGGTCACCAGTAATCAACCAACAGCAGCTGTTTCTGTTATCTATGAAACATAATCAGTGTTTAAGGAGAGAAAAAAATATGTCACGCCATTCTTAACATTTTACATTTGATTTATTGGGCAATGTCTGGGCAAAGTGTATGGACAAGTTTTGCATGAGTTGTCTCTGCTTCTTTATACCAGTCATAAATTACCAAATGTTTCTGAAAGACATGTTGCTGAGAGACTTTCTTTTGCAACAGATGTTGCAGCTCTGCAGAAACTGAAAGGAAATCAGTAAATATTGTAAATTATATTTAATGAAATTAATGAAATTATCATTGGTTTGTTTCTGAGATGCTGTGAGGATCTTACCATGAAAGAATGTTCCCTTTTTAGTTCTGAGGACTCATTAATTCGCTTATTATGAAGCACCCCAGGGAATTGCTCATTTACTCTACCAAATAATTTTAGTGTCCATAAAGATAACATTACAGCAAACATATGCTCAGCTTTAGGCTAGTGCAGAAGAGTCTGTCCTGAGGATTCATGAAGAATAGAAGCTACAGTTGGAAGTTTGTTTTGAGAGTTGACTGAAACAGGGGTGATGGTTTTCAATGGCTCCATGTAAAGTTAGATTATATTCGGATTTATTATATTTTACATGAATTTTAATTACTGAAAGTACATAATGAGTTTAGAGAAATGGTATTATGTATGTTTACCGCAACTGTATTTAAATATTTTAAAATGGTCACGGCACAAAAGAATGCAAATCTATTCATTAGCAGTCACGACTAACCTAAATGTAATTGTTTTTACAAGCTTCAGTGAAATTAGTGTTCACTGAGTGGCTGTATTATCAGAGAATAAAACTGGGATTTAGCAGTAGTGTCTCAAAGGCTTGTTGTAGAGAGCCTTCTTTGAGCAGTGGTAGGGATGCACTGATCTGACTTTTTTATAAACTTTGCATATCAGATGATAATATTGTTGAATTAATAAACTGTATAACTCACTGTATAACATTTACTTCACTAACTTTTTGAAACTAAATAGAACAAATGAAACATATAAATACGCTGGACTGGTATTTGTTTGTCAAACAGGGCATTTAGTTGGAATTAACTCAGAATTTTCTAATATATAGTGAAATCTCAGGTGATATTGAAAATGTTTGGTGCTAAAGAGTGTAGTTTATAATGATATATGTGTCATGGCAGTTGGTTACTCTGATCCTGAGGTATGAAGCCTCGATTATTCCGAAGGGTCTCTGTTCCAGGTAATTTTATTAATAGTAGCTATATTCAATCTTAATTTCACATCAGTACGTACATACAGTGGAAGTAGAGAAACCTCATCTGTCTATGCATCGGCCCAGTTGCTGATACATCACAAGTTTGATTCTCAGTGGTGCTGTAATCATCCATATCTGGGAGTCCTCATGCTCTCTGCAGTGGGTAGGTTAGTCTCATCACCGCCATGATGTTAGTCCACACTGGTGTCTGTTAGCTGAAATGAGGGAATTCTCAATTTCCCCGATGCATGACTTCACATGTGTCTGAGAATTCACATGCTAGTCTTTACTCTCCTAGTTTGGTAGCATTGGATAAGACTGCAGAGACCTGGTCTTAAACATAAAGGTGGTATAAAGGGTTCTTTGAGTGATGCCATACAGAATGACATTTGGTTCCATAAATAACTGTGTTTGTAAAAGAGATTGAAGCATAAAATGTACACAAGTCTTGGGATACCTTCTTATTCGTCATTTGTTCCAAAATCAAGGCTGTTAAAGAGTTTATCCTGTTTCTGTTGGAGTAGTTACTGTCCAAGGCTGACTTTTGAATTTGGTATATTACAGTAGGGATTTGATTGCATTCAGCAATTAGTGAGGACAGAATGTTGGATGATTACCAGCTCACTTTCCAACTCGACCCAAAAGTGTTGGATGCAGCCTCATCACTCCAGATAACACAGCTCCACTGCTCTACAGATCATCGTAACTAGCTCAGTGCTGGCCCACGTTTGTTTGTTTGCCCCAGTGTCCTATTCTATTGGCAAGACAAGCCACGTGTGTGCATTTGCACATTTGTGTCAGCAATGGGTACAACTTAAAGTCACTGAATGCATTGATTAGAAGGGGAGTCCGCAAACAGTGGAACATGTAGTGTATGCCATAATGCCTCTGCCTGTTATTAGCTACATGATTAGTTGCAGCATTAGAGTAAATTAGCTGCTAATTCCAGAAACAGCATGAGCTCATGAGGCCACTGTGCGCCACCTTCTCAGATACGTACGTCTGGCCCTCAGTGCTGAATGCAGTGTGACATATGTGTTTATGTGTGTGTCTGCGCTTTAGTTAAAGAGACGGGCGCTTTGGCATTCAGAGCAGGCCACCAGAGCAGACCCTGACTCCAGGTAGCATTTAAAAAAGCTCTCAGAACATACAGGACAGGTGATTGATGACTTCCACTCGCAGTAAAATGATCCGTCTCCTTCATCTCACACCTCCTACCCTACTTCCAAACCTTTGATATTAAATTGCAAATTATCTCCGCATCTGTAATGAGATGACTGCTTGAGCCACGAATCCGGAAAACTAGTCTAGCTCGTAACTGTGCTGGGTTTGAGCGGAATGTATAACTAGCTCATGCCGGTGTCTGGATCTTTATGTTCCGAAGTTTAAATGAGTTGGCTTTGTTTTTGCATTTTAAATTGCCAAGATCATGTTCACTATTCAGTTAAGTGATTAAATACCTGTTAAACTATGCTATATGTAGAACAATGTCATGTTCATCAACACCAATCTTCATTTTAATCAAAGGTTTTTCTTGGTATAAAGGAGAGGTTTTGTTTTTCATTCCAAGCATATGTGTTAACTAAGGTGTAAACAGGTTTTGCTCTTCATTCCAAGCAGCTGGTGTTAAATAGGGTGTAAAAAGGTAAGTGCTAATTTCACAGCAAGATGATAAAACGCATATAGTATTATTATGGTTGCACATTGCACAACCACTTAGCAACACCATAACAGCACCTAGCAAAACCACCTGAATACCATAGCAACAGAATAGCAAGTGCTTGGAAGTGGGAAACTTAAGTTACCCAACTTTCCTTCAGAAAGTTCTAGATCATGGCTGTTGAACTGGTCTGGTTGAACGCTGTAGCTGCAGATAGATGCTGCCTGTATATAAAAGCTGTCAGTGACAGGTATTCACAATTGCTGGAAGAAGAAATGTTTTTTTCTTCTTAATTGGAACTAATAATACTATTAGTACTAGAAGTAGGGTAACATCGGCCCAGTGCTCACCTCTCTTCACTGGTTGCCAGGATTCATTTTGAATGTTTGCTTTACATTCTCATATTTTCTCACTTATGTGGTGAAGTGCCTGAATGTGTGATCATACCATCATACTACTGAGATCCTCTGTTAAAAGTTCTAGTTGTTCCTAGAACTAAACTGAAGTGAGATGCTGACTGTGAAGAAACACTCTTTTATTCTTTAGCTTTTGAACTGAGATCAATGTTCATAAAGGGTGCTGCCTAATATTGAGAGGCATCAGGAGGGCTTGACGAAAAGAAATCAAAATAGACAATAAGAACATCTAACTAACGTAACTTTGCCTACAACAAATATTTTTGTTCTTTATTTAAATGCAGTCATCAAAAAAAAATGTTTCACCCAGAATGAAGCACCAGATCACAATGCTATTTGGAAAGAAGGTAAAGAAGGTAGCACGAAAAATAAAAGATTAAAAGTGGTGACTGGTACAGATGTGTCTCTCAGTATGGTGTCAGGTAAAATGCAACAGGACAGATGTCTCAGAATGGAGTTTTAGAGGTTCAGCCTGAATGTTCTCACTCAGTTCCTGCAGATTTCTTGGTAGGAGTGCAGTGTTGATAGCACGTCCAGTAGCATCCCACACATTTTCAATCTGGGATAAGTCTGGCCATGGCATAGTGTCTGTCTTCAAGGCAAAATGAAAGACAGCAGCAGTTTGAGGATGAGTGTTGTCCTGTTGGAATAGTGCACTGGAGTGTGTGTTCAGAAAAGGAAGGACCTCATTAATGTAACGCTGGACTGTCAAAGTGCCCGTATTCTGAGTGATACCCTGACAGTCTGGCACGACACCATTGCAGTCATCCACTGCAGTTGGTTTATTCCTTCTAAGTGCAACACTTTTTTGAACAGTGTATATTTAATACCTTTGACATGAGAACTATGAGGGCAAAAAAAATAATCATTAATTGTAATCAAGATAAAATATTTAGTTGATTGTGATAATAATTCGCTGTTGTCTCACAGCAAGAAGGACCTGGGTTCAATCCCCGGGTGGGGTGACCTGGGAAGTTTCTGTGTGGAGTTTGGATGTTCTCCCCTTGTTCGTGTGGGTTTCCTCTGGGTACTCCGGTCTCCCCCACAGTCAAAAAGTGGCCTTTTGTGTGTGTGTGTGTGTGTGTGTGTGTGTGTGTGTGTGTGTGTGTGTGTGTGTGTGTGTGTGTGTGTGTGTGTGTGTGTGTGCGTGCGAGTCCTACAATGGACTAGTGCCCTGTCTAGGGTTGTTTCCTGCCCTTGCGCTCAGAGTTGCCGGCTGGGCACCGGCTCCCCTGTGACCCTATTCAGGAATAAGCGGTATAGAAAATGGATGGATGGATGGTAATAATTTGGGGTGGTGTGTGCGTGCAATCTGTTTTTTTTAGTGCTCAACCAGTTCTCGTCATTTGCTAAGTCAGTCATTTGCTTTGAATTAGCTCAGTAATGAAATAGCAGGCGTGTGAATCAACAGATGAGTTAAATCAATCATTCCTGCGATCTACATCTTGTTGTTTATGTATGTGTTCATGTTTTTTTTTCTACATATACAAAGCTACACTCTCTGCACACTTTCTTTATGCCATCAGCAGAAGGACAAAAGTGGCCTGTCATATTCACTGAACATCACCAGACAAAAACTAATATACTGAAATATGTATTTTCAAACACCCCCCCACTGACTTTTTTATGAAAACATAAAGCTCTTCCCAGCTGTCCTCTAGTGCCTGAAGTGTGTCACCCTCCATTCCACTCTTGCCTAATTAAGTCAGAGCATGATTCAGTGGTCTGCAGTGTGAGGGGCTTGTGAGTGTGTGGTTCTGATTGAAATACTAATTTTGACTGAAGATTGCGCCAGTGTGTCAAATCAGAAACCAGCACCTTGGGACTGAAGCAGGGAGTGCACAGTAGGAGTCCGCCATTGCTCATGAAATATTCCTGGCAGGGTTTACGTGCTGTAACCCTGAGTAGTGCTGTAATTGGTGGACTGATGGTGAAGCCAGGGTACAGTAGGCATTGAGGATGGAAATGAAGGGACTCAGTAAACAAAACAGGCTTGATTGCTGCCCCAGAGGCCTCAGCTCCAATCGATGGACTTTGCTTACTGTGACTAAATCTTGAAGGACTACACACACACACACACACACATACACAAGTGACGTCCAATGCAAACTCCAAACTTTATACATTGCTGAACTAAAAGATTATGACCAATATTTTATTTGTTCTCTGCAGACCTCTTAAGGTGCTCTGTGATTGTGATTTCTGCAACCACAGTGTTACCAACAGCTCCTTTAAGCTCATATGCAGCAGTTCACATAATGTGAAAGACCAGGGAACTTTCTTCCATTGTTCAAGGTCCAGGTCTGATTGTAGGGGCTTTCAATGGTGTTCAGCATGGGCATAATCAACCAATAAGCATTATTAAACATTTCTGTGACTTGTGCGACTGTATCCTTTCTATGACTTCAGACCATTAACTGTAACATATATATCCCAGACCTTGATGTGAGCTTTTGTTATAAGATGCTTAGTGTTCTTCACTTTATCTTTACAAAGTCCCTGTCTACTGGTTTTAAATACCTATTAAATGTATGAATAGAATAAGCATTTGTCAGTGTCATATTTGATATACAGTTATATATTAATGCAGTTTAATAGTAGATTAAAGCTGTAAAAAGTTCAACTGCAGCCTGCCCAGAGCTGTGAAGGAATGGCACAGAAAAATGCTGTTAACAGTGCTGATAATATCAGCCCATATATCTGGTGATTTTTATTATTTTCTTTTCTTTGCATGATTTAATAAAGTTGTGTCATTTCATGTATTCACTGGATGTGACTGATATAAAATGACTTTTAAAAATATAACAGACTTAAGAAATAACAAACCAAAGCTTTGCAATGTGCTTATCTAGCAGCATGAAGCTCAAATTCCACCTTACATTGGAGCTGCAGTAACATTATGGCACCAGTAGCTTCTGCAGCATTTAAGGTGGAATGGTTCATTCAAGAGCTATGCTAGAGAATAATAAGCTGGTTTAATGGATTAGGAGAGAAAGGAATCACAGAAACATGCAGTTTCAGCTAATTCAGAGTTTTCATTAGCACACAGAGCTTTAACTAATATTAGCTCAGAGTTTTCATTAGCACACAGAGTTTTAACTTATATTAGTTCACAGTTTTAAATTGGAAAACATCAAACCTACCAAAAGTGCTTTAAGAAAAAACATTGGCTCATTGATGCACATTGATGCCTCACCTCATAGATTAAAGCTTCTGCTGCTAATGTCTTGGCGCCAAATATCTAGGGACACTATCAGAGGTCTTGTGGCCTCCATGCGTTGAATGCTCAGATCTGTTGTGGTGAAATAGCATTTCAGTAGTATCATCAAGTCTTCTCCACTTTGGTTTCCACTCTTTCACTCTCCAGGCCCCTACCCCTCTCTCTCGCTCCCTCTCCGTCAGTCCTCACTATGTGCAGCACAGCCAACTCAGCAGAACACTGAAAGCCAAGATTTGACACACTGGTTGAAACCCACTAACTCCCCCCAGCCATGACGAGCTTTTATTCGATTTTTTATAGGTTTGTCCACCCCAGCCACTCTTCTGTATCAGGCTCTAATACACTCTTAATAGCCCTAAGTCCTCATGGATCAGGATAACACCAGACCCATCAGTCTAATGATGATGAAGCAGGCTGGACAGTTTGATGAAAACAGGCACTGAGAAATGGAGTAAAACACATTTGTTCTTCTCATTTGCTCATTACATCTTGTGTTTTCCCATTTCTTGGCTTTTCTGTTTTCAAAAGCAATAATTCCACAATAGGGTCTGTTCAGAGGTAGTGAGAAATTCTGGCAATGCTGAGGACAACAAAAGAGTGAAAGGAATAACACACGCACAGTATTCCAAGACATGCCTTTTACTGTGTGTGTAGTCATACAAATGTGCCATGATAGTGATTTATGTGTCACAATAATGGGACCATGAGCACGCAACTCCTTATCATCTCTGCCTTTTTATTGTTATCTGTCTCATGGAACTTACAGCTCAGATCGTATCCTTTGTTGGGAAAATGTCAGCTTCCGTATAAGGCTCATCATGTGCTGTATGCGCTCCCAGGCAGCTCCAGTGAAATGAATGGAGTAAACTAATCCATATCTGTCTGCAGGTATATTTATATCTTCATGCACTGAATGAGCTCACTGACAATGAGACAGGCATACATACTTCAGTATCACAGAGAAACACTTGAGGGTTTGTGGGAGAAAAGAGCATTATGGGGCTGATGAGGTGAAGGACTGATTGAGAGACAGAAAGAGAAGGACATAGATAAGAATTTGCTTGCAGCAGTGCCCACTACGAACCTATTACCTTGCAGTGCTTCTGAGCTCAGTGACCTGAATCAGCAAAGGAGGCTGCAGGTACTCGTCCACTTCATCATTAATCTCCCATTTATCAGCTTCATCCTACTTTACACACTTTCACTCCCTGCCTCCCTCTCCTGTCCTCGTCTCTCATACTCCCTTCCCCTTTTTTCTCCTCTGGTCTACCCTAACCTCCTTTCCTCTCCTTAATCATCTTCTCCTGCCTTCTTTCTCTTCTAGTATACTTTAATATCCTGTCCTTTACTCTCTTCTCTTCTCTTCTCTTCTCTTCTCTTCTCTTCTCTTCTCTTCTCTTCTCTTCTCTTCTCTTCTCTTCTCTTCTTTCTACTCTCATCATCTGCTCTCATCTCTTGTCACCTCAACTCTTGTTCTCCTCCCTTCATTGTCCTCTTCCTCTCCTCTTAGCCTGTTCTCTCCTTTTGCCTCTCCTTTTCTATCCATCCCCTCCTTACTTCTCCCATTTCCTCCTTTTTTGCTCTCCTCTCTTCTCTCCTCTTGTCTCTCCTATGCAATTCCCTGCTCTCTTCTCCCCTCCTTTCCTCTCCACTTCTCCAATCTCATTTCCCATCCTGTCATTTCTTCTTTTATTCTATCTCCTCTCTTGTCCCATTCTATCCAACCTTGTGTTCTGTCAAGCAACAAAAAACTGGTGATTATCCCGGAAGCTCAAAGTGTGCAAAATTGGCAATTGAAGGGTGGTGAGGTTTTAGTTGTGTTTGAAACACATCAAAACAAATCAAAACACAGCCCAGACCTTCTATACAGTGTGCCATTACAAATCGAAGTCAAATATACAAGCAGACTTAACAATCTGAGCATGTCACTCTTTCATAGTAGTTCATTAATACAGAGAAGCAGCGAGCAAGAGAGAGAGAGAGAGAGAGAGCGAGAGAGAGAGAGAGAGAGAGAGAGAGAGAGAGCACAGCAGCTGTTCATTAAAATTCACTCAGGTCTGGCATTTGGACTCGTGGTGACTTGCCAGATTTGTGCATCTTAAGCCCCTAACCAAGATTAAGCGTGCACCACTTTATGTATCTGCTTCAGGCTGTGACAAAGGCTCCAATTACCAGTGTTTTAGGGTATAAATGCATCTACCCAGCCTGGAATTCCACTCGAATTCAAAATGTATCATTAGGCAATGGGCATATATAGTCCCTGATCGCAGCATTAGGTGAACATTGCACTTGTTTTGCCACCTCTTTAGGCTTTATTTGTCGCTCTGTTCGAAAGCAGCCCACTAGCAGAACATATTGCCACTTAACTCTGCACTGTTCGACTCCACCAAATACTCCACTTAACATCCACTCCCTTGTTTTCTCCCTCTTTTTTGTTGCCTCCTATGGATGCAGCGTGTTGTTGAGACCCTGGAGCACTGACAGCACTTCATAGGCACCCCATGGCTTGTGTGAGCATGTGTGTATTTTTATGTGTCAGAGAGTGGCTGAGTGAAGGGTAAAGCCGTCGGTGTGGGTAAGGAAGGGGTTGCCTTATCATCTTCGCTTTCCGCATGTTTGGCAGCATGGAAGCTGCATGAAAAGTCATCTAAGAAGAAGCACTGCTTGGCCTTTTGACACAAACTGAGACATCATGTTCCACCACTGGGGATAGTACCAGTCACATACACACACACCCACATGCACAAATATAACTGTGAGCACTTTAGAGACTTGTGCAGAGGTGAACAATCTACTGTGAGTGGCATACTGGGGAGAGAGAGCTGCTCTCCCCCACTGTGAGTGACAGAGAGCACAAGGAAAATGAAATAGCTGAGAGGAATTGTGGTGAAGAGGGCAATACAGGAGAGGGGGGGGCACTTGAGAGAAAGGCTAAGGAAGTAGCAGAAAAAGAAGTACAGGAGCAGGGGGTCTTGGTAGTGATGCATCAATGTTGTCCCTCCTTTTCCTCCCTTTCTTTATTGACGATTTGTACCGTGGTCACATACACACTACTTAATTCACCCCCTTGTTGCCTGTAATACATTCACTGAAAAAAGGTGAATGCACCCAGATATGCATGTCAGATCAGCGAACAGTTGTCTCAGGCAGATATGTAAATGATTACAGGTGTGGCCTTGGCGCAAGAGGGCACAATATGCTTGCCCTTGAAAAAGTTTTCAGGGGCTACATTTGGGTAGTGTACCATTTAATGAGAGATTGCTGCTAGAAATTAGAAGTTAGAAGTTAGAAAAGCAGGATGGTCATGCTCAACATCTAGGCCCTTCTGACCAAGCAGTCAAGAGGTGTTTGGAGCTGTGGTGAGGTGAGTGCACACACACAGGACTGGAACCATATTCTCTTTAGCAAAAAAATAATTTGGTGTCTAATCATGGTCTGTAAACTTTCACTCTGATATTGAAATTACTTATACAGTCACCGTCATCATAATTAATTTCACACATATAAAGTTTCAGTGGTTCCAACAATTTATTATTTTGTCAATGAGTGTAGTATCACTTTAAACCTATGGCACCTATGCAGGCCTTTCTTTTGTTGCTTGTTTCTGTGAAGGACACTGAAGAACACTCAACTCATGTTCATGAACCCACCTTAAGAGTTTTGTGACATTATTATGCTGGACGTAGCGGCCAATAACCCTCAAACAGACATTCAAACAATTATTGATTGGTTCTAAAAGCCCCAAAGTGTGTCAGGAAAACATTCCCCACACATGTAGCACGTGCTGTGTAGCACGTGCAGGAGGCGCAGCCTTAGAAAAGCCCGTTCCCTCAGCAGTCGTCTTTGCAACATCACTGGACAGCAATTTCCAGGCACTCAAAGCAAGCCTTCAAAAATTGTGTTTTGGCTTTGTTTGGCTACTGCCTTTTTGAGATTCCCACTAGCACATTGACCCTCCTTCAGTAACCAACAAGGTGATTAACTCTTGGTCAGGTATGGGGGGGAGGGGGGTGTTAACTGTAAACAGATGCCATGTTCAGTGTTATGAGAACTACCATTCATATTCATATTCATATTCATATCTACCTGTGTCCTAGTTTATAACCTCTCTAACATCACCACTGTGAATTCTTTGGAAAATTACCTGCTTTGTTCACACATGGAATCGTTCAGAATCATTAAGGGCTGGAAGGATAAAGTCTGGGTAACGTCTGGTACAAATGATCCAAAAATTTGCACTCACACGTACAGCTCCTCTGGGTAATGTCCTCAGAAGTTATGGGTTATGTGTGAAGAGGGCTTGCGAGAGGGGTTATCTGAGTTACTTTAGCCTTTCTATCAGCTGGAACAAGTCTGGCCATTCTCCACTGACCATTCTCGTTAATAAGGTGTGAAAACTACAAGCCTTCACTTCTTTTACTTCCAATCCAGGAATTTGAGCCTGTAACCTTCTGGTCCTAAGCCAATTTGTGTGACCTGTAGTCCACATCTGCTTACGAATGTTTAATATAGTGTATGTTTTGTTTTCAAGTCGTAAATGAATGTGAAGTGAATTATTCATTCTTTTCGGACTGAAGTTCTGCCCGTTTTGCTCATATGGTCAAAATCAAAGAGATCATTGTTTGCTTTTCTGCCCCAAATTTGCAGTGACATTTCAATGCGTCCCTCTATGCTGTGAAACTCCACAATCCGTAATGCAGTATACAGCATTGGGTCTGCCCACTGGACTGTCCCATCTCCCTGGACAGTGCGTCGTAGGCAGCTCGCTGGCATTTTTAACATACTGTAGACTCTGGAGTAAAGGAGCAGATGAGCTGAGGGGAGCCGAGATCGGCATGTTGTGACATAGCCAAGCCTTTTGTCTCGAGCCTTTTGTTTTTGTTTGATACTCTCACACACTGTCTCTGTGTGTCTCTCTCTCGCTCCTAATTTTTCCATGCTGCCAAATTTAAAGGAAGGCCGTCCGGTTCTTTCACTGGTTTGCCTCTCTAAGCCCCTTCCTCCGAGCACTCTGCTGTCAAGCAATTGTCTCCTCACAACAGCTGCACTTGACAAAGCCAATAAATCACTCTCTTAACACAGCAGTGGTGTGCTCTCTCTCTCTCTCTCTCTCTCTCTCTCTCTCTGAACATAGAGACGTAACACCAGTGCATGCTTTCCTGGCTGAAGCATTAGAGTTTGTTCTTTTTAGTGTAAACCCACAAATAGTTCGATTAGCTGGTGACCGTATTCTGCTGGTTTTCAGCTTGATTGGCTGTTCACTGACCCATCGTTCTCATATATTTGACTCTGTGCTGGTCCAGTTTACACTTATGTACTACCCAATGGTTCACTTCATGCAACAGTGGATATTGCAACAAGCATGTAATTTGCAGTAGCTGCTAGACCAGACTAACCCATGGAGGAACTCTGAAAACATTTGGAACAACAAATTTAATAAGACACTTAAATCGCCTAGTTGAATATGCTCAAATTGAGGAACCTAGCAAAGCAAAGAGCCAGAGGCTAAAACTAGAGAGAGTACACAGCCAGTCAGCCTCTGCCTTCTTTCTTTAGCTGTGATAATAGCACTCGATGATCAACCATTTTCTATAGTCGAGGAAAACGACTTCAGAAACTTGATAAATTACCTGAGCCCAAGTTACACATCATCAAGCAGGCTATATTTTCTGCACCTCCTGTAATGTGTAAATAAATTAAAAAAAAACAATTAAAGAACATACAGTCCTACATCATCTAGTATAAACAATAACGTCTTGATAAAACTCAGTGGACCAACACCAGCAGATTGCATAGGACCCTAAACCATCTCAGACTGTGGAAACTTCACACTGGGCTTCAGACACCTTGGATTCTTTGCCTCTCCGTTCATCTTCCACATTCAAGGAGCTTAAGATTAGGCACTAGGACTCTTGATTCCCAAATGAAATGCTAAATGTTTTTTCATCTGAAAAGACGACTTTGGAGCGCTGAGCAACAGTCCACTTATTTTTCTCTTTAGTCCAGGTAAGATGCTTCTGACACCGTCTCTGCTTCAGGAGGGGCTTGATATTAGGAATGCTGCAGGTGTAGCCCCTTTCCTGGAGATGTCTTGTCTGGGGTGGCTCTTGATGCAAAGCAGTTTCAGTCCACTCGTTCTGGAGTTCTCCCAAGTTTGTGAATCAATATTGTGACAGTCGTTCCAAGGCTGTTGTCAGTCCTGTTGCAACTTTTCCCACCACATTTTCTCTTTCATTCAACTTTTAAGTTATGTGCCTTGATGCAGCACTCTGAGATCAGTCAGCAATGACCATCTGTGGTGACACCCTCTTTGTGGAGGGCGTCCATGATTGTCTTCTGGACAACTGTCAGGTCTTTCCCATTGGGGGTGTGTGTGCTGAACTAGGCACAATATTTATATTGTTTGAATAGTATTTTATAAAATGCTAATAATTTGCGATTCTGGATTTCAGATTTTTGACCTATAGGTCATACTGTTCAAATTGAAAACAAAAAGGCTTCAGATATTTCACTTGTAATGGAAAAATAATTTGACCCTTTTAATGTAAATTATGAGCTAAAATGAATTTTTTAAAAATGAAATATTGTAAAAAAAAATTACAATATTTTAGGCTCTTGTGAAAATTGGAATTGAAAGATTTGTTCACTGGGTGTGAGTGTGTTTATTTAGTCAGTAAAACACTGATATTAAAATAAATACAGACAACATTCATAAAATATGTATGAATGTTGTCTGTATTTAAATATATTAGTGGTTTTACATCTGTGTCATTAAAACATCCCCGAAGCTCTCCTCACGAGAGTCTAGTCATTTTTATTGTTCTCATCCAACGCCTGCTTTGGTAAATCAGTGTTTAATTGTGTTAAATCAGGTGATGTGGTGATGGGATTGAACCCATACAGTAAAACGTATTCTGTGTTTACCTGTATCTGTTCTAATGTGATCTGGAGTTTTATTATTCAGGTCTCAGGGAAGCTAATACCTTAGCCATTGATTCATGCCACCGTGCCATCCCCCGTTGTAAGCTGCTACTAAATACCTAAGTGCCTGAGCTCTCCCACTCCACTGTAGGTGGGTAAACACATGCATTCAGTAGCACAGATGAGTCATCTCGCCCAGAGAGAGATGTTTCACTGGTGGTACGAGCTGCAATCACGTAATAATTAGGCAAATTACATTTTGCCTCTCCTGTAAAATGTTTTGCAAACATTTGACTTACTCGAGCTCAACCGGCTGGCTCTTCCACAGGTCTCACACTGATTGTTAATTCGTTTTGTCATTCATATTTAATGACACCCAATAACACGAGGGTTGTTAGAGCTCTTCTGGGTGATTTCCTGCTCTGTAGCCTTTGCATGATTTTCCCAGGCTCAATATCCCCTCTCTCCATGCAGGAGATGGGCTCTCATTCCCTCCTGCAATCTCTATCTTCTCTCTCTCTCTCTCTCTCTCTCTCTCTCTCTCTCTCTCTCTCTCTCTCTCTCTCTCTCTCTGCACTGTCAGCAGACCTTAAAGAGAATTCAATCAGGGTGTGTTTCATATTTCTCGTCCAAGGTGGCCTCACCGATTGAGCAAAGTCTCAAGATATGACTGTCTGGAGGAAAAGTGCGCCAATAAGCGGAAAAGGTAGGAAGCGGGCACCACGTCAGAATGCATAATGCAGTAGAGCGTGTGAAGAGTATTACGGGCACCAGCGTATCCAACAGCACAATGTCTCTCACTTGACCTTTTACTAGCCCTGTCGGACTGTCTCAAGCTCTCTACTTTTCTGCTGGTTGTTCGGCTGCTGCAGTGCCTTTAGTCAGATACACCCACCAACACACTCATGCACACAACCTGGCTTTTCTGTCCGACAAGGTAATTATAAAGTTCATTCTGTCATCCCTTCCGCTTTAGAATGAAAAATGATGGCCGCTTCAGCGTGAACAAGTTCTGTCACCTTGAACAATGGAAGTTCTAGCATAATTAGGTGCGCTGCGCAGTTGCACAGGAGATGAATATTAAAGAGAATTCATGTGAAACGCAACAAGGCCTTGAGCTGTTGACCATGAGTGAGCAAGAAGCAAGACCTTTGCTTCTGCATGACTTTTTTCCTCGGTATGAATGAACTGACAGGAATGAAGCTTGGTGTGTAGGTAGACATGTGAATGATTCAGGTGTCATGTGTAGTCTTGCATATTTTATAATTTGTCACAACCTTAAATAAGGCTACAGGTTACAGCTACAGAATAGTGGCTATATTTTGTGGTATATTCTTTGATATGTTGCCATATTAAACACCATAATATTAATAATACAACAACAATAATAATAATAATAATAATAATAATAATAATAATAATACAATAACAGTAATAATAATAATAATAATAATAATAAAACAATAATAATAATAATAATAATAATAATAATAATGATAATAATACAATAATAATAACAATAATAATAATAATAATAATAATAATAATAATAATAATAATAATAATAATAATGAACTCCATGTACGATTAATGTAAAATAAATAATATTGACCAGATATATTTGGCCTATATGTCGTGGAAGATGAAAACAATGCCAATTTTCATTTTGTATAAAGATTCAAGAAGTTGTAGCATTTAATTAAAACTAGGGCTGTGTGATATGGATAAAAATCATATCCAGATATGATATATGATATATGATGATATATGAACTACTGTATATTTAAACATATTGAAATTTGATTTTCATTTCCTTCGTATACACACTAATTCATCTTCATTTCTAATGCCCCTTCATGGTGTGTATACGAGAATGTGAGTGGGGACAGAGGGGAGCAGAGTAGAGGAGGAGCTGAAAGCAGGGGGCGGGGCAGAGTCAGGGAGCAACAGGGAGCAACAGGGAGCAACCTAATCTCCAAATGCTCCAGGCACGAGTGCTCATGTCCCACAGAAAATCAAAATAAGATATGTTCAGTAATATGGGCTACTGGAGTATTTAAAATGACACCTTCATTATTAAAATAGACCTAAAACATCATATCAGTCTGGATTTTTGGAGATAGTTTGTTCAGTCTGGAATGATTGAGTTTTAATGAATATCACTCTCAAGTAAAGGAGTCATTTGCAATTTGGCACAAATTTATAAGACTGAAAAATGAGTATGAGAAGATCCCTGTTTTTACTATTTGTGCTTGTGCAAGAAGGGTTTCTGAACCCTTAAACTGACAGATTATATATATATATATATATATATATATATATATATATATATATATATTTGAACAGTAGGGGGTTGTGCTATGTTATTATCATCATCATGAACATGAACAGCACCATAGCTGGAACCCTACTGACTCTAGCTTTGAAGAGAAAGTAACCTCAGGTATGTTCTTTCTCTCTCCATCAGAAACCTGCTTTTGATTTGCAACTTATTTCAAGCTTGTCTGAATGAATAGCATCACTTGAACAACTGCCTTCTTTTCAAGCTGCTGTTATTCTGAACGTTCTCATTGCGGACCCTGTTTGCTTAGTACATTCTCCCATGTACTCCAAAAAAGACATGTTTACAGAAGAAAGAAGACACTTAACTTTCAATGGAAGTTAACAGTTATATTTATCCATTCATCATGAAAGTTTGAAGCTAATCTCATTGTGACAGATTCAAAAATATGAAAAATATATTGTTGCTGTCCAATGAAAATCAAGTATCTCCATTTTTGTCAGTTTTCTGTTTTCTCTATCATTTGAACCCTGTAGTTAATCTGTACACTATGTAAATAATTCTGGATTAGCAAACCAATAGAAAAGCCTTAAAATGAGTTTTATTTAACCTTTTTACATTAACTTCCATTAAGAACACATCGCCTTCTCCTGTAAAATCACCATTTTGGAGATATATGTTTTTCATTGGACAGCGTCAATATATTTAGTGTACGTTAGCTTCAGATTTCATGCATCTAATTCCAGATGTCAGGTTTATTGTGGACCATATGCAGCACTGAACATGATTTTAGTATAAAATCTTTTTTTGTTTTTAGTATCAGGACCGAGGAGGCTCCATAAGGCATAAACTTACATGCATCAGGAATAGAAATGATACAGGTATCGATTTCAAGCACGGATCAGCAAAAAAAGCTGAATCTGATATCTAAGGAGAAAGAGGAAGAGAAAGACAAACCGATCCTGTAACACATCTGTGCTTTTCGTGCTGTGGTCAGTGAGGTGTTTGGTTCATTTTAGCATAATAGACTCCTAATAATAGTCTAAGATGATCGTCTTTAGATGCTTCACTTAAAATAGTTCATTTTCAACTAAGCTGAGATCATTTAAGTTAAGGAGGCCAGATGGGTATTGCTGACTATTCACAGTTTTAAACAGTTTTTTTATTATTTTATATCTAAATAAAAGTCAGGTTCATGTAGTTTAAGGTGTTAATAGTAGCGTCAGCACACAAACAAGCCATTATAATTGATGTGATGAATGTGGCTGTTTTGAATGAGACTCTGAAGTGTCTATTGAAATGAAGAGAGCTCTCTGATTCTAAAGGGCAGCTGAGCATATCCTTGAACACACACACACACAAACACACACACACACACACACACACACACACACACACACACACACACACACACACATACACCTGTGGACCAGCAGGAATAACCGAGAGTAGCAGACATGCTGGAGCCAGGGCCACTGCATCAGAGATGCCTAAAGGACCTAGAATGGAATCACTGACCCGACTCTGTAACAACCCAAGTTATCCACTCGCCCACACACACACACACACACACACACACACACTTGATTTTCTGTGGGACAAGATCTATAAACCACAAATAGAAATGGCTGGCAGCTCACGCTCATACTCCTTTGCTCCACACCAGTGCTGGACACACATTTCAGAAAGCATTTACAACAAACTGTAACATCTCAGCCCCAGTGCCAAAACCAGCCAGCAATTCAGGTGTAAACAGAGAATGTATACTTTATTTACGTGAGAACATGGAGCGGTAGGGAATGGCAGGAGATGTTTCCTCCACACCGAAGGTCAGTGTGGATAGATGAGCTGGAATGCATCAGTTTTACAGCACTTCTGCGGACAGATTGAGAACAGACAGCGTTTCTTATTTCTTATGGTAAGGATGTGGGCACCAAGGAGCTCTCATTATATCACCAATAGGAAACAGTATCATGCACACCCTCTTTATCTTAATATAGTAATTAATGAAATCGTAATACTCTTAAAGCACATCAATTAAAACCATTTGTCTCACCAATAAGAGCGTTTTTGTTATTTGTGTTTCTTTTTAAGTGAATAAACACTTACTGGTCAAATAAGGAGCTTTTTCATTTTGTTTTTATAAGTGCCTTTATAAATGTGTCCCAGTACTTTTGTCTACATGAAGCTATAATTGAATGTAGAATTGAACACATCTAATCATATCGGATCTAGAGCTTTTGTTCTTTGGTCCCTTTTTCTACTTTTATTCTTAATTAGGCTTTGTTGTTACTTTCTGTATTCATACTTCTTATAATGTTTTAGCTAATAAACCTTCCTAGTAATAAACTCTAGGCCATTTCTGTAGGATGTTTTCATAGTTTAACATACTTTTATTTGTCAAAACATGTTTTGATTATTTTATTGTAATAATTAGATTGAGAAGGATAGTTATAATAGTGTATATAATTTAAATAATAAATGATTTAAAATATTTGGTCCAAATAAATTATGAATGTTCTTTATTGTATATGTATGTTTTAGTATTCATTTTATCCCTTCTCCGAACTTTTATTCTGAAATGTGAACACTGCGTGAGCAACACCAAAAGAGAGAGCAAACAGCCCCTCCTTTCTCATTTTCCTTTATTACTTAATATCTGGGTGAGTGATTTCATCAGCCCCGCCCCCTCTCACTGATCAGTCAGTGTGTTTATGCAGGTTGAGCATGTACACATGGACAGATTCAATTCAGTTGGAAACCTTTTTTTTTATTGTTTATTTTTTATTGTTTATTTTTGAATACTCACAGATAATTTATCACACATTGATTAGACCACCATGGTTAAGTAAGACTTGTAGTTTGTTATGATTGTGTTATGTCTGTTGGTGATCCTGAGATATGCCACTTCGAATACCAGCATGTAACTGCCCACAAAATGTGGTTCTAATAGTTAATTTTCTAAAGAGAAACCAACTGTTGAAAACATTGACATATGACAAAAATAGCATATGAATGCATACGCCAGGCTTTCATACTCAGAGTGCAATGCAAGAATTATTGTAATTCTAATGAGTCTTTGCAGATTCATTACATACATACATTTATTTGTTTACACTTTTATGACTAATTGGGTTGAACTGAGAAACAGTGACAGCTGTAAAACATTTCTACCTGCATGTCTGAAGCCCACTGAACACTGTCTTTCTCTAGCAAGACTGACAGGATTCTGAAGTGTCTGCAAGAAAAAGGAAACCAAGAAAAGGTCAGGGCTCGGCTTTTTGCAACTTGTTAGAAAAGACTAATGCTAGAACCAGATTTTCCAATGGCAGTATGTTTGCCACATGCCATTAGAATAAGCGCTTTGAGTCCAACAATCAAAGGCTGGGGAGAGCGAGTTTGAACGGTGCGCTTGTTACACCGGCCTCATTTTTTCATGAGGCAGATGATGATTTTTACACATGGTAGGCAGATATCATAATGCCTCCTCGGTGGGGTGTGGAGAAGTTATTTTCTACCTGTTAATCATTTTGAGTAAGAACCCGAGCCCCCAGAGAGTGATTTAAAATAGATGATATGCACTGATTGGCTTGCATGTTTTTTACTCTTTGTGCACGGGTTCTCTGAAGTTGGGGCAAGCTGTCGGATCTGGGGATCTCACTCAGCATACCTTGTGAAAAGGGGCTGATGGTGTCAGCGTGCTCATGAGAAATGATGCCATAACTCTGCACTCACAGCACAAAGCAGGCGAGCAAGCATGTACCTGCCCTGTTAGACGTAGATTTCTGTGTGAATTGAAATAACAGCTTGATTATTCCCAACACTGCTGCCTTTTTTGAAGCATTCGATAGCACACCACTTCTGCAGTTATATTTTGTGTGTAGAAGTTATGTTTAGGTTAGGTTGAAGCTTAAAGGGAGATTTTTATTTATGTATTGGTTTTTGGACAAGGTTATCTTCTTGAATACCACGAAAATCAATCAAACCTATTTATCACTATCACTTTCTGATAGTAGATGCTGCACTTTGGCTTTAAATGTTGCAAGAGCTACTTTTAGGTGCCATGATGACTTTATAGGACTGGGGACATCATTTTGTTTCCTGCTAATAAAAAAACAGGAATGTGCAAAGTTGCAGCAATAAAACATCAGTAGATCTGTTTTTGAGCAGCAAGCTGATTGGCTCTTTTTGTTGAAGGGCTTGTTGAGTGTTTTGAGAACTCCAATTCATATTTCAGGGACCAGTGACTGTCCCCTCATTGATAACACCTTTGGAAGGACTTACTGGAATGACTTGTGATCTCACTGTTATGGTTCAGAGATTAATCCCGGTTTCATCTGCATCCTGAGCCATTCATACCTGAGAAACATGCGTGATGATGTCAGAATTTTGACTATTGAATTTGTTGCCTACTAATTTGGCCAGTACTGGCTGACAGTGGTAAAGAAAACCATTCATCCTCAAATTCTCTAGCAGTAACATTAATAAGTAGTAAGTGCGTTTTTGAGTGCTCTTCTAAAAGGTCAGCTACAATGAAGTTATCAGAGGTGGTTGTCCACACCGGATGCCTCCCTGATGATCTAATGCTTCCTTCCTGCGCATCCCAGCCTTCAGTGGGACCCTCCTAAAATGAAATTCTGGCTATGCCACTGGGACAGAGGCTGTAATCCTCCACTGGATGGACTCACCAATGCTAATCCAAATTGAAGGTACCTGGGGTGCTTTAGCAGGGTCCACTGCTTTTTCCCTCTTCTTGCCATACCATCTGTGTTCCCTGGGCTCAAGACAGGACAAGTGGCTCAGCCTATGCTCTGTCCTCAGAAGACTGGGCCAATCAGGAGCTTGGGCTAAGCTTCATCCATGGTGCCAGGGCCTGGACCTGGTCCAGAGTATCTCACGGCCTGCTCAGGCCTGGCCATCTTGTGGGGAGCCACAGGCCAGCTGGTGGGTTTGGAAGCCCAGATCTTCATGAGGTCCACTTTATTCCATAGAGGCTCGTGTGATTTTGGTTAGCTGAAGGGTAGTTGAAGTGGCCCTTTCACAAAGTGTGATTTTTACACCCAAAAAAACCCCAAGCTGTCAAGTTTGGAAAACAAATACGTCATAGTCTGTCAGTCTGAGCCTGCTCGATTTTCTGCGATGTTGGATGCATTAAAATCAGCTTAAACAATCAGAGCTCCGTTATTGTGGTGGTGGAACAGCTCGTTTTGTTCGTAGCAGAACATGTTTACACGCTGGCTAAAATTACAGAGGTTAAAAGATGTATTGTGGAGCAGAGCTGAGCTAGTCTGTTCATGACCAAAGAACCATGAAATATAGTTTCCCTCACAAATGAACATTCGTTTACAAGATGAAAATTAAAGAGAGCAAAAGACAGGGAGCAGAGAAAAACCAAAGGTGTTTCCAGCCCCATTTGCAGAGCACTGAAGACAAATATGAAGACAAAAATGTGTCGGACATGGTATGAAGGCTCCGCTGCATTAAAATAGATTTTTTTCTGTCTAAAAAAATATGATATTCTGTGTGAAAGGGCCTTAAGAAATGTACTGAGTTGGTTGAAATGTGGGCTAGAATGCAGGAGTTGCTTTGACAGGAAGTTCAGTGATTCTAAATGTGATTGAAATTGGAAAGAGATGTTTCTCTCCTCTAAGTGTGCTTAGTTTAGATATATGCAGAAATGAAAAGGCGTAGAAGTTGAACAAAAGGTATCTAATGGAGAGAGAAGCTCTCCACATCTTCCTGTGCTGTAAGCAATGTTATGTCCATGCTGGTAGAGGTGCTGATGTATGGAGCTGCCTCCTGGAGCTGTGTCAGCAGCTCGGCCCCATCCGTCCATCTTATTGTTTTCATCAGCCCCAATCTTTCAGTATGGCCAGAGGGCCGGCTGCATCCTTCAGGCATCATATTAAAGCAGCCTGACCCAAGAGAGCTAATCCTTTGCGCATGGAGAGGAAGCTGGAGCCAGCTCACCTCAATGTGCCTCTGCAGGAGGGTACACTTCACTGAACATCAGCGAGGGATCTCGCAGTTAGCCTCTCCAGACTCGCTCTGTTTACTGATTCTGGACTCGTCCATCCTTTTTCCTCATGCCTCAGGGTTACAAACCCTGTCCAAGTTGGAGTGTGTGTGTCTGTGTGCCGAAACAGTTTGCAAGAGTGTATTTCTAACTTGGCCCCTTGTCACCTCCCGTAACCTGTTTCCATGAAACACTGGGGAGATTTAAGTATGTGACGGATTGCCTGGAAGGCTCCACAGGAGTGTGGCTCTTTATAGGCTTGGTTCCCTGATGCCCATCCGGATGCATTAGCTGATATAATCGCATACATCCCAAGCTGGAAATAGGCTTTAGTTGTAGAAACCACAGAAGCCACTGTGTCTCCAGGTTCTGTGGAAAGGTGGAATAGTGTCCCAGGCTGGCATCTGTGTCCCCGGATCACAGCATGTGACCTGGCACAGAGATCATAAAACCACATCCCCTTTATCCGTCTCTCTTACCCGTGGCTTCCCAAAATAATGGCCCCCTGCTTCTTTTTCACCTCTAATCTGGGGGTAACTTAAACCTCACCTCTATCTATAGAATGGGATGTTGGGTCTTCCGGTTTGTGTTTTGAAACCCTGTTAGGTCCCTGTTAACATGAGGTCAAAGCAAAATGGGGTGTAATTTGATCTTGCTTTTCACTTGTAGATCATCATTGCAAATGGAAAAAAAAAATCTGTGAAAGTACAGAATTTAAACTTTAAATGTGATCACATTGTGCTTGTAACTGAATGTTATTGTGCATTATTTTATACGTTGCCACCTGTCAAGAGGAGGGATCAGCATATTAGTCAGTTATAAGTTGAAGTCTTGAACAAATTAATAAAGATAAGAATCTAAGCTACACTGAGAAGGCTCAAATGGTGATGGTTAGGGGACTGGGTCAGATCAGGGCATTGTCAAAATGGCAGACACGTTTTGATGGGTTTTCCTGGTATGCAGTGGTCACTGCCTAACAAAAGTGGTCCAAGAAACGACAACCAGTGAATCAGCCACAGGGTCATGTGAATCCAAGGATCTTTGATGTGATCCATAGTGGCCCTGTGGCACAACCTATAGGACTTGAAGGACCTGATGGCCAGATACCTTCAGAGGTCGTATAGTCGTAGAGTCCATGCCTAAAAGGGTAAGAGCTGTTTTGCTCTAAGTTACACAATCTAAAATTGGAACACACAAATGTGAAACCAGCCTTGACTACCAATGAGTTATCTGGACAGGTATTGCATGTATGCCACTGGATTCAACCAAATCTACTTTGGCAATTTTTTTAAGTGTAAAACTGTTTAAAGATCTTTATAAAAGAAAGTAGACGTTTCAAATATTTCATGATTCTCTAAACTGCAAACTAATATATGCTGTAAAAAGGTACAGTATCTAACTAGATTTGGTGTTTTTGTACTATATAATGTAACAGAACTGTGTTCACCAATTATGGATGCACAAGTGTGTTGTTGATGTCAAGAAAAAATCCTTGTAATTCCAAAAAATAACTTCTTCGCCTTCAATGGAAGACTGTGTGCAGATTTTATTCCAAGTTTCTAGCATTTCTATTGTTCCATTCATCTTAAAATGGAGGGAAAGGCTTTATGTGACAGCAGTGATATATTGGGTGAAGTGTACTTCAGGAATTCCTAAATGACTTTAAAAATACGGTGTACGTTACAATATATTGTAATTACATTTGCATAATATCGCAAAACCGGAACAAGAAGTTCTGAACATCTGAAGATTAAAACAAGAAACCACACAGTAGGCCACAAAATGTAACTTTGCTTTGATAGTGACAAGAACACTGATTGGTTCTTAAACCACCTCAGACTCTAGATGATTGGCATGTTCCAGTGAGCATTCTCCTCCCTCACTGCAGAAGCCCGAGCCTACACTGAGTGAGTGATTGAATTTGTGCCACCTGGGTAGCTCTTTGAGTGCTCCTTTTGTAGGTCAAACACGATTTTGCAGCTGTTTGACAGATCCCATGATGCCAAATACAGAAAGTAAAACAAAAAGAAATTTGAACAGTATTCACTGTTTAGAATGCATTTTGAAGTGAGCTCATATTTGCAGAGCATGAAAGTGGGCTCCTCGCAGGGCAGCCGTTCTGGTATTGAGTAGGAGTTGATTAAATCAGAGGTTCATGATCGTCTTCGCTTCGGGTTTATTGAGCTGTTTAAGTCTGTGTGTGTGTGTGTGTGTGTGTGTGTGTGTGTGTGTGTGTGTGTGTGTGTGTGTGTGTGTGTGTGTGTATGTGTGTGCCTGAATTGGAGT
The DNA here is from genome assembly GCA_034509495.1 of Acestrorhynchus altus. Lineage (NCBI taxonomy): Eukaryota > Metazoa > Chordata > Actinopteri > Characiformes > Acestrorhynchidae > Acestrorhynchus > Acestrorhynchus altus. The sequence goes on from CM067508.1 coordinate 25,789,150, forward strand.
GTGTGCATGCATTTGGCAGCTTCGTCTGCTTTAGTCATATGACAGAGAGGTGATAGCAGCAGTAACAAGGGTTCTCTCTCCAGTGACTGCTTTGCCCTGTGCGTCTTCACTGGAGCGGCAGTTTAATCCGCCTCCTCAGTCTTTCTTGTATTGTTCTCAATAAAACACTGTTTAATACGAGGCCTAATGCCGTGCTGCTTCACCTGTTTTCATTTTCATTCACAAAAGGACTTTTGTCTATTTAGGGGGAAGTGAATGTCGCTTTGTGTTAATATGTGTGTGGTCCAAGAACAAGATATGTGTTGGTATTTACCATACGTTGTGTCTGTTTATTTTTTATATACACCGATGATAAAAGCCATGATACAGGAACTAATCACCATGTCCCATGATCCTACGGAAACTTAAGAATGGTGCACTGCCTGCGGGATATGCAAATGGGGCTCCTGCATTGAACGTGGATGTGATTTCTGCCAGAGTTGCTTGTCTGTTTGACCCAACAATTCTAGACAGATTCCGTCACACTATCCGTCCACTGTGGGCGATATTTGCCGTATATGACGTACTCCTACATGCCTACATAACTTTGGAAACTGAATGACCCATCCACCGGGCACCCATGCCTGACTCGAAGTCCAATTATTCACATTGCCTTGCTTTAAGCACTCTGGACATTATTCAGTCTCACTCACAAGATCTCATCGCACCTCACAACTTCTGCAGGTGTGGTCGTTCCCAAGCCATCCCCTGAACTAACACTTCATGATCAAACCAAATGACGTCTACATTTAATATTTTGTAGGTCCATCTTGTGCCAACCATAACAGCTCTGACCTTCCAAGGTATCTCTGAAGATGTTCTGTGGTTTCTGGAAATAAGACATGGATCACATCAGTATTTAGGCACCCATGACCCTGTCATCGGATCACTGGTTGTCCTTCTTTGGAGCACTTGGGGCATGTACTGACGACTGCAAACCAAGAACATCTCACAAGATCTCTTGGAGATACTGATCACAGTTTGGCAGTAGATCCAAGTATTGTCTTGATTTTCCATCATTCAGATGATTGAATGGATTGAGATCTGTGGAATTTGTGGGACAAGTGAACACCTTTTAATGTTGTTCCTCCAACCATTTAGCGGTGTAGCAGATTGCATTATGTTTCTGTAGGCCACTGCTGTATGGAATACTATTGCTATAAAGGGGTGTATTTTGTGTACAATGTTTAGTTAGATGATGCATGTCAATATGACGTCTACAAAAATGTCTTAAACCACCATGTCCTAGGAGAACCTTGACCAGAGCATTAGAGTGTTTCTGCTGCCTGGTCTTTTTTCCATATTGCATCGTAGGCACTCTTCTGCAGGTAAGCAGTGGACACGCACCAGCCATCCACATGATGTGAGGAACATAATTCATCATACCAGACCACCTTCTTCCAGGCCGCCTTGCTTCTTGGTCCATTCATGATGCTCATCCATTGTATGTGTTTTCGATTATGTATACAGGTCAGCATAGGCACTCTGACTTGTCTAGCTAACATTGATGTTCTTAGCAAATTGTGCTACAATAGCTTTTCTGTAGGATCAGACCAGATGGGCGCCAATGACCGCAATGCAGGTTTACCAGTTGTCCTTCAAAACTGGGTCCTTGTCAAAGTGTTTCAGATTGTTACTCATGCCCACACATCAACCTCAACAACTGACTGTCCACTAATATGTAAATCTGCCCTCTTAAGCCACAAGTAGATCATTAATTTTATTCACTTCACCTGTCCTTGGTTTTAATGTAGTGGTGGATTTGGTGTATATTGTTAGGACTTAAGGTTTGTGGGTCTGGATGTGTTCTCAGTCCTACATGTTTTCTCCCTTCTTTATGTGAATTTTAATTAACATGCTGCTATAACCAGATAATGAAAGCTGTCTTATACTATACTTATACAGTGCAGATGTTCTGAACTGGAATGATTCATAATGCATAATCTCCTCTCACATATTACGCACCGTTTTGATTTGAGTGCACTAATCCGTCGACTGCGGGAATGAGGTCTCTGCTCCTTCCGTTGATGCTATCATGGAACTTTGTCACAATTATTCATTTCAAGTCCTCACAGAAGAAATTGTTTGAAATTGGATGCTGAATAGAAGCTTATGTTTGCATGAGCTCCACTGGAGCCAGAGGCTAAGTCGCCTTTGCACATTGTTCTGTGTTTGGTTGAGACAACTTCGGTCGAAGCAAATGAAAGAATCCCCAGTCCTCACACACTGTGGGAGGTTGAAGGTCCAGCGTTAGTGGGCTTGCGGGGCTGAAGAGGACAGTTCTTCTGCTCAGAATTCTAATGAGACTGGGCTGTGTTTGCACTGCTTTGATTTAGCTGGTTCATTCCCATTTCTTACTTATCTACTCCTTCCTGATGGATGTGGCCAAAGTTTACTGTTTGAAGGTCCTGTGCATCTCTCTCATCTCCATTTCTCTCTTTCTCCTTCTCTTCGTCTGTATCGCTCTCTGTCTTATTGTCTCTCTCTCCCCCTGTGTGGTCTGCTCTTTTGTTAGTGCAGAGTTGGCTGAAGGCATAAACGTGTGCAACGTCTCTGCCCAAGTCATTTGTCTTGTCTTAGCTTTGAGAGGTCAGAGCTACTCTGCCCAACAGCAGCCTTTAGACTAAGCATGATTTTAACCTGTCACACTATCTGAGCTTGATGGATGTTTGGAGCTTCATAAACACAGATAAATTCTTCTCCAAACTTTAGTTTCAGATATAAACTGTGGCTTGACTGTAAACACAGCATTTGAGTGAACCTGTTAATATATGCTGTATATCAAGTGATGTCATTCGGTATATAAAAATCCAATTTGAAATGATAAGGCAACTTATTACAGGGTATTTTTGAGTTAACATAGTATAGTCTAAAGTTTGGGAGGCTTTTTGTAATGGAGCACTGAGCTCTAGGATTTGAAAGTGGGAATCATCTCACTTGAGCGACAGCAGTTAGACTGTCGGGCCACCCAAGAGCTTTGAAATTACACTACATTAAAACACAGTTCTAAGTAAATGTACCTTTCTGTTCTTTCTTGGACACAGATACGTACATGGTTTCACAGCTCTAGAGGGCCTGCTGAAGCTACATGGACAAATCATATTTGAAGAACAGTATTGGCCTGTATGCTCATTCATTCTTTCATCCATTTTTTTAAGAAGTATTATTCCTCTTTTTATTGAATTAACTGTGTCTACTGTCCAGTAAATGAGGATTATGGAGCATTGCTTTGAGGATTTTAATTACATTGAACAAGAGCATATGTGAGGTCAGGATGTTGGATGATCACCACCAACCCTCATACACAACTGACCACAGACATTTGGGATGGAGCACAATAATTCCAGAGAACACAGTTCCACTGCTCCACAGCTCAATGCTAGGGGGATAAATACCCCAGTAGCCTTGCCAGGCACCAGTTGTGGTGCCAATATATTTATGCTTATCAGCCCCAGAGCATTGTATTCTATTGGCAGTACTTCACCTCAGAGACTAGACAAACTGTATGTGTGTGTGTGTGTGTGTGTGTGCTTTTGACATTGTGTCATCAATGGGTGCAACTTAAAGTAGCCAAATGCACTAATTAGAGGGGGTATCAGTAACATTTGGGCATATAGTGTATACATTATTGACCAAACTGAGATGATTACAGTATTATTACATTAATCTCCATATTTAGTACTTTGCTTTGACATGACTTTCTAAAACTCACACATTGGAAATACCAGAGAAGGAAACATTCAGTGCTTTAATCAGAAACATGAAACATTTCTCAAAGACCTGTCATTCTCCCAGCCTTTAGCTATGCTGATTAAAATGATTGAAAACTAATGAGCTAGTTAGTAGGAGTTTAAAAACAGCTGCTTCCAAATGAAACCATTCTGAATAAAATGCAAATCTAAAAATGTTCCAGAACGAAAAGCATCATTTGAGTAGTGAGGTTGAGGATCATTGTTCTTTAGCGTAGGGATCCCTATTATCACGATTAGATGCTTCAACACATTGCTTGTCAGCTCTCGTGGTCTGCTGGTCATGTTCACAATGATTGTAGCATAGTCAGCTGACAGGTAGCATACACAGGCATAATTAATATATATGAACAGAATTTGAATATCAAGCCATGGTTTAAGTGCATCTCAGGACAATATTGGTATTCCCTCATGATTGTTCTTATTAAGTCAGTAACTGTAATATTATTCCTGGAATTTAATTTAGTTTAATATTAGGCTACTTCATTACTAAGTACTTATATTACTGTAACTAGGGTTCATGTTTTATTGTATTGGTGTTGGCTATTTTCAAGTACTGATCTTTCATATTACTCCATTCTGGCAGAGCACCCTCTAGTGTTCTCTAGGTACCATTAATGAACATCTAAATGTCATTTTATAAGAATCATATACATTAATTTGACTACTTACTTAATGATTAAAGCATCTACCCAAATTTTTTGAAAGTGGCATTGGTATCTATTGTTATTGGTCAATACACAGCATTAGGATTCTTGGATTGGATTGTGGGGAACGTTATACTGTATGGAGTGAAGTATTGAGGCACTTCTTTCAATTATTGAATTCAGGTGTTTCATTCAGTCCTTTTGTACACAGGAGAATAAAATGAAGCACCCAGTCATGCAGTTTGCCTTTACAAGGTTCATGAAAGAATGGGTCATGCTAAAGAGCTCACTGAATTCCAGTTTAGTACAGTAATACTTCCACCATTCCCTTTCTGCATATCCCACCATCATCTATGAGTGTTAATAATGAAAAGTGGGAGCAGTTCGTAAAGACCACCATAAAAACTCCAGTAGATGTCCCAATACTGTGCTAATCTATTTATGGAAATGAAAGATATTATGGACATCTGAAGAAATTATTCACTGCACTTTATGTTACAGCCTTATTTCAAAATGGATTAATTTCATTCCCACCCCCTTAAAATTCTACACACAATACCCTACAGTGTCAAAATAAGGAAATCTTTGTAAATTTATAAACAAATGAAACACAAAAATATAGCATGTACATAAGTATTCACAGCATTTGCTCTTTGTTGAAGCATCTTCGACAGCATTTACAGCCTCGAGTCTTTTTGAATTGGAAGCTTGGCACACTTGTTTTGTCTCCCGTTCTTTGCAGAACCTCTCAAGCTCCAACAATTGCATGGGGAGGGTTTGTACACAGCCATTTTTAGATATCTTAAGAGACGTTCAATTCAGGTTCAAGTTGGGGCTCTGGCTGGGCCACTCTAGGACATGAAGTCACTACTTTGTTATCTTGGCTGTGTGCTTATTGTTGTCCTGTTGGAAGATAAACCTTCCTCCCAGTCTGAAGTTCAGAGCGCTGTGGAGCAGGTTATCATCAAGGATGTCTCTGTACATCACTGCAGTCATCTTTTCCTCGATCCTGATTAGTCACCCTGTTCCTGCTGCAGAAAACACATTGGTGACGCTGCCACCAACATGCTTCACTGTAGGAATGGTATTGGCTAGGTGATGAGCAGTAGCTGGTCTTCTATTTATGGATGATGGAGGCCACTGTACTCACTGGGACTTTCAATGCAGCAGAAAGTTTTCTGATCTGTGTCTACATATGCTCTGACATATACTGTCTACTATGAGACCTTATATTAACAGGTGTGTGCCTTTCCAAACCACGTCCAATCAACTTTCAATTGACTTTACCACAGGTGTCCAATTTACCACAGGCGATTATCCTTCAGAAACATCTGAAGGATGATCAGTGGAAATAAGATGCACCTGAGCTCAATTTTGAGCATTATGGCAAATGTCGTAAATTCTTATGTACATGTTAGATTTTTGTGCTTTTATTTGTGTAGAATTGTGATGGAAAAAATGTATTTAATCCATTTTGGAATAAGGCTGTAGCAAAACAAAATGTACAAAAAGTGAAGTGCTGTAAATATGATCTGGAGGCACTGTATTCTATAGTCTATTATCTATCAATGCTGCTAAAATAGAAATCAGTTATACTGCTATAGACTATGTCGCCCGCAGCATCAGCACTAGGTCATGGTCTATCTTGTACATTTAGGTGATGAATTAGGTAGAAAGACATGGCCGGCCTTGGTACAACACTCTACTAGTCATTGAGCTCTGGGGATTTTCTTTCTGTCACTGAACCTCATTACAAATGAAAACATCCCTTCTTCAGAGAAGCTTTGCCAATTGATCACGTCTCGCTTTGTGTGACCAGCAAAGTATGCTGAACAATGGCAAGAATTAGCCAATAAGCTTCATCAAAGAGGAACCACAAGAGCTCCCATTTAAAATGACCTCATCAAACCAACCAGGCACGCTACGGCTCCTTCATTATGTGTGCTTGGTGCAGACAACTTCAAAGAATATCTCCAGACCATTCAGACTATCTAGCTGGCAGCAGTTAGAAAGCAGGGCAGCATATTAGCTGGACTAGCAAACATGACTTATTAATTAATGAATTAATGATGATATTGTGCAAGTACAATGATGCACTCTTAAAAAGCACAGGTGATACAAATGGTAATTTGTGCAGCACTGCAGAAGAACCATTTTTAGTTCTACAAAGATCTGTGTAATAGAGATGTGTGAGGAACCTTTACACCAATGTTCATTAAGTCTTTAAAAGGTTCTTCACGCTTATACATCAAAAGTGGTTCCTCTATGGAAATGCTCAAGAACCCTTTTTACAGTCTATACAGTCCATTTAGGAGTGTCTTAGAACATGGTGCTAGAGCATGATGAGATATATTAAGCCACACAGTTACACAACACTGTTGATATAATTAAGCAATGCCTTCAGCATTGGATGTTCTCCAGGTCTTTATGCCTAACCTTATCAGTCAGCACTCACGAACAAAGCACACTGACTTTAGTGTCTTAAGTGCCTTATTAGACCTCAGTCTGGAGACATCTTAATGAGTCACAGAGGAGTGTCTGCGTAGAAAATGACAATCCTCAGCAGTCGTCATCTGTACTGATAATTATCTAGATGTCACAGCAGCTCAGCTGCATCTTTGCGTGCATAAGACCCCAGTTTGGAGGCCCAATATAGTTTTGTAGTCTTACGGGTTTGCAGGAAATGCACCTAAATGAACGAAATGCTGAAGTATAACCATAGCCAAGCATGCTGTTACATGGATTGCCAGACTCAGCGGAGTCAAGCTGTTGCTGGGTGCAGGATGGCTGCTTGTCTGTGCTTATTTAGAGTGGCCTTGTGGCATTTGGCAGGCCCTGAGAAGTGTGTGGTCCATTTTAAGTGAGCAGTGGCTGTTTTCACACCTGTACATAAGTGTGCAACAACAAAGTTCTAATTGCAAAGCCACTAGTGGAGAAACTCAATGCTGTAAATGATTTTGATTTCTATTTTTATACATAATGCCTTTTTGGTGTAACTGGGACCTTGAGTACAGTATCATTCCACCTCATGTTCCACATGTGATGCCAATGACAATAAAGACTATTTGAATCCTTGTTTTGTACTGTAATTACTGCCAGTGAACAAGTGACAACGAAAAATAAAGCCTTCAGTGCTGAGCCTTTGATAAAAACAGCACTTCTTACTATTGGCACCTTGTGTGAGACCTTGATTTTTGCTTTTCTTTATTTGAGTCAGGGTGAAAAAGGCTCAAGAAACCATTTTACGAGAATTTTTCCAGTCCTGGTATTTTTCCTTAGAATGACACGCACTGATGTTTTTGATGGAGGGCTCACACTTTAATTGGCTGGTTTGTGACAGAATATTACATATTTAACACTGAAGAAACACTGTAATTCTTACTGTCTTACCAGATAGTGTTGCTGTCCTCTCAACATTATGTGCTGTTAGAAAGCTAGAGTAATGGAACACATGACTGTGACTTCAGAAGAAGTGTTGCTGGTACTGAAAGGTGTTCATGACCATGGGTTGCTATGTGAACCAGGTCCAGTGAGTGGCCACATTGTGCCAGTGTCCTCAGAAGAGAGCCATGTTCTGTCTATGATGAAGCAAAATTCAGGTGGTGGTAGCTTTTATCATCTCTCCATTGTCTGCTCCCTTACAACAAACTGAACTATCTCTGCAGAACCAAACTGGAACTAAACACATATCAGAAAGCAAAGATTGTGATGACTATAGAACTATAGGACTATAGAAAATAGAAACATTGCTCTATTTTATTTATAGTACCAGTTATGGCCAGAGAGGCAAATGTTAGCATGGTTAAAAGCTAACTTTGAATTAGGGTTTTCTTTGTTTGTTGTATGTTGGTAAATTTTGTAAATGTGACGAGTCAAGACTTCCATAAGAGTTTTGGGATTTTGGAATCGGCCTGTTTTCCAGCTGTGTTTTGGTTCAGCTGGATTTTTTTAGGAAACAATGACACAACAATGTTTGGATGATACATGGGTACCAACAGAAATACAGTTTGACATTCTAGGTCTCAAATCCCTTGGCCTCTATTGTGCCTTTGACCATGATGCTTACTCACATGATTGTCAGAATATGAATTTGTTGACATTTTAAGGATTGTTGCTGTCTTTTGCTCTTTTAACTGACCAACCTTATGGATTTTCTCTGTCTGCTGGAAGGGCTATGATAACGCATAAGTAGCTGATTAAAGGGATTTCATCCTATAAAGGCCCCAAACTGCAAATCTAAATCAAGTGTGGTGTTAAGACTCTTAAGAATCCATTGATCTCTTTCTATCTTTCACTGTAATCATTTCACCGTATACGACTTTACAGCAATCTACTTATGCACACTTTAAACCTGCTGTTATTATTGAGCCACAGCAGTGCTTAAATAGAGTTATCCTTTACCCCCCACCAGCTCCACAGTCTGTTCAGGCCTTTGTGGAAGGGGCCGGAGCAGTTTTTATGAGGAGGAAGCAACTGGGGATTAAAGTAGAGCAGAAACAGAAACTGTTTTATCATAGCACTGCAATACGCACTGGTGGACAGTTTGGTTTACATGCTCTTATCACAATGGAGCAGCAGTGTTAACCAGAGTAAAGGGTCTAAGACTGGTTCCCTTAACAATGACCTCTCTCTCTCCTCTCTCTCTCTCTCTCTCTCTCCCTCTCTCTCTCTCTCTCTCTCTCTCTCTCTCTCTCTCTTTTTCTGTCTGATCTCTGCTCCTCCCCCAGTGGGTGTTTGCAGTGCGTGTGTGTGTGTGTGTGTGTGTATGTGTGTGTGTTGCCTGAGCTGGTAGATTTATTCGGCTTCAGAGAGAATGGTAAAGCACAATCACTGCACTGCAGTATGTGGGCCTCAACCTTCAGTGTAACCATGACCACTAACAGTGTCATAAATACATCACACATAATTATATTACAACTACATAAATCAGTGATCATGTGCTTTACGTCCATCCAGCCAATTAGGCCAGTGCTGCTGGGATAGTGAAGGTGTGATGTTATCATTAGCCTTTGAGTTATGCTGGTGTTTACCACATTTTAAACCACAATATCAAGCACTAGGGATGCACCGATCTAGCATCTCCCCTGAAACCAATGCCAATATCTGAATTAGAGATACCAGGTTAAAAATGGTCAGCTCTGCTTTGTTTTTGTAATAACTGTGTTGTTACACATTACTAATCCAGGAGTGAACAATGTATCTTCTGGTGATGTTCTGTAACTGTAACAGAAACGAGTGTTTTCCAGTTGGAATAGTGCACTGGAGGGTATGTTCAGTAAAGGTAGGGCCACTGGTTGCAGGACATTGTAATGTTGGACTGTCGAAGTGCTGGTGATGGACAAAAGGTGAAATGTCATTATATGTAATTGCAGTCCACACCATGACACCTGGCCACCAGGTATAATGTATGACAAGAAATCATAGATCTTGCTGCTGAAACTTAAGAATATAAAGTGTACAAATCTAATAAAATGTTCTTAATATATAATTTAATGCAATTACCCTTTTCACTTTTTCACTGTGAATCGTGTAACTATTCTTAATATTTTCAGTAGAAAGGTGTCATTCTTTTTTAATGTAAAAGTAATTAATTAACATATTTAATTATTTTTACATTGACATTAACAGTTAAGACATTTTTTCCTCTGCTTCTAAAGTTTCAAGGGTTTAGTCGGACATTAATGATTAAATATATTGAAAGCTGGCAAGAGTTTAACTCTTAAACAAAAACTATATGTTTGACCAATCAATGCTAATCAACTACACGAATCACTACAGCACTCGATAGTAGCATGCTGATCGTGGTTGAATGAGGGAAGGGTGTATGCTGCAAGCTTTCCGCGTCACTTATTGAATGAACGATGATGGAGGGGTGGAACAATCACCGTGCACAAAGCTTGAAGTTTACTGTCAGCTGCATGCCAGAAGAAGCTCCTCAGATTACTCCCATGGTGCTTCTCACTCATGTCAGCTTTGTTACTGTGACCCATGACTTTTGGTATATTTGCAGCCATACTGTTCCTGCGTAGGTTCTCCTTTTCTAGTCCACAAATTCATGCTATCTGTGCCAAATCTTGTCCTCCAGCAGATATCAAGATTCATCAAAGACCTATTTCCAGTCTTGTAGATGTGATGAGCCTGTGTCCCCTCTGCAGCCTCAGCTTTCTGCTTTTGGCTGAGAGAAGTACAATGTGGTCTTATGCTCAAGATTGGCTGCATATTGGATAATTTTGCATTTTGCTTTCAGCTCCAGTGTTTTCATTAAAAAGCTTGCACAACAATTGCGATTCTAGAAAATGTGCAGAAAATCCAGGAGATCTATAAATAGTCAAACCATGAGTCGGTGTATAGATTTCCTAATAAAATGCATGGTTATTTTTATTAAATGGCTATGTTAAAGGACAACCCCAGTGAAATCACTGAAAATGTTTTTTTGTTTGTTTGTTGTTGTTGTTTTTTTTTTTGTAAAATAACCTGCTTGTCATGTCACAATGACCAATGGCCACTCCTCCACAATCCCAGTCTGGTGTTGCTCTTTGAAGCAAAATAATCATTATCTTAATAAGCAAAAATTTAATTCCCATTTAATCATCAGTATGTTTTGTGCAATGAGTACAAGATGTTATATTGGGAATTCAGCTTTATTCTAACTTGCCGTTTTCCTCCACAGAACCATATTCCCCAACTGCATTTTAACTGCTCACATAAATTTCATTTCTGAGCCTCAAATAATGTTTCAGTGCTTGTATTTCTTTCAGTGCGTGTGAATATATTGAATGTGCAATCTATTCGTCTGCATATCCTATCAGCTTAAGCCAGAGTTAGCAGACGTAGACTCCAAAAGTGGCCCAATTAATGGCTGTTTGCCGGCGCGGAGGCATTGACGCAGGTGGTATTGAATCAGCCGTCAAGGGAGTGACACACTGTGGCCTGAGCTGTATATGTTTCTGCCGCTCTCCACATGAGCCTCACTGCGCCGCAGTGTGAATGAAGCTCAGCTTTGTAGCCCAACACACCCAGTCCTTTGCCCATGCTGTCAGCAGCACTGATATTAGGAATCTGTTAAGGCTGAACATATGAAGAACTCAAGGCGCCTGCAGGGAAAAGAGGCTGCACACTGGTAAACAGTCACAGCTCACAGTGTTGCTTTAGTCAAAGCTAAATGATTGTTTTTATGTAAAATGCTTTCTGTAGTGCATTAGAGGTCTGCAGTATATGTTGCTGACAAGTCAAAGAGATAATAGGAAGGTACTCTCTGTGGATAATACGGTCCAAATTGGAGTGGCCATATTTTCACAATAGACAATATTTATCACACTATTTTGTCAGTCAGACAAAATGTATTGCTAATACGTTTGGGTGATATATTGATATTTATATTGAAATGTGATATGGCCTGAGTTTATATTGTTTTACTCTTTCAATCGGGCTGAACACCTTTTTCTCCTCTCTCACTTTGCTCAACTCCCTGCTCTCATCTGCTCCTGCTGTTCTGCTCCCCTCTGACCACACTACATAGGGGGCATGAGAGTGTGTATATAGAAGAAATGAAGGTCAAATTTCAGTAGATCCAAGATCCATTATTTTATTTGGACTACTGTCAAGTATCTTGAAGAGCTTACTCTTATGAGTATCCTTGTCCTTCTAATCATTACAAATAACTGCTCACTATAATTGCATTTTCAGCTCAAAAACACTTTGGATAGTTAATTTCCAAAAGGACTTCTGACATATAAAGTGTTATTCAGTCCTATCAAGCCAAAATCATTTTGAGTAGCCTAGGATCTCCTGAAAAATGTCTGACTTGTGATTATATCCAATAAATGCTCTTTTAATGTTTGGCACAGACAAGTATGTCAAAATTAGCCTAGGATTCAAAAATTTCAATATAGTAAAAGACAGTAAAAGATCCATATCAACCAGCTCTAAATGGTAGCATTAGTTTCTTAAAAACTGCTTTTCAGATACTCATTTATACAATGTCTTTATTCAAAATGTGCTAAACTTTATGCAGGACTAATGTCACTCTGTAACGAAATGTACTGTTGGTCAGTGGTTTATAAGCACTGATCTTCAAGACATGCTCAGAGAAGTATATTCTGTCTCACAATAACAACAGTTTTCATGGTAAAATATTTTTCTATATTTCTGTTTAACATTTTAATGTAGCACAGTTTTCCTTTGCTTTAAAATGAATGTATCACAGAGGGATTATGTGGATGGGATCGGGGGTGTCCTCTACATCAAGATCAACCATACTCCAATCAATTTTAATTGTTTCAGAAGCAGACAAATGTAGCAATAAGAATATTTGCTCAAAGACCATTAGAATTAGGAATGGATAATTAATTGAATATTAATCAAAACTGACATTCAGGACCATTCATCAACTTAATATTGCACATGTTGAGAAGAGCTTGAGTACCAAGCCACAATGAGCAACTCAAGAAGCTTTGTTTATTAAAATGATTGTTTATTAAACATTTTATTAATCATAATTGAGAAACAATTGACGCTGATTTGAGGACATTTTGTTTTACCCATATGTATAATGTGTTTGATCCTATAGCTTTAATATACGGAGGTGTGCAGTGTTGGGCACCAATAGCGACCACCAATTTAGGTACTTGGTCTCTATGTTTCAGGCCTCAGAAGTTCAAGCTTGTTGTCTTTTGCTTAACTTGTTGTTTCTTTACTCCTGAGGTACTTCATTCAGGTCTGTCAAATTGTTGCCTCCAGTGAAAAACAAGGAAAATGGATTAGAGTCGAGGCACTGGCAAGCAGGGTATTACTGAGGTTTACCCTAAGAGCACTGAGCTGAAACTCTCTCCCATCTGTCCTTGAGCTCAGACTTCACCACAACTCAGCACTACACCGGTTTCGCACCACCTCGCCAGTGTCTGACTGATAAAACTGACCTATAGCCTGTAGGATGACAAGCCCCAAGGGCATTCATATCATTATATCATATCATATCATTATTATTATTTTTTTTTTTTCAAAGGTTGTTTTAGTTTGATGAAATGTCCTAAACACCTTACACAGGAGACTGCTGTGGCCAAAAGGTTAGAGAAATAGACTTGGGGCCAGAAAGGCCCTAGTCTTCAAATAAGTTTTCCGGACATTGACCAAATTAGTGGTAGAATGGAGCCAACTGAGCAAACGGAGAAGCTTCTACCAAAGGAAAAGGTCCTCTGTTTGTTATGCAGTGTCTTTTGTTTATTCAAATAAACAAAGGAAGAAGTTGCTGAATTTTAAGGGTGTATTGAACCGTATGTTCATATGGATCTATAAACAAAGGCAGAAATTCCAGTCTACATGAAATTCCCTTCAGAAATGTGACTGAAACATATAACTGACAGACAAAGATTGTTGGCATGTTTTGTATTTTGTGAAAGAAAATTGCTTGACTTCCAGGTAAAAATTGCTTCTAGAACTCAATGCAAGTCAATGCAGGTCCTTCACAACCAATTGCTGAAAGATCACTCCGCGGGAAACTGCAGACCATGAACATATAGAGTAGAGTGGCACACAAGAGGCCTTTGGTCACTTCTGCTCAGAAAGTGGACGATTACGTGGGTGAAGAGACAAAAATTGGAGTGAACTGGATTGGGCTGGAAACATGATCTGGTCAGATGAATCTCATTTCTGCCTGGATGTGAACGATGTTCATCATTGACCTCAGGAAGCCTTCAAGGATGACGATGTGATGACAAATGTGTGGCTCAAGCTGGAGGAGGCTCTGTGAGGATCTGAGGGAGTTTAAATTATGCAGAAATGGGTCCTTTGGTTGAAGTGACAGTAAATTTGAACCACAATCTCTATACTGAGCTGAAGGAACATAACATTTATTTGGCAGTATTCCAAAAGGACAATTTTTGCATTTACAGCACTGGAATGTGACAAATTCCCAACTTTAACATCCTCTTGAAAATCCATGGGAAGGCATCTACGAAATATGGCTGAACTGCTCAACTGTTTTATGCTAAATAGAACATTGATGTTGCCTATATCCAGACTCTTGTCCAGTCTATTAGTGTTTGGTTTTAATTTAAAGCATAAAACAATATCTCCTCTTCTATGTAGAAACATATTTCAGTTTGAGACCAGAAGGTCATAGGTTCAAATCCCTGGATTGGCAGGAATTGAGGGCAGAGGGACCTAAGGAAGAGTGCTTTCTCCTCCCTCAACATTCACAGCTGATATGCCCTTACACCCAGTTGCCCCCTGGGGGCTGAGGTGTGATGAGGTGTTAGGAGGTGTGAGGTGTGTGTGTGTGTGTGTGTGTGTGTGTGTGTGTGTGTGTGTGTGTGTGTGTGTGTGTGTGTGTGTGTGTGTGAGAGTGTGTGTGTGTGTGTTCGCTCACCGCCCCTAGTCGTTAGTGTGTGTGTTTACTGCCACAGACAGATTATATTCACAGGTATAAATCTGTTGTACTGCTGTGCAGTGACTGTAAAGGATGACCTTAATCTCAAATGTGGTGTCAAGTGACAGTTTAGAATCTGCTCGTGCAACAGCTTTTCTTTCATGCAGTGTAGAATTAAATATAAACTGTTGGTACTTGAATATGTCGACACTGAGGATTTGGCATTAACCCCCCACCCCCTGCTTTCTCTTTTTTTCTGTCACCGTCAGCCAATCATTCGTTCATTCATTCATTCCCAAAGAGACTGGAAGCTGTGATAAACACTGATACAGGTGTTACCAAAAATGGCAAATAATTCCCTACACCATTACAATAACAACAAAAGGTAATTCTGTGCTCTAATGCATGGCAGCCCCTTGGATTCTGTCACACGTAATGGTATGCTACCTGCAAAACACATTTTGTCATTGCTTTTAGAAAAGCACAAAGGAGTAAAGTAAATGATTTAGGTGTTTAGGTAACATGATTATTTCCTTCTATGAATCCATGCCTCATCCATGGCTCATTGTGTCGAATCACGGTTATCACTCAGTGCCTATGGGAAATTAAATTAGCCGAAAGATAAACAGCAGAAGAAGATCTTAACGTTAATTAAAAGGCTATGGAGCACTGGCACCGAGGTAAATCATGTTCAGTGTCAGTGGACCATTGCACATATGAAGCACATTCTTTCAAATTATGTCTTGAAAATATTATACAATAAACAGGATAAACAGTGTTTCTCCATGTTTCTTTATTAGAGAAAAGAGCTCTCCAGCATATTGTCGCTGTCACACAAACACCCTGTAACCTTCTTAACTTTCAATAGAAATAAATATGAAAAGATTTTATTGTAAGTCATTTGGGAGATTTGCAACTGAAATTTCAGCCTGATCTCACAATGAAAATGTCCACATTGGACAGTAATTTCACCCTGAAAAATGACTCATTGTATGTTCAGAGGAAATGCATCCTCTAGCAACAAAGAAAGAATGACAAACAAGGTTGTTTGAGTCGATTTGTCGAAAAAACAACGATAACTGAGAACTGACCTAAACCTTAACCTACACCTTAATCTTCACCTAAACCTGTCCTTTGCCTGTCCTAAACCAAGACCTTAATCTACATTTAAACCTAACCTTAATCAACACCTAAACCTAAACTTAACCTACACCATAATTTACATCTAAACCTAACCTTTACTTAGACATTTATCTACATCCAAACCTAACCTTAACCTATACTCAAACCTAACCTTAGTCTAACCTTAACCTACACCTTAATCTATACCTAAACCTAACCTTAACCTACACCTTAATCTACACCTAAATCTAATCTTAACCTAATTTTCATGCAATCTTTAGACATACCTTAATCTACACCTAAATCTAATCTTAATCTAACCTTAATTTATGCTTTATTATAAGACTTACGTTAGCCCTTATTCTAAACCTAAACGTAACTATAGTGAAATATGGAATTTGTACCATTTCTCCATTAATTTTGCACCCTGTTATAATAATTACTACCCACTGCATTATCCACTGTGTGTGGTAATGCCTTCTATTTGTATTGCCACATGAGATTGTGAATCAAGAAATGTTAAATACTCTCAAATTTTGGAATGTCCCATCCATCTGGCACCTGACCTGCTATCATACTTCATTCAAACATGAGACCGAATCCAAGCCTTAAGACTCTGTCCAGTGTTCAACCTCATTCAAATAACACTATGTGTGTTACTATGCTGTCCCCTGAGGTAGCACTTCGTTGTCAATTCACATACTGCTGTCCCACAACTTTTGGCATGTCAGTGTATGTAAAAAATGGAGATACAAGCTAGGGTTGGGGTTTTTTTGCATGACAAAGATGATATGTAATCTCTCATCATCTGTCAATGATTGAGTGGCAGATAATCTGAAATATGTCTCAGGCTCTTCATAGGAAAGCATTGAATATCTATAAGGCACTATCCAGTTCCCATGCTTGAAATGGTGCTATAATTCCTAAGGAGAGGCTGCCAGTAGATCAGTGCTCCTTAGATGGAAGTGAGAGAGCGTGAGGCAAAAGCCCTGTATGGTGAGTGCTCAGACACTGTAATAATTTGCATTTTCTGATAGTCATCTTGCGTTCTCTTATAGTCAAACAGCCCCAGTGGCATATCAATGAGCAAACGTTTAACTCCAAGTATTCATTTATCAACTCTGACTTTCCAATGCAATGTTTCTTTTTCACCTTTTAAAAATGCCACTTGCTCTTTACACTGTGTGAGCATTTCATGATAAATGGACCCATTGAAATGGTCCAGAAGTGCTAGTACTTATCTTATTTCTGTACATTAGAATTAAGATGTCCACTATTTGGTTACCATTTCAGAGACACAAGGTTTGGCTGCAGCAACAAGATCAGGACAGCTTTCAGCTGCAGTAATTGTATCAGTTCCATATTAAACAAGCTTCTGTTTTGATTGACAGAAGATTCTTTCACTTGAATGTAATATGCAGATACATGCCCCTCCCCCATTGCTCTAGTCTGTCTCATGATTTTTTAATTCATCCCCAGACGGTCTGAACTTGTATAGGCAAAAGGCATAGTAATGATAAACTTATTTAAGAGATAGTGTCGGCTGCAGGGATGGGCTCTATCCAACAGCTGCTGCCCTATTGGCTGCCTAGCGGACAGAGAGGAGGGGCTGGGAGGAGGAGAGGTAGCGAGAGCAAGAGAGAGAGGTAGGGGGAGAGATAGACGCTTCAGCACTGGATAGGGACAGGAGGGAATGCCCTGTAGATGCAGCTGCCGATTATAGCTCACATCAGAGATCGAGTGAGCAGAGCGGAGGCGCACCAAGGAAAGGAGAGGAGAGGAGAGGAGAGGAGAGGAGAGGAGAGG